>OV743716.1:79186305-79670948 GCA_928272305.1 Volucella inflata | reverse complement strand
AACTTGTTTCGCCTTTCGATAGAATATTGCTATTGGAATGTAAAGTAAATATAAAATACTATGAGAAAAATATATTTTGCAACGAGGCACACAACGAATGCAAGAAAATAAAGATTTATGATATTTACACATACTTTTGTAAAATATTTTTTATCGTACTTTGTTGTAAACAAAATATAAATGAATAGTTACATTTGTATGTACCTATTGAAAATTTTTATCTCATTAATGAACAAATTTGTAGTCCTGAAAAGGACTTTGAGGTTTAAATTGACAATGCAAAGCAACAATTATTTGTGTGAACAAATTATTTTTTAGCTTTCTTAGGTGCAGCTGCCTTTTTGGGTTTAGCAGCCGTTGTTTTAACTTTTGGCACTTTTGGTTTAGTAGCAGCAGCCTTTGACTTTGTTGGTTTCGCCTTAACTGAGCCAGTTTTCTTAGCACTTTTAGCCTTTGATTTTTCTGCCTTTTTCTTATCAACATTTTTTTTAGTGGCAGCAGCAGATTTTTTTACCTTTTTCTCACCAGTTGTCGATTTCCTTAACTTTTTTCTCACCTGCACCACTTTTAGGTTTAGTAGATTTTTTCTTTTCAGCTGATTTTGGTTTTGGTTCCTTGCTAGCCGACGCTGATAATTTGAATGAACCGGCGGCACCTTTTCCTTTTGTTTGTACTAATTTACCACTGGTAACAGCACTTTTTAAATATTTTTAATAAACGGAGCTAATTTTTGCACATCAACTTTATATGTTGCGGCAATATACTTTTTAATAGCCAATAAGGAAGAACCACCACGTTCTTTTAGTGTTTTAATGGCAGTATCCACCATTGCTTAGTCGGTGGATGAGCTGGCGCTGATTTGGGCTTCTTTGATCCGCTGGCAGCAGCCTTCTTCGGTTTTTTTTCTGCGACAATTGCAGGAGCAGTAGCTACAGTATCGGCCATTTTCAATTTAATTTTATTCCTTTACTTTAACACTTCACTTTAACAAGCTATTTAGAGCACTTGGTAATCACGTCTTAATATTATTGTAAGGGTAAATTTATATGCGGCATTAATTCTGTGAGAATCAATAAGTAGGAAGGTATACAAAATTTTCATTTATTTGAGCATTTTCACTGCGTTGTATCCATGAGTTCTTTATAAAATTTCAATATTTTTAATGTTTATAACAATAAGGAAAGATAATAAGATTGCTATATATTCCTATAATATAGTCGAATAATTCTAGCATATTTTTATTTATTTCAAGAAAATAATTATAACGCTAGATGATTATTAAAGTTAATGTTTGTCAAATTTCTTTCAATACACATGAATAAAAATCAATTTATTTAAATAAAAATCCAATTGTTGGTTCTCAAATTATAATACATATGAAGTCTATAGTTTGTGTAAACTATTTAAAATAAATTTTCTTTTAAATATTACATTTACACCCTCGAATTTGTATTTTTTTATTTTAAAGTCAAACGCTTGGTTTTGCTTTCTCTCCAGAGTTTCAATTTCAATTTGAAGAATTCTTTTTTACAATTTGTTCAGTTTTCACCATGTAAAATGCTTAAAGAATGATTACTTTAATTAATTTTTTGAAATTAAAGGTTACAAACTAAATTTTTGTAAAAATAAATCTATATACTTGATACACCATACAATTTGTTATGTCCCAGCATTTCTTTTGATAATGATTAAATGATTTTTTTTCTCCTTGTCGAGAAAATAAAAAAAATATATATAAATTTTTCTTATTCTTGAACAATGTTTTAAAACTGAATGAAATTATAACATATGTAGGTGCATATAATTTTACAAATTTATAAAACATAATAAGAATAATTAAAAAGTGAATTCTTGTAATAATTTCTTAGCTGAGCTGTTTGGCGGCCATTGTTAAAACTATGGTTTTAAGAGCAGTCGTTTAAAGATTACGTATACCTATAGAAGGTTTTGAAAGAATTTGGTTTTTTATTTTAATAGATTTTAAAAAGTATATATTTATATGTATGCAAATGTTATATGCATATGCATATATAACTACGTTTGTAACAGTATGTTAGGTATATGAAAGTATATTAGTATGGTTGGCAATGCTGGGAATTAAACAAAAAATTAGTCCTAATACCTACATACATTTATGTTCTTTAAAATTCTAATTATATATATATATACATATATTTATTTAAGCATTAAAGAAAGAAAAAAATAAATCCTAATTTTTTTTTAATTTCCTGCTGGTCGAAAATCTATCAAAAAACTTTTATCACAAAGGACATATTTATTTACAGCGGCATTACATATTATAAGCTTAAAGAAATATTTCGATTTTTGTCCGCTGTAGTCTACAAGTAGTATATACTCGTACATACATTTTCATTTAGTACTGTGTATAAATTCAAAATGTTATTGAAAATATTTAAAATCTCTTTGTTGCATATATTTGTGGTCCTGAAAAGGACCGTTGGTAATATATTATAGAAGTTTTTAAGCACGTTCTCCACGGATACGTCTAGCCAATTGGATATCTTTTGGCATAATTGTTACGCGCTTAGCATGAATGGCGCACAAGTTTGTATCTTCAAAAGACCAACTAAATAAGCTTCACTTGCTTCTTGAAGTGCCATTACTGCTGAACTTTGGAATCGTAAATCAGTTTTGAAATCCTGTGCAATTTCACGAACTAAACGTTGGAAAGGCAATTTACGAATCAAAAGTTCAGTACTTTTTTGGTAACGGCGAATTTCGCGAAGAGCAACAGTTCCGGGACGATAACGATGTGGTTTCTTAACACCTCCAGTCGCAGGAGCACTTTTACGAGCAGCTTTAGTTGCCAATTGCTTTCTTGGTGCTTTTCCACCAGTCGATTTACGAGCAGTTTGCTTTGTACGAGCCATCACTAAACCTTCAGTTTTTTTTCTTGTATTCACTTTAAACACAACACAATGCACGAGTTAAAATAACTCGGTGCCGATTTCACCATTTTATTTATACAATATCATGGAATGTTTGCTTCTGTTCTTTCGTTTCTTTTTCATTTCATTTCTTTCATTCTATTCCCCTAGCTGTTAATGTAGTATAAATAAAAGTGGCGTTTTTGGTGAAATGTACATAGTTCCATTGTGACTTTAGTGCAGTGTTTGTTAAGTGAGAAATAATAAGAAGAATCTAAAAAATGACTGGTCGTGGTAAAGGAGGAAAAGGCTTGGGAAAAGGTGGCGCTAAACGTCATCGTAAAGTGTTGCGTGACAATATCCAAGGTATAACAAAGCCTGCTATTCGTCGATTAGCTCGACGTGGTGGTGTAAAACGTATTTCTGGTTTAATTTACGAAGAAACCCGTGGTGTTTTAAAAGTATTCTTGGAGAATGTCATTCGTGATGCTGTTACATATACTGAACACGCTAAGCGAAAGACAGTTACTGCTATGGATGTTGTGTACGCATTAAAGAGACAAGGACGCGCACACTTTATGGCTTTGGAGGTTAAATAATCCGAAAATTTAAAGACATAGTAGTTCTTAACAATCGGTCCTTTTCAGGACCACAAACAAATCTTTAAAGTGATATGCATACTATATTTCAATTACAAATAAATAATATCCAGTATTCGTTGTAGAAAATAAGATAAATCAACATTCAACTAACAGTGTAACAAATGTACATGTTTATATGTGTTGTGGGTAAATTATTATTTTTTTTTTTCCATGAATATATACATATGTATGTATGCGTTGATTAATACAAAATTTTAAAAAGCGTGCGTGTATGACATATATACATTACGCGTCATTTGTTGGCTTGGGTGAAAAGTCTTGAAATTATTGATTTTGTTATTATTTAATTACAATATATGAATATTTTGAGTGGTGACATTATTCATGAAAAAGGAAACGATTTTGTATTTATGTACAAGAAATGAAAATTAAATTAAGCATTTCAAATTTATGATTAAATGGCAATCATGAAAAAAAATCCAACAAACAAACTAAACACAACAAAAATAACAAACAATCTTCTGAACTAAACAAATAAAATTATTGAGTAAACTTACTGCTTCTTAGAAATTGAGTTTTTTAACAATTTTCCAATTGCAATGCAAAAACCGAATTCCAGTCAGGCGATGAATGCATGTGTTAGAGCTACGTTTACGTATACCCATTAACACATTAATCTCTTTTGTTATTGCTTTGTTTGCAATTGTAACTCAATTATTGAGATTCTTTTTGTATTTACCCCTCATTTTGTTCTAGAAAAGAGAAGTTACCCTTTTCATCAAATATTTGACTTAGATTCCCCACGAACTGGCAGCACTGGTTTCGATAAAAATCAAAATCCAAGATATTTTGACTTTCAAAAGTTAAAGTAATATAAAAAAAGGTTTACTTTTTAACATACTTGTTTATTTTAAAGCTGAATGATCAGATCCATACCGAATCCTTCTTTTATTGGCGTTCTTCCCATCTTATTTATATGTACATATATAGTAGTATACAATAAACAATAAATCGTAATAAAAGAAATTACTTTAATATATCTTTATAGAAATAATTTGTCGTCCTTAAAAGGACGGTTTGTTTATCTTTTCTTAAAAGTTGCATAATTGTATTTGTTTAAGCGCTCTTTTCTGTTTTTTTGGGCAACAGAACAGCTTGAATGTTTGGAAGAACACCTCCCTGTGCAATAGTTACACCAGAGAGTAATTTGTTTAATTCTTCATCGTTACGGATGGCCAATTGTAAATGACGTGGGATGATTCTTGTTTTTTTGTTGTCACGAGCAGCATTTCCTGCTAATTCCAAAACTTCAGCAGCTAAATATTCCATAACAGCTGCTAAATATACTGGAGCACCAGCACCAACGCGTTCAGCATAATTACCTTTACGAAGTAAACGATGAATACGACCAACTGGGAATTGTAGGCCAGCACGGTTTGAGCGTGACTTTGCCTTTCCCTTAACTTTTCCGCCTTTACCACGACCAGACATTTTGGATCAAAAATTTAGTATTTATTTCACAATTCACTTCACTGAACAACAGTTCACTATACAATGGTTCGGCGTGAATTGCTGCTTCTATTTATATAAAAACAATCCATCCAACTTCTCGCATTAGAGTGAGATAGCTTGTTTGAAAATATGGTGAAATAATGACGTTGTATCAAGAAATAAAAGGTAAGGCAAAATCTAAAATTTTTCACAGTTGTCGTTTAATCTTCAAACAGTGGTGTTTAAGTGAGTAATAAAAAAAAAAAAAAAAAAAAAAAGTGAAAATGCCGCCAAAAACAAGTGGTAAAGCTGCAAAGAAAGCCGGTAAGGCGCAAAAGAATATCACTAAAAATGATAAGAAAAAGAAGCGCAAGAGGAAGGAAAGCTACGCCATTTACATCTACAAAGTATTGAAACAAGTCCATCCTGATACTGGAATTTCATCAAAGGCAATGAGTATCATGAATAGTTTTGTGAATGATATCTTTGAAAGAATTGCCGCCGAAGCATCTCGTTTGGCGCATTATAATAAACGTTCAACAATCACAAGTCGGGAAATCCAAACTGCTGTGCGTTTATTGCTGCCTGGTGAACTTGCTAAACATGCTGTTAGTGAAGGAACTAAAGCAGTTACCAAATATACTAGTTCCAAGTAAATTATTTTGATGAGCGTCTGCGTCTCAAATTTTATTAAAATGGCCCTTTTCAGGGCCGCTAAATTTTACTTTGAAGTGATATTAAAAAATGATAGCAATATATTCGTATTTATAAAATAAATGTGATTTATTATAAATGAATATTTAACTACATACTATATATCGATACAATTATTATCCGCTATTACACGATGACTGTTAACTTTTTTAAAATTGCACAAGTGCAAAACAAAAATCTCTTAATTCGTGGATAAAACTTTGTTACCCCTTTTTTGAAGTTTCCTTTTTCTTGTTGGTTATTTTTTTTTATTCTGCATCGTTTATTTATACCGCAAAAAAAACGGAACAAATTTATTTATTAGGCAAAAAGAATAAAGGATAAATTAAAAATAATTATTTATTGAGTTCTAAACACTTCATAAACGAAATAAAATTTTTTTGCACTGGGAAAGAAATTTTCAGATAATGTTATTATTTCTTTTATTTTGAAAGCTAAGAAAACAGGTAAAATTCTAAATGCTTACGCAATATTTATCTTAACATGTATATCGGTTCATGGATACATACGAGTATGTACCTATGTATACAGAATGCGATCTTCATCGATAATACAATAATAATTAAGTCGTTCTATGTATTTATTTTTCTTCATTCTCTATCTCTATCTTGTTTATAAAATGTAAAAGGAAGAATTCATATGTATGTGTTATATCCCTTCAATACAGTTGTATTAATAAATCAAATAAAAAACACACTTAACTTGTTTCGCCTTTCGATAGAATATTCCTATTGGAATGTAAAGTAAATATAAAATACTATGAGAAAAATATATTTTGCAACGAGGCACACAACGAATGCAAGAAAATAAAGATTTATGATATTTACACATACTTTTGTAAAATATTTTTTATCGTACTTTGTTGTAAACAAAATATAAATGAATAGTTACATTTGTATGTACCTATTGAAAATTTTTATCTCATTAATGAACAAATTTGTAGTCCTGAAAAGGACTTTGAGGTTTAAATTGACAATGCAAAGCAACAATTATTTGTGTGAACAAATTATTTTTTAGCTTTCTTAGGTGCAGCTGCCTTTTTGGGTTTAGCAGCCGTTGTTTTAACTTTTGGCACTTTTGGTTTAGTAGCAGCAGCCTTTGACTTTGTTGGTTTCGCCTTAACTGAGCCAGTTTTCTTAGCACTTTTAGCCTTTGATTTTTCTGCCTTTTTCTTATCAACATTTTTTTTAGTGGCAGCAGCAGATTTTTTTACCTTTTTCTCACCAGTTGTCGATTTCTTAACTTTTTTCTCACCTGCACCACTTTTAGGTTTAGTAGATTTTTTCTTTTCAGCTGATTTTGGTTTTGGTTCCTTGCTAGCCGACGCTGATAATTTGAATGAACCGGCGGCACCTTTTCCTTTTGTTTGTACTAATTTACCACTGGTAACAGCACTTTTTAAATATTTTTTAATAAACGGAGCTAATTTTTGCACATCAACTTTATATGTTGCGGCAATATACTTTTTAATAGCCAATAAGGAAGAACCACCACGTTCTTTTAGTGTTTTAATGGCAGTATCCACCATTTGCTTAGTCGGTGGATGAGCTGGCGCTGATTTGGGCTTCTTTGATCCGCTGGCAGCAGCCTTCTTCGGTTTTTTTTCTGCGACAATTGCAGGAGCAGTAGCTACAGTATCGGCCATTTTCAATTTAATTTTATTCCTTTACTTTAACACTTCACTTTAACAAGCTATTTAGAGCACTTGGTAATCACGTCTTAATATTTTTGTAAGGGTAAATTTATATGCGGCATTAATTCTGTGAGAATCAATAAGTAGGAAGGTATACAAAATTTTCATTTATTTGAGCATTTTCACTGCGTTGTATCCATGAGTTCTTTATAAAATTTCAATATTTTTAATGTTTTATAACAATAAGGAAAGATAATAAGATTGCTATATATTCCTATAATATAGTCGAATAATTCTAGCATATTTTTATTTATTTCAAGAAAATAATTATAACGCTAGATGATTATTAAAGTTAATGTTTGTCAAATTTCTTTCAATACACATGAATAAAAATCAATTTATTTAAATAAAAATCCAATTGTTGGTTCTCAAATTATAATAAATATGAAGTCTATAGTTTGTGTAAACTATTTAAAATAAATTTTCTTTTAAATATTACATTTACACCCTCGAATTTTGTATTTTTTTATTTTAAAGTCAAACGCTTGGTTTGCTTTCTCTCCAGAGTTTCAATTTCAATTTGAAGAATTCTTTTTTACAATTTGTTCAGTTTTCACCATGTAAAATGCTTAAAGAATGATTACTTTAATTAATTTTTTGAAATTAAAGGTTACAAACTAAATTTTTGTAAAAATAAATCTATATACTTGATACACCATACAATTTGTTATGTCCCAGCATTTCTTTTGATAATGATTAAATGATTGTTTTTCTCCTTGTCGAGAAAATAAAAAAAATATATATAAATTTTTCTTATTCTTGAACAATGTTTTAAAACTGAATGAAATTATAACATATGTAGGTGCATATAATTTTACAAATTTATAAAACATAATAAGAATAATTAAAAAGTGAATTCTTGTAATAATTTCTTAGCTGAGCTGTTTGGCGGCCATTGTTAAAACTATGGTTTTAAGAGCAGTCGTTTAAAGATTACGTATACCTATAGAAGGTTTTGAAAGAATTTGGTTTTTTATTTTAATAGATTTTAAAAAGTATATATTTATATGTATGCAAATGTTATATGCATATGCATATATAACTACGTTTGTAACAGTATGTTAGGTATATGAAAGTATATTAGTATGGTTGGCAATGCTGGGAATTAAACAAAAAATTAGTCCTAATACCTACATACATTTATGTTCTTTAAAATTCTAATTATATATATATATACATATATTTATTTAAGCATTAAAGAAAGAAAAAAATAAATCCTAATTTTTTTTTAATTTCCTGCTGGTCGAAAATCTATCAAAAAACTTTTATCACAAAGGACATATTTATTTACAGCTGCATTACATATTATAAGCTTAAAGAAATATTTCGATTTTTGTCCGCTGTAGTCTACAAGTAGTATATACTCGTACATACATTTTCATTTAGTACTGTGTATAAATTCAAAATGTTTATTGAAAATATTTAAAATCTCTTTGTTGCATATATTTGTGGTCCTGAAAAGGACCGTTGGTAATATATTATAGAAGTTTTTAAGCACGTTCTCCACGGATACGTCTAGCCAATTGGATATCTTTTGGCATAATTGTTACGCGCTTAGCATGAATGGCGCACAAGTTTGTATCTTCAAAAAGACCAACTAAATAAGCTTCACTTGCTTCTTGAAGTGCCATTACTGCTGAACTTTGGAATCGTAAATCAGTTTTGAAATCCTGTGCAATTTCACGAACTAAACGTTGGAAAGGCAATTTACGAATCAAAAGTTCAGTACTTTTTTGGTAACGGCGAATTTCGCGAAGAGCAACAGTTCCGGGACGATAACGATGTGGTTTCTTAACACCTCCAGTCGCAGGAGCACTTTTACGAGCAGCTTTAGTTGCCAATTGCTTTCTTGGTGCTTTTCCACCAGTCGATTTACGAGCAGTTTGCTTTGTACGAGCCATCACTAAACCTTCAGTTTTTTTCTTGTATTCACTTTAAACACAACACAATGCACGAGTTAAAATAACTCGGTGCCGATTTCACCATTTTATTTATACAATATCATGGAATGTTTGCTTCTGTTCTTTCGTTTCTTTTTCATTTCATTTCTTTCATTCTATTCCCCTAGCTGTAAATGTAGTATAAATAAAAGTGGCGTTTTTGGTGAAATGTACATAGTTCCATTGTGACTTTAGTGCAGTGTTTGTTAAGTGAGAAATAATAAGAAGAATCTAAAAAATGACTGGTCGTGGTAAAGGAGGAAAAGGCTTGGGAAAAGGTGGCGCTAAACGTCATCGTAAAGTGTTGCGTGACAATATCCAAGGTATAACAAAGCCTGCTATTCGTCGATTAGCTCGACGTGGTGGTGTAAAACGTATTTCTGGTTTAATTTACGAAGAAACCCGTGGTGTTTTAAAAGTATTCTTGGAGAATGTCATTCGTGATGCTGTTACATATACTGAACACGCTAAGCGAAAGACAGTTACTGCTATGGATGTTGTGTACGCATTAAAGAGACAAGGACGCACACTTTATGGCTTTGGAGGTTAAATAATCCGAAAATTTAAAGACATAGTAGTTCTTAACAATCGGTCCTTTTCAGGACCACAAACAAATCTTTAAAGTGATATGCATACTATATTTCAATTACAAATAAATAATATCCAGTATTCGTTGTAGAAAATAAGATAAATCAACATTCAACTAACAGTGTAACAAATGTACATGTTTATATGTGTTGTGGGTAAATTATTATTTTTTTTTTTCATGAATATATACATATGTATGTATGCGTTGATTAATACAAAATTTTAAAAAGCGTGCGTGTATGACATATATACATTACGCGTCATTTGTTGGCTTGGGTGAAAAGTCTTGAAATTATTGATTTTGTTATTATTTAATTACAATATATGAATATTTTGAGTGGTGACATTATTCATGAAAAAGGAAACGATTTTGTATTTATGTACAAGAAATGAAAATTAAATTAAGCATTTCAAATTTATGATTAAATGGCAATCATGAAAAAAAATCCAACAAACAAACTAAACACAACAAAAATAACAAACAATCTTCTGAACTAAACAAATAAAATTATTGAGTAAACTTACTGCTTCTTAGAAATTGAGTTTTTTAACAATTTTCCAATTGCAATGCAAAAACCGAATTCCAGTCAGGCGATGAATGCATGTGTTAGAGCTACGTTTACGTATACCCATTAACACATTAATCTCTTTTGTTATTGCTTTGTTTGCAATTGTAACTCAATTATTGAGATTCTTTTTGTATTTACCCCTCATTTTGTTCTAGAAAAGAGAAGTTACTTTTTTCATCAAATATTTGACTTAGATTCCCCACGAACTGGCAGCACTGGTTTCGATAAAAATCAAAATCCAAGATATTTTGACTTTCAAAAGTTAAAGTAATATAAAAAAAGGTTTACTTTTTAACATACTTGTTTATTTTAAAGCTGAATGATCAGATCCATACCGAATCCTTCTTTTATTGGCGTTCTTCCCATCTTATTTATATGTACATATATAGTAGTATACAATAAACAATAAATCGTAATAAAAGAAATTACTTTAATATATCTTTATAGAAATAATTTGTCGTCCTTAAAAGGACGGTTTGTTTATCTTTTCTTAAAAGTTGCATAATTGTATTTGTTTAAGCGCTCTTTTCTGTTTTTTTGGGCAACAGAACAGCTTGAATGTTTGGAAGAACACCTCCCTGTGCAATAGTTACACCAGAGAGTAATTTGTTTAATTCTTCATCGTTACGGATGGCCAATTGTAAATGACGTGGGATGATTCTTGTTTTTTTGTTGTCACGAGCAGCATTTCCTGCTAATTCCAAAACTTCAGCAGCTAAATATTCCATAACAGCTGCTAAATATACTGGAGCACCAGCACCAACGCGTTCAGCATAATTACCTTTACGCAGTAAACGATGAATACGACCAACTGGGAATTGTAGGCCAGCACGGTTTGAGCGTGACTTTGCCTTTCCCTTAACTTTTCCGCCTTTACCACGACCAGACATTTTGGATCAAAAATTTAGTATTTATTTCACAATTCACTTCACTGAACAACAGTTCACTATACAATGGTTCGGCGTGAATTGCTGCTTCTATTTATATAAAAACAATCCATCCAACTTCTCGCATTAGAGTGAGATAGCTTGTTTGAAAATATGGTGAAATAATGACGTTGTATCAAGAAATAAAAGGTAAGGCAAAATCTAAAATTTTTCACAGTTGTCGTTTAATCTTCAAACAGTGGTGTTTAAGTGAGTAATAAAAAAAAAAAAAAAAAAAAAAAGTGAAAATGCCGCCAAAAACAAGTGGTAAAGCTGCAAAGAAAGCCGGTAAGGCGCAAAAGAATATCACTAAAAATGATAAGAAAAAGAAGCGCAAGAGGAAGGAAAGCTACGCCATTTACATCTACAAAGTATTGAAACAAGTCCATCCTGATACTGGAATTTCATCAAAGGCAATGAGTATCATGAATAGTTTTGTGAATGATATCTTTGAAAGAATTGCCGCCGAAGCATCTCGTTTGGCGCATTATAATAAACGTTCAACAATCACAAGTCGGGAAATCCAAACTGCTGTGCGTTTATTGCTGCCTGGTGAACTTGCTAAACATGCTGTTAGTGAAGGAACTAAAGCAGTTACCAAATATACTAGTTCCAAGTAAATTCTTTTGATGAGCGTCTGCGTCTCAAATTTTATTAAAATGGCCCTTTTCAGGGCCGCTAAATTTTACTTTGAAGTGATATTAAAAAATGATAGCAATATATTCGTATTTATAAAATAAATGTGATTTATTATAAATGAGTATTTAACTACATACTATATATCGATACAATTATTATCCGCTATTACACGATGACTGTTAACTTTTTTAAAATTGCACAAGTGCAAAACAAAAATCTCTTAATTCGTGGATAAAACTTTGTTACCCCTTTTTTGAAGTTTCCTTTTTCTTGTTGGTTATTTTTTTTTATTCTGCATCGTTTATTTATAACGCAAAAAAAACGGAACAAATTTATTTATTAGGCAAAAAGAATAAAGGATAAATTAAAAATAATTATTTATTGAGTTCTAAACACTTCATAAACGAAATAAAATTTTTTTGCACTGGGAAAGAAATTTTCAGATAATGTTATTATTTCTTTTATTTTGAAAGCTAAGAAAACAGGTAAAATTCTAAATGCTTACGCAATATTTATCTTAACATGTATATCGGTTCATGGATACATACGAGTATGTACCTATGTATACAGAATGCGATCTTCATCGATAATACAATAATAATTAAGTCGTTCTATGTATTTGTTTTTCTTCATTCTCTATCTCTATCTTGTTTATAAAATGTAAAAGGAAGAATTCATATGTATGTGTTATATCCCTTCAATACAGTTGTATTAATAAATCAAATAAAAAACACACTTAACTTGTTTCGCCTTTCGATAGAATATTGCTATTGGAATGTAAAGTAAATATAAAATACTATGAGAAAAATATATTTTGCAACGAGGCACACAACGAATGCAAGAAAATAAAGATTTATGATATTTACACATACTTTTGTAAAATATTTTTTATCGTACTTTGTTGTAAACAAAATATAAATGAATAGTTACATTTGTATGTACCTATTGAAAATTTTTATCTCATTAATGAACAAATTTGTAGTCCTGAAAAGGACTTTGAGGTTTAAATTGACAATGCAAAGCAACAATTATTTGTGTGAACAAATTATTTTTTAGCTTTCTTAGGTGCAGCTGCCTTTTTGGGTTTAGCAGCCGTTGTTTTAACTTTTGGCACTTTTGGTTTAGTAGCAGCAGCCTTTGACTTTGTTGGTTTCGCCTTAACTGAGCCAGTTTTCTTAGCACTTTTAGCCTTTGATTTTTCTGCCTTTTTCTTATCAACATTTTTTTTAGTGGCAGCAGCAGATTTTTTTACCTTTTTCTCACCAGTTGTCGATTTCTTAACTTTTTTCTCACCTGCACCACTTTTAGGTTTAGTAGATTTTTTCTTTTCAGCTGATTTTGGTTTTGGTTCCTTGCTAGCCGACGCTGATAATTTGAATGAACCGGCGGCACCTTTTCCTTTTGTTTGTACTAATTTACCACTGGTAACAGCACTTTTTAAATATTTTTTAATAAACGGAGCTAATTTTTGCACATCAACTTTATATGTTGCGGCAATATACTTTTTAATAGCCAATAAGGAAGAACCACCACGTTCTTTTAGTGTTTTAATGGCAGTATCCACCATTTGCTTAGTCGGTGGATGAGCTGGCGCTGATTTGGGCTTCTTTGATCCGCTGGCAGCAGCCTTCTTCGGTTTTTTTTCTGCGACAATTGCAGGAGCAGTAGCTACAGTATCGGCCATTTTCAATTTAATTTTATTCCTTTACTTTAACACTTCACTTTAACAAGCTATTTAGAGCACTTGGTAATCACGTCTTAATATTATTGTAAGGGTAAATTTATATGCGGCATTAATTCTGTGAGAATCAATAAGTAGGAAGGTATACAAAATTTTCATTTATTTGAGCATTTTCACTGCGTTGTATCCATGAGTTCTTTATAAAATTTCAATATTTTTAATGTTTTATAACAATAAGGAAAGATAATAAGATTGCTATATATTCCTATAATATAGTCGAATAATTCTAGCATATTTTTATTTATTTCAAGAAAATAATTATAACGCTAGATGATTATTAAAGTTAATGTTTGTCAAATTTCTTTCAATACACATGAATAAAAATCAATTTATTTAAATAAAAATCCAATTGTTGGTTCTCAAATTATAATAAATATGAAGTCTATAGTTTGTGTAAACTATTTAAAATAAATTTTCTTTTAAATATTACATTTACACCCTCGAATTTTGTATTTTTTTATTTTAAAGTCAAACGCTTGGTTTGCTTTCTCTCCAGAGTTTCAATTTCAATTTGAAGAATTCTTTTTTACAATTTGTTCAGTTTTCACCATGTAAAATGCTTAAAGAATGATTACTTTAATTAATTTTTTGAAATTAAAGGTTACAAACTAAATTTTTGTAAAAATAAATCTATATACTTGATACACCATACAATTTGTTATGTCCCAGCATTTCTTTTGATAATGATTAAATGATTGTTTTTCTCCTTGTCGAGAAAATAAAAAAAATATATATAAATTTTTCTTATTCTTGAACAATGTTTTAAAACTGAATGAAATTATAACATATGTAGGTGCATATAATTTTACAAATTTATAAAACATAATAAGAATAATTAAAAAGTGAATTCTTGTAATAATTTCTTAGCTGAGCTGTTTGGCGGCCATTGTTAAAACTATGGTTTTAAGAGCAGTCGTTTAAAGATTACGTATACCTATAGAAGGTTTTGAAAGAATTTGGTTTTTTATTTTAATAGATTTTAAAAAGTATATATTTATATGTATGCAAATGTTATATGCATATGCATATATAACTACGTTTGTAACAGTATGTTAGGTATATGAAAGTATATTAGTATGGTTGGCAATGCTGGGAATTAAACAAAAAATTAGTCCTAATACCTACATACATTTATGTTCTTTAAAATTCTAATTATATATATATATACATATATTTATTTAAGCATTAAAGAAAGAAAAAAATAAATCCTAATTTTTTTTTAATTTCCTGCTGGTCGAAAATCTATCAAAAAACTTTTATCACAAAGGACATATTTATTTACAGCTGCATTACATATTATAAGCTTAAAGAAATATTTCGATTTTTGTCCGCTGTAGTCTACAAGTAGTATATACTCGTACATACATTTTCATTTAGTACTGTGTATAAATTCAAAATGTTTATTGAAAATATTTAAAATCTCTTTGTTGCATATATTTGTGGTCCTGAAAAGGACCGTTGGTAATATATTATAGAAGTTTTTAAGCACGTTCTCCACGGATACGTCTAGCCAATTGGATATCTTTTGGCATAATTGTTACGCGCTTAGCATGAATGGCGCACAAGTTTGTATCTTCAAAAAGACCAACTAAATAAGCTTCACTTGCTTCTTGAAGTGCCATTACTGCTGAACTTTGGAATCGTAAATCAGTTTTGAAATCCTGTGCAATTTCACGAACTAAACGTTGGAAAGGCAATTTACGAATCAAAAGTTCAGTACTTTTTTGGTAACGGCGAATTTCGCGAAGAGCAACAGTTCCGGGACGATAACGATGTGGTTTCTTAACACCTCCAGTCGCAGGAGCACTTTTACGAGCAGCTTTAGTTGCCAATTGCTTTCTTGGTGCTTTTCCACCAGTCGATTTACGAGCAGTTTGCTTTGTACGAGCCATCACTAAACCTTCAGTTTTTTTCTTGTATTCACTTTAAACACAACACAATGCACGAGTTAAAATAACTCGGTGCCGATTTCACCATTTTATTTATACAATATCATGGAATGTTTGCTTCTGTTCTTTCGTTTCTTTTTCATTTCATTTCTTTCATTCTATTCCCCTAGCTGTAAATGTAGTATAAATAAAAGTGGCGTTTTTGGTGAAATGTACATAGTTCCATTGTGACTTTAGTGCAGTGTTTGGTAAGTGAGAAATAATAAGAAGAATCTAAAAAATGACTGGTCGTGGTAAAGGAGGAAAAGGCTTGGGAAAAGGTGGCGCTAAACGTCATCGTAAAGTGTTGCGTGACAATATCCAAGGTATAACAAAGCCTGCTATTCGTCGATTAGCTCGACGTGGTGGTGTAAAACGTATTTCTGGTTTAATTTACGAAGAAACCCGTGGTGTTTTAAAAGTATTCTTGGAGAATGTCATTCGTGATGCTGTTACATATACTGAACACGCTAAGCGAAAGACAGTTACTGCTATGGATGTTGTGTACGCATTAAAGAGACAAGGACGCACACTTTATGGCTTTGGAGGTTAAATAATCCGAAAATTTAAAGACATAGTAGTTCTTAACAATCGGTCCTTTTCAGGACCACAAACAAATCTTTAAAGTGATATGCATACTATATTTCAATTACAAATAAATAATATCCAGTATTCGTTGTAGAAAATAAGATAAATCAACATTCAACTAACAGTGTAACAAATGTACATGTTTATATGTGTTGTGGGTAAATTATTATTTTTTTTTTTCATGAATATATACATATGTATGTATGCGTTGATTAATACAAAATTTTAAAAAGCGTGCGTGTATGACATATATACATTACGCGTCATTTGTTGGCTTGGGTGAAAAGTCTTGAAATTATTGATTTTGTTATTATTTAATTACAATATATGAATATTTTGAGTGGTGACATTATTCATGAAAAAGGAAACGATTTTGTATTTATGTACAAGAAATGAAAATTAAATTAAGCATTTCAAATTTATGATTAAATGGCAATCATGAAAAAAAATCCAACAAACAAACTAAACACAACAAAAATAACAAACAATCTTCTGAACTAAACAAATAAAATTATTGAGTAAACTTACTGCTTCTTAGAAATTGAGTTTTTTAACAATTTTCCAATTGCAATGCAAAAACCGAATTCCAGTCAGGCGATGAATGCATGTGTTAGAGCTACGTTTACGTATACCCATTAACACATTAATCTCTTTTGTTATTGCTTTGTTTGCAATTGTAACTCAATTATTGAGATTCTTTTTGTATTTACCCCTCATTTTGTTCTAGAAAAGAGAAGTTACTTTTTTCATCAAATATTTGACTTAGATTCCCCACGAACTGGCAGCACTGGTTTCGATAAAAATCAAAATCCAAGATATTTTGACTTTCAAAAGTTAAAGTAATATAAAAAAAGGTTTACTTTTTAACATACTTGTTTATTTTAAAGCTGAATGATCAGATCCATACCGAATCCTTCTTTTATTGGCGTTCTTCCCATCTTATTTATATGTACATATATAGTAGTATACAATAAACAATAAATCGTAATAAAAGAAATTACTTTAATATATCTTTATAGAAATAATTTGTCGTCCTTAAAAGGACGGTTTGTTTATCTTTTCTTAAAAGTTGCATAATTGTATTTGTTTAAGCGCTCTTTTCTGTTTTTTTGGGCAACAGAACAGCTTGAATGTTTGGAAGAACACCTCCCTGTGCAATAGTTACACCAGACAACAATTTGTTCAATTCTTCGTCATTACGGATGGCCAATTGTAAATGACGTGGGATGATTCTTGTTTTTTTGTTGTCACGAGCAGCATTTCCTGCTAATTCCAAAACTTCAGCAGCTAAATATTCCATAACAGCTGCTAAATATACTGGAGCACCAGCACCAACGCGTTCAGCATAATTGCCTTTACGCAACAAACGATGAATACGACCAACTGGGAATTGCAAACCAGCACGGTTTGAGCGTGACTTTGCCTTTCCCTTAACTTTGCCACCTTTACCACGACCAGACATTTTGGATCAAAAATTTAGTATTTATTTCACAATTCACTTCACTGAACAACAGTTCACTATACAATGGTTCGGCGTGAATTGCTGCTTCTATTTATATAAAAACAATCCATCCAACTTCTCGCATTAGAGTGAGATAGCTTGTTTGAAAATATGGTGAAATAATGACGTTGTATCAAGAAATAAAAGGTAAGGCAAAATCTAAAATTTTTCACAGTTGTCGTTTAATCTTCAAACAGTGGTGTTTAAGTGAGTAATAAAAAAAAAAAAAAAAAAAAAAAGTGAAAATGCCGCCAAAAACAAGTGGTAAAGCTGCAAAGAAAGCCGGTAAGGCGCAAAAGAATATCACTAAAAATGATAAGAAAAAGAAGCGCAAGAGGAAGGAAAGCTACGCCATTTACATCTACAAAGTATTGAAACAAGTCCATCCTGATACTGGAATTTCATCAAAGGCAATGAGTATCATGAATAGTTTTGTGAATGATATCTTTGAAAGAATTGCCGCCGAAGCATCTCGTTTGGCGCATTATAATAAACGTTCAACAATCACAAGTCGGGAAATCCAAACTGCTGTGCGTTTATTGCTGCCTGGTGAACTTGCTAAACATGCTGTTAGTGAAGGAACTAAAGCAGTTACCAAATATACTAGTTCCAAGTAAATTCTTTTGATGAGCGTCTGCGTCTCAAATTTTATTAAAATGGCCCTTTTCAGGGCCGCTAAATTTTACTTTGAAGTGATATTAAAAAATGATAGCAATATATTCGTATTTATAAAATAAATGTGATTTATTATAAATGAGTATTTAACTACATACTATATATCGATACAATTATTATCCGCTATTACACGATGACTGTTAACTTTTTTAAAATTGCACAAGTGCAAAACAAAAATCTCTTAATTCGTGGATAAAACTTTGTTACCCCTTTTTTGAAGTTTCCTTTTTCTTGTTGGTTATTTTTTTTTATTCTGCATCGTTTATTTATAACGCAAAAAAAACGGAACAAATTTATTTATTAGGCAAAAAGAATAAAGGATAAATTAAAAATAATTATTTATTGAGTTCTAAACACTTCATAAACGAAATAAAATTTTTTTGCACTGGGAAAGAAATTTTCAGATAATGTTATTATTTCTTTTATTTTGAAAGCTAAGAAAACAGGTAAAATTCTAAATGCTTACGCAATATTTATCTTAACATGTATATCGGTTCATGGATACATACGAGTATGTACCTATGTATACAGAATGCGATCTTCATCGATAATACAATAATAATTAAGTCGTTCTATGTATTTGTTTTTCTTCATTCTCTATCTCTATCTTGTTTATAAAATGTAAAAGGAAGAATTCATATGTATGTGTTATATCCCTTCAATACAGTTGTATTAATAAATCAAATAAAAAACACACTTAACTTGTTTCGCCTTTCGATAGAATATTGCTATTGGAATGTAAAGTAAATATAAAATACTATGAGAAAAATATATTTTGCAACGAGGCACACAACGAATGCAAGAAAATAAAGATTTATGATATTTACACATACTTTTGTAAAATATTTTTTATCGTACTTTGTTGTAAACAAAATATAAATGAATAGTTACATTTGTATGTACCTATTGAAAATTTTTATCTCATTAATGAACAAATTTGTAGTCCTGAAAAGGACTTTGAGGTTTAAATTGACAATGCAAAGCAACAATTATTTGTGTGAACAAATTATTTTTTAGCTTTCTTAGGTGCAGCTGCCTTTTTGGGTTTAGCAGCCGTTGTTTTAACTTTTGGCACTTTTGGTTTAGTAGCAGCAGCCTTTGACTTTGTTGGTTTCGCCTTAACTGAGCCAGTTTTCTTAGCACTTTTAGCCTTTGATTTTTCTGCCTTTTTCTTATCAACATTTTTTTTAGTGGCAGCAGCAGATTTTTTTACCTTTTTCTCACCAGTTGTCGATTTCTTAACTTTTTTCTCACCTGCACCACTTTTAGGTTTAGTAGATTTTTTCTTTTCAGCTGATTTTGGTTTTGGTTCCTTGCTAGCCGACGCTGATAATTTGAATGAACCGGCGGCACCTTTTCCTTTTGTTTGTACTAATTTACCACTGGTAACAGCACTTTTTAAATATTTTTTAATAAACGGAGCTAATTTTTGCACATCAACTTTATATGTTGCGGCAATATACTTTTTAATAGCCAATAAGGAAGAACCACCACGTTCTTTTAGTGTTTTAATGGCAGTATCCACCATTTGCTTAGTCGGTGGATGAGCTGGCGCTGATTTGGGCTTCTTTGATCCGCTGGCAGCAGCCTTCTTCGGTTTTTTTTCTGCGACAATTGCAGGAGCAGTAGCTACAGTATCGGCCATTTTCAATTTAATTTTATTCCTTTACTTTAACACTTCACTTTAACAAGCTATTTAGAGCACTTGGTAATCACGTCTTAATATTATTGTAAGGGTAAATTTATATGCGGCATTAATTCTGTGAGAATCAATAAGTAGGAAGGTATACAAAATTTTCATTTATTTGAGCATTTTCACTGCGTTGTATCCATGAGTTCTTTATAAAATTTCAATATTTTTAATGTTTTATAACAATAAGGAAAGATAATAAGATTGCTATATATTCCTATAATATAGTCGAATAATTCTAGCATATTTTTATTTATTTCAAGAAAATAATTATAACGCTAGATGATTATTAAAGTTAATGTTTGTCAAATTTCTTTCAATACACATGAATAAAAATCAATTTATTTAAATAAAAATCCAATTGTTGGTTCTCAAATTATAATAAATATGAAGTCTATAGTTTGTGTAAACTATTTAAAATAAATTTTCTTTTAAATATTACATTTACACCCTCGAATTTTGTATTTTTTTATTTTAAAGTCAAACGCTTGGTTTGCTTTCTCTCCAGAGTTTCAATTTCAATTTGAAGAATTCTTTTTTACAATTTGTTCAGTTTTCACCATGTAAAATGCTTAAAGAATGATTACTTTAATTAATTTTTTGAAATTAAAGGTTACAAACTAAATTTTTGTAAAAATAAATCTATATACTTGATACACCATACAATTTGTTATGTCCCAGCATTTCTTTTGATAATGATTAAATGATTGTTTTTCTCCTTGTCGAGAAAATAAAAAAAATATATATAAATTTTTCTTATTCTTGAACAATGTTTTAAAACTGAATGAAATTATAACATATGTAGGTGCATATAATTTTACAAATTTATAAAACATAATAAGAATAATTAAAAAGTGAATTCTTGTAATAATTTCTTAGCTGAGCTGTTTGGCGGCCATTGTTAAAACTATGGTTTTAAGAGCAGTCGTTTAAAGATTACGTATACCTATAGAAGGTTTTGAAAGAATTTGGTTTTTTATTTTAATAGATTTTAAAAAGTATATATTTATATGTATGCAAATGTTATATGCATATGCATATATAACTACGTTTGTAACAGTATGTTAGGTATATGAAAGTATATTAGTATGGTTGGCAATGCTGGGAATTAAACAAAAAATTAGTCCTAATACCTACATACATTTATGTTCTTTAAAATTCTAATTATATATATATATACATATATTTATTTAAGCATTAAAGAAAGAAAAAAATAAATCCTAATTTTTTTTTAATTTCCTGCTGGTCGAAAATCTATCAAAAAACTTTTATCACAAAGGACATATTTATTTACAGCTGCATTACATATTATAAGCTTAAAGAAATATTTCGATTTTTGTCCGCTGTAGTCTACAAGTAGTATATACTCGTACATACATTTTCATTTAGTACTGTGTATAAATTCAAAATGTTTATTGAAAATATTTAAAATCTCTTTGTTGCATATATTTGTGGTCCTGAAAAGGACCGTTGGTAATATATTATAGAAGTTTTTAAGCACGTTCTCCACGGATACGTCTAGCCAATTGGATATCTTTTGGCATAATTGTTACGCGCTTAGCATGAATGGCGCACAAGTTTGTATCTTCAAAAAGACCAACTAAATAAGCTTCACTTGCTTCTTGAAGTGCCATTACTGCTGAACTTTGGAATCGTAAATCAGTTTTGAAATCCTGTGCAATTTCACGAACTAAACGTTGGAAAGGCAATTTACGAATCAAAAGTTCAGTACTTTTTTGGTAACGGCGAATTTCGCGAAGAGCAACAGTTCCGGGACGATAACGATGTGGTTTCTTAACACCTCCAGTCGCAGGAGCACTTTTACGAGCAGCTTTAGTTGCCAATTGCTTTCTTGGTGCTTTTCCACCAGTCGATTTACGAGCAGTTTGCTTTGTACGAGCCATCACTAAACCTTCAGTTTTTTTCTTGTATTCACTTTAAACACAACACAATGCACGAGTTAAAATAACTCGGTGCCGATTTCACCATTTTATTTATACAATATCATGGAATGTTTGCTTCTGTTCTTTCGTTTCTTTTTCATTTCATTTCTTTCATTCTATTCCCCTAGCTGTAAATGTAGTATAAATAAAAGTGGCGTTTTTGGTGAAATTTACATAGTTCCATTGTGACTTTAGTGCAGTGTTTGGTAAGTGAGAAATAATAAGAAGAATCTAAAAAATGACTGGTCGTGGTAAAGGAGGAAAAGGCTTGGGAAAAGGTGGCGCTAAACGTCATCGTAAAGTGTTGCGTGACAATATCCAAGGTATAACAAAGCCTGCTATTCGTCGATTAGCTCGACGTGGTGGTGTAAAACGTATTTCTGGTTTAATTTACGAAGAAACCCGTGGTGTTTTAAAAGTATTCTTGGAGAATGTCATTCGTGATGCTGTTACATATACTGAACACGCTAAGCGAAAGACAGTTACTGCTATGGATGTTGTGTACGCATTAAAGAGACAAGGACGCACACTTTATGGCTTTGGAGGTTAAATAATCCGAAAATTTAAAGACATAGTAGTTCTTAACAATCGGTCCTTTTCAGGACCACAAACAAATCTTTAAAGTGATATGCATACTATATTTCAATTACAAATAAATAATATCCAGTATTCGTTGTAGAAAATAAGATAAATCAACATTCAACTAACAGTGTAACAAATGTACATGTTTATATGTGTTGTGGGTAAATTATTATTTTTTTTTTTCATGAATATATACATATGTATGTATGCGTTGATTAATACAAAATTTTAAAAAGCGTGCGTGTATGACATATATACATTACGCGTCATTTGTTGGCTTGGGTGAAAAGTCTTGAAATTATTGATTTTGTTATTATTTAATTACAATATATGAATATTTTGAGTGGTGACATTATTCATGAAAAAGGAAACGATTTTGTATTTATGTACAAGAAATGAAAATTAAATTAAGCATTTCAAATTTATGATTAAATGGCAATCATGAAAAAAAATCCAACAAACAAACTAAACACAACAAAAATAACAAACAATCTTCTGAACTAAACAAATAAAATTATTGAGTAAACTTACTGCTTCTTAGAAATTGAGTTTTTTAACAATTTTCCAATTGCAATGCAAAAACCGAATTCCAGTCAGGCGATGAATGCATGTGTTAGAGCTACGTTTACGTATACCCATTAACACATTAATCTCTTTTGTTATTGCTTTGTTTGCAATTGTAACTCAATTATTGAGATTCTTTTTGTATTTACCCCTCATTTTGTTCTAGAAAAGAGAAGTTACTTTTTTCATCAAATATTTGACTTAGATTCCCCACGAACTGGCAGCACTGGTTTCGATAAAAATCAAAATCCAAGATATTTTGACTTTCAAAAGTTAAAGTAATATAAAAAAAGGTTTACTTTTTAACATACTTGTTTATTTTAAAGCTGAATGATCAGATCCATACCGAATCCTTCTTTTATTGGCGTTCTTCCCATCTTATTTATATGTACATATATAGTAGTATACAATAAACAATAAATCGTAATAAAAGAAATTACTTTAATATATCTTTATAGAAATAATTTGTCGTCCTTAAAAGGACGGTTTGTTTATCTTTTCTTAAAAGTTGCATAATTGTATTTGTTTAAGCGCTCTTTTCTGTTTTTTTGGGCAACAGAACAGCTTGAATGTTTGGAAGAACACCTCCCTGTGCAATAGTTACACCAGAGAGTAATTTGTTTAATTCTTCATCGTTACGGATGGCCAATTGCAAATGACGTGGGATGATTCTGGTCTTCTTATTGTCACGAGCAGCATTTCCTGCTAATTCCAAAACTTCAGCAGCTAAATATTCCATAACAGCTGCTAAATATACTGGAGCACCAGCACCAACACGTTCAGCATAATTGCCTTTACGCAACAAACGATGAATACGACCGACGGGGAATTGCAGACCAGCACGGTTTGAGCGTGACTTTGCCTTTCCCTTAACTTTTCCGCCTTTACCACGACCAGACATTTTGGATCAAAAATTTAGTATTTATTTCACAATTCACTTCACTGAACAACAGTTCACTATACAATGGTTCGGCGTGAATTGCTGCTTCTATTTATATAAAAACAATCCATCCAACTTCTCGCATTAGAGTGAGATAGCTTGTTTGAAAATATGGTGAAATAATGACGTTGTATCAAGAAATAAAAGGTAAGGCAAAATCTAAAATTTTTCACAGTTGTCGTTTAATCTTCAAACAGTGGTGTTTAAGTGAGTAATAAAAAAAAAAAAAAAAAAAAAAAGTGAAAATGCCGCCAAAAACAAGTGGTAAAGCTGCAAAGAAAGCCGGTAAGGCGCAAAAGAATATCACTAAAAATGATAAGAAAAAGAAGCGCAAGAGGAAGGAAAGCTACGCCATTTACATCTACAAAGTATTGAAACAAGTCCATCCTGATACTGGAATTTCATCAAAGGCAATGAGTATCATGAATAGTTTTGTGAATGATATCTTTGAAAGAATTGCCGCCGAAGCATCTCGTTTGGCGCATTATAATAAACGTTCAACAATCACAAGTCGGGAAATCCAAACTGCTGTGCGTTTATTGCTGCCTGGTGAACTTGCTAAACATGCTGTTAGTGAAGGAACTAAAGCAGTTACCAAATATACTAGTTCCAAGTAAATTCTTTTGATGAGCGTCTGCGTCTCAAATTTTATTAAAATGGCCCTTTTCAGGGCCGCTAAATTTTACTTTGAAGTGATATTAAAAAATGATAGCAATATATTCGTATTTATAAAATAAATGTGATTTATTATAAATGAGTATTTAACTACATACTATATATCGATACAATTATTATCCGCTATTACACGATGACTGTTAACTTTTTTAAAATTGCACAAGTGCAAAACAAAAATCTCTTAATTCGTGGATAAAACTTTGTTACCCCTTTTTTGAAGTTTCCTTTTTCTTGTTGGTTATTTTTTTTTATTCTGCATCGTTTATTTATAACGCAAAAAAAACGGAACAAATTTATTTATTAGGCAAAAAGAATAAAGGATAAATTAAAAATAATTATTTATTGAGTTCTAAACACTTCATAAACGAAATAAAATTTTTTTGCACTGGGAAAGAAATTTTCAGATAATGTTATTATTTCTTTTATTTTGAAAGCTAAGAAAACAGGTAAAATTCTAAATGCTTACGCAATATTTATCTTAACATGTATATCGGTTCATGGATACATACGAGTATGTACCTATGTATACAGAATGCGATCTTCATCGATAATACAATAATAATTAAGTCGTTCTATGTATTTGTTTTTCTTCATTCTCTATCTCTATCTTGTTTATAAAATGTAAAAGGAAGAATTCATATGTATGTGTTATATCCCTTCAATACAGTTGTATTAATAAATCAAATAAAAAACACACTTAACTTGTTTCGCCTTTCGATAGAATATTGCTATTGGAATGTAAAGTAAATATAAAATACTATGAGAAAAATATATTTTGCAACGAGGCACACAACGAATGCAAGAAAATAAAGATTTATGATATTTACACATACTTTTGTAAAATATTTTTTATCGTACTTTGTTGTAAACAAAATATAAATGAATAGTTACATTTGTATGTACCTATTGAAAATTTTTATCTCATTAATGAACAAATTTGTAGTCCTGAAAAGGACTTTGAGGTTTAAATTGACAATGCAAAGCAACAATTATTTGTGTGAACAAATTATTTTTTAGCTTTCTTAGGTGCAGCTGCCTTTTTGGGTTTAGCAGCCGTTGTTTTAACTTTTGGCACTTTTGGTTTAGTAGCAGCAGCCTTTGACTTTGTTGGTTTCGCCTTAACTGAGCCAGTTTTCTTAGCACTTTTAGCCTTTGATTTTTCTGCCTTTTTCTTATCAACATTTTTTTTAGTGGCAGCAGCAGATTTTTTTACCTTTTTCTCACCAGTTGTCGATTTCTTAACTTTTTTCTCACCTGCACCACTTTTAGGTTTAGTAGATTTTTTCTTTTCAGCTGATTTTGGTTTTGGTTCCTTGCTAGCCGACGCTGATAATTTGAATGAACCGGCGGCACCTTTTCCTTTTGTTTGTACTAATTTACCACTGGTAACAGCACTTTTTAAATATTTTTTAATAAACGGAGCTAATTTTTGCACATCAACTTTATATGTTGCGGCAATATACTTTTTAATAGCCAATAAGGAAGAACCACCACGTTCTTTTAGTGTTTTAATGGCAGTATCCACCATTTGCTTAGTCGGTGGATGAGCTGGCGCTGATTTGGGCTTCTTTGATCCGCTGGCAGCAGCCTTCTTCGGTTTTTTTTCTGCGACAATTGCAGGAGCAGTAGCTACAGTATCGGCCATTTTCAATTTAATTTTATTCCTTTACTTTAACACTTCACTTTAACAAGCTATTTAGAGCACTTGGTAATCACGTCTTAATATTATTGTAAGGGTAAATTTATATGCGGCATTAATTCTGTGAGAATCAATAAGTAGGAAGGTATACAAAATTTTCATTTATTTGAGCATTTTCACTGCGTTGTATCCATGAGTTCTTTATAAAATTTCAATATTTTTAATGTTTTATAACAATAAGGAAAGATAATAAGATTGCTATATATTCCTATAATATAGTCGAATAATTCTAGCATATTTTTATTTATTTCAAGAAAATAATTATAACGCTAGATGATTATTAAAGTTAATGTTTGTCAAATTTCTTTCAATACACATGAATAAAAATCAATTTATTTAAATAAAAATCCAATTGTTGGTTCTCAAATTATAATAAATATGAAGTCTATAGTTTGTGTAAACTATTTAAAATAAATTTTCTTTTAAATATTACATTTACACCCTCGAATTTTGTATTTTTTTATTTTAAAGTCAAACGCTTGGTTTGCTTTCTCTCCAGAGTTTCAATTTCAATTTGAAGAATTCTTTTTTACAATTTGTTCAGTTTTCACCATGTAAAATGCTTAAAGAATGATTACTTTAATTAATTTTTTGAAATTAAAGGTTACAAACTAAATTTTTGTAAAAATAAATCTATATACTTGATACACCATACAATTTGTTATGTCCCAGCATTTCTTTTGATAATGATTAAATGATTGTTTTTCTCCTTGTCGAGAAAATAAAAAAAATATATATAAATTTTTCTTATTCTTGAACAATGTTTTAAAACTGAATGAAATTATAACATATGTAGGTGCATATAATTTTACAAATTTATAAAACATAATAAGAATAATTAAAAAGTGAATTCTTGTAATAATTTCTTAGCTGAGCTGTTTGGCGGCCATTGTTAAAACTATGGTTTTAAGAGCAGTCGTTTAAAGATTACGTATACCTATAGAAGGTTTTGAAAGAATTTGGTTTTTTATTTTAATAGATTTTAAAAAGTATATATTTATATGTATGCAAATGTTATATGCATATGCATATATAACTACGTTTGTAACAGTATGTTAGGTATATGAAAGTATATTAGTATGGTTGGCAATGCTGGGAATTAAACAAAAAATTAGTCCTAATACCTACATACATTTATGTTCTTTAAAATTCTAATTATATATATATATACATATATTTATTTAAGCATTAAAGAAAGAAAAAAATAAATCCTAATTTTTTTTTAATTTCCTGCTGGTCGAAAATCTATCAAAAAACTTTTATCACAAAGGACATATTTATTTACAGCTGCATTACATATTATAAGCTTAAAGAAATATTTCGATTTTTGTCCGCTGTAGTCTACAAGTAGTATATACTCGTACATACATTTTCATTTAGTACTGTGTATAAATTCAAAATGTTTATTGAAAATATTTAAAATCTCTTTGTTGCATATATTTGTGGTCCTGAAAAGGACCGTTGGTAATATATTATAGAAGTTTTTAAGCACGTTCTCCACGGATACGTCTAGCCAATTGGATATCTTTTGGCATAATTGTTACGCGCTTAGCATGAATGGCGCACAAGTTTGTATCTTCAAAAAGACCAACTAAATAAGCTTCACTTGCTTCTTGAAGTGCCATTACTGCTGAACTTTGGAATCGTAAATCAGTTTTGAAATCCTGTGCAATTTCACGAACTAAACGTTGGAAAGGCAATTTACGAATCAAAAGTTCAGTACTTTTTTGGTAACGGCGAATTTCGCGAAGAGCAACAGTTCCGGGACGATAACGATGTGGTTTCTTAACACCTCCAGTCGCAGGAGCACTTTTACGAGCAGCTTTAGTTGCCAATTGCTTTCTTGGTGCTTTTCCACCAGTCGATTTACGAGCAGTTTGCTTTGTACGAGCCATCACTAAACCTTCAGTTTTTTTCTTGTATTCACTTTAAACACAACACAATGCACGAGTTAAAATAACTCGGTGCCGATTTCACCATTTTATTTATACAATATCATGGAATGTTTGCTTCTGTTCTTTCGTTTCTTTTTCATTTCATTTCTTTCATTCTATTCCCCTAGCTGTAAATGTAGTATAAATAAAAGTGGCGTTTTTGGTGAAATGTACATAGTTCCATTGTGACTTTAGTGCAGTGTTTGGTAAGTGAGAAATAATAAGAAGAATCTAAAAAATGACTGGTCGTGGTAAAGGAGGAAAAGGCTTGGGAAAAGGTGGCGCTAAACGTCATCGTAAAGTGTTGCGTGACAATATCCAAGGTATAACAAAGCCTGCTATTCGTCGATTAGCTCGACGTGGTGGTGTAAAACGTATTTCTGGTTTAATTTACGAAGAAACCCGTGGTGTTTTAAAAGTATTCTTGGAGAATGTCATTCGTGATGCTGTTACATATACTGAACACGCTAAGCGAAAGACAGTTACTGCTATGGATGTTGTGTACGCATTAAAGAGACAAGGACGCACACTTTATGGCTTTGGAGGTTAAATAATCCGAAAATTTAAAGACATAGTAGTTCTTAACAATCGGTCCTTTTCAGGACCACAAACAAATCTTTAAAGTGATATGCATACTATATTTCAATTACAAATAAATAATATCCAGTATTCGTTGTAGAAAATAAGATAAATCAACATTCAACTAACAGTGTAACAAATGTACATGTTTATATGTGTTGTGGGTAAATTATTATTTTTTTTTTTCCATGAATATATACATATGTATGTATGCGTTGATTAATACAAAATTTTAAAAAGCGTGCGTGTATGACATATATACATTACGCGTCATTTGTTGGCTTGGGTGAAAAGTCTTGAAATTATTGATTTTGTTATTATTTAATTACAATATATGAATATTTTGAGTGGTGACATTATTCATGAAAAAGGAAACGATTTTGTATTTATGTACAAGAAATGAAAATTAAATTAAGCATTTCAAATTTATGATTAAATGGCAATCATGAAAAAAAATCCAACAAACAAACTAAACACAACAAAAATAACAAACAATCTTCTGAACTAAACAAATAAAATTATTGAGTAAACTTACTGCTTCTTAGAAATTGAGTTTTTTAACAATTTTCCAATTGCAATGCAAAAACCGAATTCCAGTCAGGCGATGAATGCATGTGTTAGAGCTACGTTTACGTATACCCATTAACACATTAATCTCTTTTGTTATTGCTTTGTTTGCAATTGTAACTCAATTATTGAGATTCTTTTTGTATTTACCCCTCATTTTGTTCTAGAAAAGAGAAGTTACTTTTTTCATCAAATATTTGACTTAGATTCCCCACGAACTGGCAGCACTGGTTTCGATAAAAATCAAAATCCAAGATATTTTGACTTTCAAAAGTTAAAGTAATATAAAAAAAGGTTTACTTTTTAACATACTTGTTTATTTTAAAGCTGAATGATCAGATCCATACCGAATCCTTCTTTTATTGGCGTTCTTCCCATCTTATTTATATGTACATATATAGTAGTATACAATAAACAATAAATCGTAATAAAAGAAATTACTTTAATATATCTTTATAGAAATAATTTGTCGTCCTTAAAAGGACGGTTTGTTTATCTTTTCTTAAAAGTTGCATAATTGTATTTGTTTAAGCGCTCTTTTCTGTTTTTTTGGGCAACAGAACAGCTTGAATGTTTGGAAGAACACCTCCCTGTGCAATAGTTACACCAGAGAGTAATTTGTTTAATTCTTCATCGTTACGGATGGCCAATTGTAAATGACGTGGGATGATTCTTGTTTTTTTGTTGTCACGAGCAGCATTTCCTGCTAATTCCAAAACTTCAGCAGCTAAATATTCCATAACAGCTGCTAAATATACTGGAGCACCAGCACCAACGCGTTCAGCATAATTACCTTTACGAAGTAAACGATGAATACGACCAACTGGGAATTGTAGGCCAGCACGGTTTGAGCGTGACTTTGCCTTTCCCTTAACTTTTCCGCCTTTACCACGACCAGACATTTTGGATCAAAAATTTAGTATTTATTTCACAATTCACTTCACTGAACAACAGTTCACTATACAATGGTTCGGCGTGAATTGCTGCTTCTATTTATATAAAAACAATCCATCCAACTTCTCGCATTAGAGTGAGATAGCTTGTTTGAAAATATGGTGAAATAATGACGTTGTATCAAGAAATAAAAGGTAAGGCAAAATCTAAAATTTTTCACAGTTGTCGTTTAATCTTCAAACAGTGGTGTTTAAGTGAGTAATAAAAAAAAAAAAAAAAAAAAAAAGTGAAAATGCCGCCAAAAACAAGTGGTAAAGCTGCAAAGAAAGCCGGTAAGGCGCAAAAGAATATCACTAAAAATGATAAGAAAAAGAAGCGCAAGAGGAAGGAAAGCTACGCCATTTACATCTACAAAGTATTGAAACAAGTCCATCCTGATACTGGAATTTCATCAAAGGCAATGAGTATCATGAATAGTTTTGTGAATGATATCTTTGAAAGAATTGCCGCCGAAGCATCTCGTTTGGCGCATTATAATAAACGTTCAACAATCACAAGTCGGGAAATCCAAACTGCTGTGCGTTTATTGCTGCCTGGTGAACTTGCTAAACATGCTGTTAGTGAAGGAACTAAAGCAGTTACCAAATATACTAGTTCCAAGTAAATTCTTTTGATGAGCGTCTGCGTCTCAAATTTTATTAAAATGGCCCTTTTCAGGGCCGCTAAATTTTACTTTGAAGTGATATTAAAAAATGATAGCAATATATTCGTATTTATAAAATAAATGTGATTTATTATAAATGAGTATTTAACTACATACTATATATCGATACAATTATTATCCGCTATTACACGATGACTGTTAACTTTTTTAAAATTGCACAAGTGCAAAACAAAAATCTCTTAATTCGTGGATAAAACTTTGTTACCCCTTTTTTGAAGTTTCCTTTTTCTTGTTGGTTATTTTTTTTTATTCTGCATCGTTTATTTATAACGCAAAAAAAACGGAACAAATTTATTTATTAGGCAAAAAGAATAAAGGATAAATTAAAAATAATTATTTATTGAGTTCTAAACACTTCATAAACGAAATAAAATTTTTTTGCACTGGGAAAGAAATTTTCAGATAATGTTATTATTTCTTTTATTTTGAAAGCTAAGAAAACAGGTAAAATTCTAAATGCTTACGCAATATTTATCTTAACATGTATATCGGTTCATGGATACATACGAGTATGTACCTATGTATACAGAATGCGATCTTCATCGATAATACAATAATAATTAAGTCGTTCTATGTATTTGTTTTTCTTCATTCTCTATCTCTATCTTGTTTATAAAATGTAAAAGGAAGAATTCATATGTATGTGTTATATCCCTTCAATACAGTTGTATTAATAAATCAAATAAAAAACACACTTAACTTGTTTCGCCTTTCGATAGAATATTGCTATTGGAATGTAAAGTAAATATAAAATACTATGAGAAAAATATATTTTGCAACGAGGCACACAACGAATGCAAGAAAATAAAGATTTATGATATTTACACATACTTTTGTAAAATATTTTTTATCGTACTTTGTTGTAAACAAAATATAAATGAATAGTTACATTTGTATGTACCTATTGAAAATTTTTATCTCATTAATGAACAAATTTGTAGTCCTGAAAAGGACTTTGAGGTTTAAATTGACAATGCAAAGCAACAATTATTTGTGTGAACAAATTATTTTTTAGCTTTCTTAGGTGCAGCTGCCTTTTTGGGTTTAGCAGCCGTTGTTTTAACTTTTGGCACTTTTGGTTTAGTAGCAGCAGCCTTTGACTTTGTTGGTTTCGCCTTAACTGAGCCAGTTTTCTTAGCACTTTTAGCCTTTGATTTTTCTGCCTTTTTCTTATCAACATTTTTTTTAGTGGCAGCAGCAGATTTTTTTACCTTTTTCTCACCAGTTGTCGATTTCTTAACTTTTTTCTCACCTGCACCACTTTTAGGTTTAGTAGATTTTTTCTTTTCAGCTGATTTTGGTTTTGGTTCCTTGCTAGCCGACGCTGATAATTTGAATGAACCGGCGGCACCTTTTCCTTTTGTTTGTACTAATTTACCACTGGTAACAGCACTTTTTAAATATTTTTTAATAAACGGAGCTAATTTTTGCACATCAACTTTATATGTTGCGGCAATATACTTTTTAATAGCCAATAAGGAAGAACCACCACGTTCTTTTAGTGTTTTAATGGCAGTATCCACCATTTGCTTAGTCGGTGGATGAGCTGGCGCTGATTTGGGCTTCTTTGATCCGCTGGCAGCAGCCTTCTTCGGTTTTTTTTCTGCGACAATTGCAGGAGCAGTAGCTACAGTATCGGCCATTTTCAATTTAATTTTATTCCTTTACTTTAACACTTCACTTTAACAAGCTATTTAGAGCACTTGGTAATCACGTCTTAATATTATTGTAAGGGTAAATTTATATGCGGCATTAATTCTGTGAGAATCAATAAGTAGGAAGGTATACAAAATTTTCATTTATTTGAGCATTTTCACTGCGTTGTATCCATGAGTTCTTTATAAAATTTCAATATTTTTAATGTTTTATAACAATAAGGAAAGATAATAAGATTGCTATATATTCCTATAATATAGTCGAATAATTCTAGCATATTTTTATTTATTTCAAGAAAATAATTATAACGCTAGATGATTATTAAAGTTAATGTTTGTCAAATTTCTTTCAATACACATGAATAAAAATCAATTTATTTAAATAAAAATCCAATTGTTGGTTCTCAAATTATAATAAATATGAAGTCTATAGTTTGTGTAAACTATTTAAAATAAATTTTCTTTTAAATATTACATTTACACCCTCGAATTTTGTATTTTTTTATTTTAAAGTCAAACGCTTGGTTTGCTTTCTCTCCAGAGTTTCAATTTCAATTTGAAGAATTCTTTTTTACAATTTGTTCAGTTTTCACCATGTAAAATGCTTAAAGAATGATTACTTTAATTAATTTTTTGAAATTAAAGGTTACAAACTAAATTTTTGTAAAAATAAATCTATATACTTGATACACCATACAATTTGTTATGTCCCAGCATTTCTTTTGATAATGATTAAATGATTGTTTTTCTCCTTGTCGAGAAAATAAAAAAAATATATATAAATTTTTCTTATTCTTGAACAATGTTTTAAAACTGAATGAAATTATAACATATGTAGGTGCATATAATTTTACAAATTTATAAAACATAATAAGAATAATTAAAAAGTGAATTCTTGTAATAATTTCTTAGCTGAGCTGTTTGGCGGCCATTGTTAAAACTATGGTTTTAAGAGCAGTCGTTTAAAGATTACGTATACCTATAGAAGGTTTTGAAAGAATTTGGTTTTTTATTTTAATAGATTTTAAAAAGTATATATTTATATGTATGCAAATGTTATATGCATATGCATATATAACTACGTTTGTAACAGTATGTTAGGTATATGAAAGTATATTAGTATGGTTGGCAATGCTGGGAATTAAACAAAAAATTAGTCCTAATACCTACATACATTTATGTTCTTTAAAATTCTAATTATATATATATATACATATATTTATTTAAGCATTAAAGAAAGAAAAAAATAAATCCTAATTTTTTTTTAATTTCCTGCTGGTCGAAAATCTATCAAAAAACTTTTATCACAAAGGACATATTTATTTACAGCTGCATTACATATTATAAGCTTAAAGAAATATTTCGATTTTTGTCCGCTGTAGTCTACAAGTAGTATATACTCGTACATACATTTTCATTTAGTACTGTGTATAAATTCAAAATGTTTATTGAAAATATTTAAAATCTCTTTGTTGCATATATTTGTGGTCCTGAAAAGGACCGTTGGTAATATATTATAGAAGTTTTTAAGCACGTTCTCCACGGATACGTCTAGCCAATTGGATATCTTTTGGCATAATTGTTACGCGCTTAGCATGAATGGCGCACAAGTTTGTATCTTCAAAAAGACCAACTAAATAAGCTTCACTTGCTTCTTGAAGTGCCATTACTGCTGAACTTTGGAATCGTAAATCAGTTTTGAAATCCTGTGCAATTTCACGAACTAAACGTTGGAAAGGCAATTTACGAATCAAAAGTTCAGTACTTTTTTGGTAACGGCGAATTTCGCGAAGAGCAACAGTTCCGGGACGATAACGATGTGGTTTCTTAACACCTCCAGTCGCAGGAGCACTTTTACGAGCAGCTTTAGTTGCCAATTGCTTTCTTGGTGCTTTTCCACCAGTCGATTTACGAGCAGTTTGCTTTGTACGAGCCATCACTAAACCTTCAGTTTTTTTCTTGTATTCACTTTAAACACAACACAATGCACGAGTTAAAATAACTCGGTGCCGATTTCACCATTTTATTTATACAATATCATGGAATGTTTGCTTCTGTTCTTTCGTTTCTTTTTCATTTCATTTCTTTCATTCTATTCCCCTAGCTGTAAATGTAGTATAAATAAAAGTGGCGTTTTTGGTGAAATGTACATAGTTCCATTGTGACTTTAGTGCAGTGTTTGGTAAGTGAGAAATAATAAGAAGAATCTAAAAAATGACTGGTCGTGGTAAAGGAGGAAAAGGCTTGGGAAAAGGTGGCGCTAAACGTCATCGTAAAGTGTTGCGTGACAATATCCAAGGTATAACAAAGCCTGCTATTCGTCGATTAGCTCGACGTGGTGGTGTAAAACGTATTTCTGGTTTAATTTACGAAGAAACCCGTGGTGTTTTAAAAGTATTCTTGGAGAATGTCATTCGTGATGCTGTTACATATACTGAACACGCTAAGCGAAAGACAGTTACTGCTATGGATGTTGTGTACGCATTAAAGAGACAAGGACGCACACTTTATGGCTTTGGAGGTTAAATAATCCGAAAATTTAAAGACATAGTAGTTCTTAACAATCGGTCCTTTTCAGGACCACAAACAAATCTTTAAAGTGATATGCATACTATATTTCAATTACAAATAAATAATATCCAGTATTCGTTGTAGAAAATAAGATAAATCAACATTCAACTAACAGTGTAACAAATGTACATGTTTATATGTGTTGTGGGTAAATTATTATTTTTTTTTTTCCATGAATATATACATATGTATGTATGCGTTGATTAATACAAAATTTTAAAAAGCGTGCGTGTATGACATATATACATTACGCGTCATTTGTTGGCTTGGGTGAAAAGTCTTGAAATTATTGATTTTGTTATTATTTAATTACAATATATGAATATTTTGAGTGGTGACATTATTCATGAAAAAGGAAACGATTTTGTATTTATGTACAAGAAATGAAAATTAAATTAAGCATTTCAAATTTATGATTAAATGGCAATCATGAAAAAAAATCCAACAAACAAACTAAACACAACAAAAATAACAAACAATCTTCTGAACTAAACAAATAAAATTATTGAGTAAACTTACTGCTTCTTAGAAATTGAGTTTTTTAACAATTTTCCAATTGCAATGCAAAAACCGAATTCCAGTCAGGCGATGAATGCATGTGTTAGAGCTACGTTTACGTATACCCATTAACACATTAATCTCTTTTGTTATTGCTTTGTTTGCAATTGTAACTCAATTATTGAGATTCTTTTTGTATTTACCCCTCATTTTGTTCTAGAAAAGAGAAGTTACTTTTTTCATCAAATATTTGACTTAGATTCCCCACGAACTGGCAGCACTGGTTTCGATAAAAATCAAAATCCAAGATATTTTGACTTTCAAAAGTTAAAGTAATATAAAAAAAGGTTTACTTTTTAACATACTTGTTTATTTTAAAGCTGAATGATCAGATCCATACCGAATCCTTCTTTTATTGGCGTTCTTCCCATCTTATTTATATGTACATATATAGTAGTATACAATAAACAATAAATCGTAATAAAAGAAATTACTTTAATATATCTTTATAGAAATAATTTGTCGTCCTTAAAAGGACGGTTTGTTTATCTTTTCTTAAAAGTTGCATAATTGTATTTGTTTAAGCGCTCTTTTCTGTTTTTTTGGGCAACAGAACAGCTTGAATGTTTGGAAGAACACCTCCCTGTGCAATAGTTACACCAGAGAGTAATTTGTTTAATTCTTCATCGTTACGGATGGCCAATTGTAAATGACGTGGGATGATTCTTGTTTTTTTGTTGTCACGAGCAGCATTTCCTGCTAATTCCAAAACTTCAGCAGCTAAATATTCCATAACAGCTGCTAAATATACTGGAGCACCAGCACCAACGCGTTCAGCATAATTACCTTTACGAAGTAAACGATGAATACGACCAACTGGGAATTGTAGGCCAGCACGGTTTGAGCGTGACTTTGCCTTTCCCTTAACTTTTCCGCCTTTACCACGACCAGACATTTTGGATCAAAAATTTAGTATTTATTTCACAATTCACTTCACTGAACAACAGTTCACTATACAATGGTTCGGCGTGAATTGCTGCTTCTATTTATATAAAAACAATCCATCCAACTTCTCGCATTAGAGTGAGATAGCTTGTTTGAAAATATGGTGAAATAATGACGTTGTATCAAGAAATAAAAGGTAAGGCAAAATCTAAAATTTTTCACAGTTGTCGTTTAATCTTCAAACAGTGGTGTTTAAGTGAGTAATAAAAAAAAAAAAAAAAAAAAAAAGTGAAAATGCCGCCAAAAACAAGTGGTAAAGCTGCAAAGAAAGCCGGTAAGGCGCAAAAGAATATCACTAAAAATGATAAGAAAAAGAAGCGCAAGAGGAAGGAAAGCTACGCCATTTACATCTACAAAGTATTGAAACAAGTCCATCCTGATACTGGAATTTCATCAAAGGCAATGAGTATCATGAATAGTTTTGTGAATGATATCTTTGAAAGAATTGCCGCCGAAGCATCTCGTTTGGCGCATTATAATAAACGTTCAACAATCACAAGTCGGGAAATCCAAACTGCTGTGCGTTTATTGCTGCCTGGTGAACTTGCTAAACATGCTGTTAGTGAAGGAACTAAAGCAGTTACCAAATATACTAGTTCCAAGTAAATTCTTTTGATGAGCGTCTGCGTCTCAAATTTTATTAAAATGGCCCTTTTCAGGGCCGCTAAATTTTACTTTGAAGTGATATTAAAAAATGATAGCAATATATTCGTATTTATAAAATAAATGTGATTTATTATAAATGAGTATTTAACTACATACTATATATCGATACAATTATTATCCGCTATTACACGATGACTGTTAACTTTTTTAAAATTGCACAAGTGCAAAACAAAAATCTCTTAATTCGTGGATAAAACTTTGTTACCCCTTTTTTGAAGTTTCCTTTTTCTTGTTGGTTATTTTTTTTTATTCTGCATCGTTTATTTATAACGCAAAAAAAACGGAACAAATTTATTTATTAGGCAAAAAGAATAAAGGATAAATTAAAAATAATTATTTATTGAGTTCTAAACACTTCATAAACGAAATAAAATTTTTTTGCACTGGGAAAGAAATTTTCAGATAATGTTATTATTTCTTTTATTTTGAAAGCTAAGAAAACAGGTAAAATTCTAAATGCTTACGCAATATTTATCTTAACATGTATATCGGTTCATGGATACATACGAGTATGTACCTATGTATACAGAATGCGATCTTCATCGATAATACAATAATAATTAAGTCGTTCTATGTATTTGTTTTTCTTCATTCTCTATCTCTATCTTGTTTATAAAATGTAAAAGGAAGAATTCATATGTATGTGTTATATCCCTTCAATACAGTTGTATTAATAAATCAAATAAAAAACACACTTAACTTGTTTCGCCTTTCGATAGAATATTCCTATTGGAATGTAAAGTAAATATAAAATACTATGAGAAAAATATATTTTGCAACGAGGCACACAACGAATGCAAGAAAATAAAGATTTATGATATTTACACATACTTTTGTAAAATATTTTTTATCGTACTTTGTTGTAAACAAAATATAAATGAATAGTTACATTTGTATGTACCTATTGAAAATTTTTATCTCATTAATGAACAAATTTGTAGTCCTGAAAAGGACTTTGAGGTTTAAATTGACAATGCAAAGCAACAATTATTTGTGTGAACAAATTATTTTTTAGCTTTCTTAGGTGCAGCTGCCTTTTTGGGTTTAGCAGCCGTTGTTTTAACTTTTGGCACTTTTGGTTTAGTAGCAGCAGCCTTTGACTTTGTTGGTTTCGCCTTAACTGAGCCAGTTTTCTTAGCACTTTTAGCCTTTGATTTTTCTGCCTTTTTCTTATCAACATTTTTTTTAGTGGCAGCAGCAGATTTTTTTACCTTTTTCTCACCAGTTGTCGATTTCTTAACTTTTTTCTCACCTGCACCACTTTTAGGTTTAGTAGATTTTTTCTTTTCAGCTGATTTTGGTTTTGGTTCCTTGCTAGCCGACGCTGATAATTTGAATGAACCGGCGGCACCTTTTCCTTTTGTTTGTACTAATTTACCACTGGTAACAGCACTTTTTAAATATTTTTTAATAAACGGAGCTAATTTTTGCACATCAACTTTATATGTTGCGGCAATATACTTTTTAATAGCCAATAAGGAAGAACCACCACGTTCTTTTAGTGTTTTAATGGCAGTATCCACCATTTGCTTAGTCGGTGGATGAGCTGGCGCTGATTTGGGCTTCTTTGATCCGCTGGCAGCAGCCTTCTTCGGTTTTTTTTCTGCGACAATTGCAGGAGCAGTAGCTACAGTATCGGCCATTTTCAATTTAATTTTATTCCTTTACTTTAACACTTCACTTTAACAAGCTATTTAGAGCACTTGGTAATCACGTCTTAATATTATTGTAAGGGTAAATTTATATGCGGCATTAATTCTGTGAGAATCAATAAGTAGGAAGGTATACAAAATTTTCATTTATTTGAGCATTTTCACTGCGTTGTATCCATGAGTTCTTTATAAAATTTCAATATTTTTAATGTTTTATAACAATAAGGAAAGATAATAAGATTGCTATATATTCCTATAATATAGTCGAATAATTCTAGCATATTTTTATTTATTTCAAGAAAATAATTATAACGCTAGATGATTATTAAAGTTAATGTTTGTCAAATTTCTTTCAATACACATGAATAAAAATCAATTTATTTAAATAAAAATCCAATTGTTGGTTCTCAAATTATAATAAATATGAAGTCTATAGTTTGTGTAAACTATTTAAAATAAATTTTCTTTTAAATATTACATTTACACCCTCGAATTTTGTATTTTTTTATTTTAAAGTCAAACGCTTGGTTTGCTTTCTCTCCAGAGTTTCAATTTCAATTTGAAGAATTCTTTTTTACAATTTGTTCAGTTTTCACCATGTAAAATGCTTAAAGAATGATTACTTTAATTAATTTTTTGAAATTAAAGGTTACAAACTAAATTTTTGTAAAAATAAATCTATATACTTGATACACCATACAATTTGTTATGTCCCAGCATTTCTTTTGATAATGATTAAATGATTGTTTTTCTCCTTGTCGAGAAAATAAAAAAAATATATATAAATTTTTCTTATTCTTGAACAATGTTTTAAAACTGAATGAAATTATAACATATGTAGGTGCATATAATTTTACAAATTTATAAAACATAATAAGAATAATTAAAAAGTGAATTCTTGTAATAATTTCTTAGCTGAGCTGTTTGGCGGCCATTGTTAAAACTATGGTTTTAAGAGCAGTCGTTTAAAGATTACGTATACCTATAGAAGGTTTTGAAAGAATTTGGTTTTTTATTTTAATAGATTTTAAAAAGTATATATTTATATGTATGCAAATGTTATATGCATATGCATATATAACTACGTTTGTAACAGTATGTTAGGTATATGAAAGTATATTAGTATGGTTGGCAATGCTGGGAATTAAACAAAAAATTAGTCCTAATACCTACATACATTTATGTTCTTTAAAATTCTAATTATATATATATATACATATATTTATTTAAGCATTAAAGAAAGAAAAAAATAAATCCTAATTTTTTTTTAATTTCCTGCTGGTCGAAAATCTATCAAAAAACTTTTATCACAAAGGACATATTTATTTACAGCTGCATTACATATTATAAGCTTAAAGAAATATTTCGATTTTTGTCCGCTGTAGTCTACAAGTAGTATATACTCGTACATACATTTTCATTTAGTACTGTGTATAAATTCAAAATGTTTATTGAAAATATTTAAAATCTCTTTGTTGCATATATTTGTGGTCCTGAAAAGGACCGTTGGTAATATATTATAGAAGTTTTTAAGCACGTTCTCCACGGATACGTCTAGCCAATTGGATATCTTTTGGCATAATTGTTACGCGCTTAGCATGAATGGCGCACAAGTTTGTATCTTCAAAAAGACCAACTAAATAAGCTTCACTTGCTTCTTGAAGTGCCATTACTGCTGAACTTTGGAATCGTAAATCAGTTTTGAAATCCTGTGCAATTTCACGAACTAAACGTTGGAAAGGCAATTTACGAATCAAAAGTTCAGTACTTTTTTGGTAACGGCGAATTTCGCGAAGAGCAACAGTTCCGGGACGATAACGATGTGGTTTCTTAACACCTCCAGTCGCAGGAGCACTTTTACGAGCAGCTTTAGTTGCCAATTGCTTTCTTGGTGCTTTTCCACCAGTCGATTTACGAGCAGTTTGCTTTGTACGAGCCATCACTAAACCTTCAGTTTTTTTCTTGTATTCACTTTAAACACAACACAATGCACGAGTTAAAATAACTCGGTGCCGATTTCACCATTTTATTTATACAATATCATGGAATGTTTGCTTCTGTTCTTTCGTTTCTTTTTCATTTCATTTCTTTCATTCTATTCCCCTAGCTGTAAATGTAGTATAAATAAAAGTGGCGTTTTTGGTGAAATGTACATAGTTCCATTGTGACTTTAGTGCAGTGTTTGGTAAGTGAGAAATAATAAGAAGAATCTAAAAAATGACTGGTCGTGGTAAAGGAGGAAAAGGCTTGGGAAAAGGTGGCGCTAAACGTCATCGTAAAGTGTTGCGTGACAATATCCAAGGTATAACAAAGCCTGCTATTCGTCGATTAGCTCGACGTGGTGGTGTAAAACGTATTTCTGGTTTAATTTACGAAGAAACCCGTGGTGTTTTAAAAGTATTCTTGGAGAATGTCATTCGTGATGCTGTTACATATACTGAACACGCTAAGCGAAAGACAGTTACTGCTATGGATGTTGTGTACGCATTAAAGAGACAAGGACGCACACTTTATGGCTTTGGAGGTTAAATAATCCGAAAATTTAAAGACATAGTAGTTCTTAACAATCGGTCCTTTTCAGGACCACAAACAAATCTTTAAAGTGATATGCATACTATATTTCAATTACAAATAAATAATATCCAGTATTCGTTGTAGAAAATAAGATAAATCAACATTCAACTAACAGTGTAACAAATGTACATGTTTATATGTGTTGTGGGTAAATTATTATTTTTTTTTTTCCATGAATATATACATATGTATGTATGCGTTGATTAATACAAAATTTTAAAAAGCGTGCGTGTATGACATATATACATTACGCGTCATTTGTTGGCTTGGGTGAAAAGTCTTGAAATTATTGATTTTGTTATTATTTAATTACAATATATGAATATTTTGAGTGGTGACATTATTCATGAAAAAGGAAACGATTTTGTATTTATGTACAAGAAATGAAAATTAAATTAAGCATTTCAAATTTATGATTAAATGGCAATCATGAAAAAAAATCCAACAAACAAACTAAACACAACAAAAATAACAAACAATCTTCTGAACTAAACAAATAAAATTATTGAGTAAACTTACTGCTTCTTAGAAATTGAGTTTTTTAACAATTTTCCAATTGCAATGCAAAAACCGAATTCCAGTCAGGCGATGAATGCATGTGTTAGAGCTACGTTTACGTATACCCATTAACACATTAATCTCTTTTGTTATTGCTTTGTTTGCAATTGTAACTCAATTATTGAGATTCTTTTTGTATTTACCCCTCATTTTGTTCTAGAAAAGAGAAGTTACTTTTTTCATCAAATATTTGACTTAGATTCCCCACGAACTGGCAGCACTGGTTTCGATAAAAATCAAAATCCAAGATATTTTGACTTTCAAAAGTTAAAGTAATATAAAAAAAGGTTTACTTTTTAACATACTTGTTTATTTTAAAGCTGAATGATCAGATCCATACCGAATCCTTCTTTTATTGGCGTTCTTCCCATCTTATTTATATGTACATATATAGTAGTATACAATAAACAATAAATCGTAATAAAAGAAATTACTTTAATATATCTTTATAGAAATAATTTGTCGTCCTTAAAAGGACGGTTTGTTTATCTTTTCTTAAAAGTTGCATAATTGTATTTGTTTAAGCGCTCTTTTCTGTTTTTTTGGGCAACAGAACAGCTTGAATGTTTGGAAGAACACCTCCCTGTGCAATAGTTACACCAGAGAGTAATTTGTTTAATTCTTCATCGTTACGGATGGCCAATTGTAAATGACGTGGGATGATTCTTGTTTTTTTGTTGTCACGAGCAGCATTTCCTGCTAATTCCAAAACTTCAGCAGCTAAATATTCCATAACAGCTGCTAAATATACTGGAGCACCAGCACCAACGCGTTCAGCATAATTACCTTTACGAAGTAAACGATGAATACGACCAACTGGGAATTGTAGGCCAGCACGGTTTGAGCGTGACTTTGCCTTTCCCTTAACTTTTCCGCCTTTACCACGACCAGACATTTTGGATCAAAAATTTAGTATTTATTTCACAATTCACTTCACTGAACAACAGTTCACTATACAATGGTTCGGCGTGAATTGCTGCTTCTATTTATATAAAAACAATCCATCCAACTTCTCGCATTAGAGTGAGATAGCTTGTTTGAAAATATGGTGAAATAATGACGTTGTATCAAGAAATAAAAGGTAAGGCAAAATCTAAAATTTTTCACAGTTGTCGTTTAATCTTCAAACAGTGGTGTTTAAGTGAGTAATAAAAAAAAAAAAAAAAAAAAAAAGTGAAAATGCCGCCAAAAACAAGTGGTAAAGCTGCAAAGAAAGCCGGTAAGGCGCAAAAGAATATCACTAAAAATGATAAGAAAAAGAAGCGCAAGAGGAAGGAAAGCTACGCCATTTACATCTACAAAGTATTGAAACAAGTCCATCCTGATACTGGAATTTCATCAAAGGCAATGAGTATCATGAATAGTTTTGTGAATGATATCTTTGAAAGAATTGCCGCCGAAGCATCTCGTTTGGCGCATTATAATAAACGTTCAACAATCACAAGTCGGGAAATCCAAACTGCTGTGCGTTTATTGCTGCCTGGTGAACTTGCTAAACATGCTGTTAGTGAAGGAACTAAAGCAGTTACCAAATATACTAGTTCCAAGTAAATTCTTTTGATGAGCGTCTGCGTCTCAAATTTTATTAAAATGGCCCTTTTCAGGGCCGCTAAATTTTACTTTGAAGTGATATTAAAAAATGATAGCAATATATTCGTATTTATAAAATAAATGTGATTTATTATAAATGAGTATTTAACTACATACTATATATCGATACAATTATTATCCGCTATTACACGATGACTGTTAACTTTTTTAAAATTGCACAAGTGCAAAACAAAAATCTCTTAATTCGTGGATAAAACTTTGTTACCCCTTTTTTGAAGTTTCCTTTTTCTTGTTGGTTATTTTTTTTTATTCTGCATCGTTTATTTATAACGCAAAAAAAACGGAACAAATTTATTTATTAGGCAAAAAGAATAAAGGATAAATTAAAAATAATTATTTATTGAGTTCTAAACACTTCATAAACGAAATAAAATTTTTTTGCACTGGGAAAGAAATTTTCAGATAATGTTATTATTTCTTTTATTTTGAAAGCTAAGAAAACAGGTAAAATTCTAAATGCTTACGCAATATTTATCTTAACATGTATATCGGTTCATGGATACATACGAGTATGTACCTATGTATACAGAATGCGATCTTCATCGATAATACAATAATAATTAAGTCGTTCTATGTATTTGTTTTTCTTCATTCTCTATCTCTATCTTGTTTATAAAATGTAAAAGGAAGAATTCATATGTATGTGTTATATCCCTTCAATACAGTTGTATTAATAAATCAAATAAAAAACACACTTAACTTGTTTCGCCTTTCGATAGAATATTCCTATTGGAATGTAAAGTAAATATAAAATACTATGAGAAAAATATATTTTGCAACGAGGCACACAACGAATGCAAGAAAATAAAGATTTATGATATTTACACATACTTTTGTAAAATATTTTTTATCGTACTTTGTTGTAAACAAAATATAAATGAATAGTTACATTTGTATGTACCTATTGAAAATTTTTATCTCATTAATGAACAAATTTGTAGTCCTGAAAAGGACTTTGAGGTTTAAATTGACAATGCAAAGCAACAATTATTTGTGTGAACAAATTATTTTTTAGCTTTCTTAGGTGCAGCTGCCTTTTTGGGTTTAGCAGCCGTTGTTTTAACTTTTGGCACTTTTGGTTTAGTAGCAGCAGCCTTTGACTTTGTTGGTTTCGCCTTAACTGAGCCAGTTTTCTTAGCACTTTTAGCCTTTGATTTTTCTGCCTTTTTCTTATCAACATTTTTTTTAGTGGCAGCAGCAGATTTTTTTACCTTTTTCTCACCAGTTGTCGATTTCTTAACTTTTTTCTCACCTGCACCACTTTTAGGTTTAGTAGATTTTTTCTTTTCAGCTGATTTTGGTTTTGGTTCCTTGCTAGCCGACGCTGATAATTTGAATGAACCGGCGGCACCTTTTCCTTTTGTTTGTACTAATTTACCACTGGTAACAGCACTTTTTAAATATTTTTTAATAAACGGAGCTAATTTTTGCACATCAACTTTATATGTTGCGGCAATATACTTTTTAATAGCCAATAAGGAAGAACCACCACGTTCTTTTAGTGTTTTAATGGCAGTATCCACCATTTGCTTAGTCGGTGGATGAGCTGGCGCTGATTTGGGCTTCTTTGATCCGCTGGCAGCAGCCTTCTTCGGTTTTTTTTCTGCGACAATTGCAGGAGCAGTAGCTACAGTATCGGCCATTTTCAATTTAATTTTATTCCTTTACTTTAACACTTCACTTTAACAAGCTATTTAGAGCACTTGGTAATCACGTCTTAATATTATTGTAAGGGTAAATTTATATGCGGCATTAATTCTGTGAGAATCAATAAGTAGGAAGGTATACAAAATTTTCATTTATTTGAGCATTTTCACTGCGTTGTATCCATGAGTTCTTTATAAAATTTCAATATTTTTAATGTTTTATAACAATAAGGAAAGATAATAAGATTGCTATATATTCCTATAATATAGTCGAATAATTCTAGCATATTTTTATTTATTTCAAGAAAATAATTATAACGCTAGATGATTATTAAAGTTAATGTTTGTCAAATTTCTTTCAATACACATGAATAAAAATCAATTTATTTAAATAAAAATCCAATTGTTGGTTCTCAAATTATAATAAATATGAAGTCTATAGTTTGTGTAAACTATTTAAAATAAATTTTCTTTTAAATATTACATTTACACCCTCGAATTTTGTATTTTTTTATTTTAAAGTCAAACGCTTGGTTTGCTTTCTCTCCAGAGTTTCAATTTCAATTTGAAGAATTCTTTTTTACAATTTGTTCAGTTTTCACCATGTAAAATGCTTAAAGAATGATTACTTTAATTAATTTTTTGAAATTAAAGGTTACAAACTAAATTTTTGTAAAAATAAATCTATATACTTGATACACCATACAATTTGTTATGTCCCAGCATTTCTTTTGATAATGATTAAATGATTGTTTTTCTCCTTGTCGAGAAAATAAAAAAAATATATATAAATTTTTCTTATTCTTGAACAATGTTTTAAAACTGAATGAAATTATAACATATGTAGGTGCATATAATTTTACAAATTTATAAAACATAATAAGAATAATTAAAAAGTGAATTCTTGTAATAATTTCTTAGCTGAGCTGTTTGGCGGCCATTGTTAAAACTATGGTTTTAAGAGCAGTCGTTTAAAGATTACGTATACCTATAGAAGGTTTTGAAAGAATTTGGTTTTTTATTTTAATAGATTTTAAAAAGTATATATTTATATGTATGCAAATGTTATATGCATATGCATATATAACTACGTTTGTAACAGTATGTTAGGTATATGAAAGTATATTAGTATGGTTGGCAATGCTGGGAATTAAACAAAAAATTAGTCCTAATACCTACATACATTTATGTTCTTTAAAATTCTAATTATATATATATATACATATATTTATTTAAGCATTAAAGAAAGAAAAAAATAAATCCTAATTTTTTTTTAATTTCCTGCTGGTCGAAAATCTATCAAAAAACTTTTATCACAAAGGACATATTTATTTACAGCTGCATTACATATTATAAGCTTAAAGAAATATTTCGATTTTTGTCCGCTGTAGTCTACAAGTAGTATATACTCGTACATACATTTTCATTTAGTACTGTGTATAAATTCAAAATGTTTATTGAAAATATTTAAAATCTCTTTGTTGCATATATTTGTGGTCCTGAAAAGGACCGTTGGTAATATATTATAGAAGTTTTTAAGCACGTTCTCCACGGATACGTCTAGCCAATTGGATATCTTTTGGCATAATTGTTACGCGCTTAGCATGAATGGCGCACAAGTTTGTATCTTCAAAAAGACCAACTAAATAAGCTTCACTTGCTTCTTGAAGTGCCATTACTGCTGAACTTTGGAATCGTAAATCAGTTTTGAAATCCTGTGCAATTTCACGAACTAAACGTTGGAAAGGCAATTTACGAATCAAAAGTTCAGTACTTTTTTGGTAACGGCGAATTTCGCGAAGAGCAACAGTTCCGGGACGATAACGATGTGGTTTCTTAACACCTCCAGTCGCAGGAGCACTTTTACGAGCAGCTTTAGTTGCCAATTGCTTTCTTGGTGCTTTTCCACCAGTCGATTTACGAGCAGTTTGCTTTGTACGAGCCATCACTAAACCTTCAGTTTTTTTCTTGTATTCACTTTAAACACAACACAATGCACGAGTTAAAATAACTCGGTGCCGATTTCACCATTTTATTTATACAATATCATGGAATGTTTGCTTCTGTTCTTTCGTTTCTTTTTCATTTCATTTCTTTCATTCTATTCCCCTAGCTGTAAATGTAGTATAAATAAAAGTGGCGTTTTTGGTGAAATGTACATAGTTCCATTGTGACTTTAGTGCAGTGTTTGGTAAGTGAGAAATAATAAGAAGAATCTAAAAAATGACTGGTCGTGGTAAAGGAGGAAAAGGCTTGGGAAAAGGTGGCGCTAAACGTCATCGTAAAGTGTTGCGTGACAATATCCAAGGTATAACAAAGCCTGCTATTCGTCGATTAGCTCGACGTGGTGGTGTAAAACGTATTTCTGGTTTAATTTACGAAGAAACCCGTGGTGTTTTAAAAGTATTCTTGGAGAATGTCATTCGTGATGCTGTTACATATACTGAACACGCTAAGCGAAAGACAGTTACTGCTATGGATGTTGTGTACGCATTAAAGAGACAAGGACGCACACTTTATGGCTTTGGAGGTTAAATAATCCGAAAATTTAAAGACATAGTAGTTCTTAACAATCGGTCCTTTTCAGGACCACAAACAAATCTTTAAAGTGATATGCATACTATATTTCAATTACAAATAAATAATATCCAGTATTCGTTGTAGAAAATAAGATAAATCAACATTCAACTAACAGTGTAACAAATGTACATGTTTATATGTGTTGTGGGTAAATTATTATTTTTTTTTTTCCATGAATATATACATATGTATGTATGCGTTGATTAATACAAAATTTTAAAAAGCGTGCGTGTATGACATATATACATTACGCGTCATTTGTTGGCTTGGGTGAAAAGTCTTGAAATTATTGATTTTGTTATTATTTAATTACAATATATGAATATTTTGAGTGGTGACATTATTCATGAAAAAGGAAACGATTTTGTATTTATGTACAAGAAATGAAAATTAAATTAAGCATTTCAAATTTATGATTAAATGGCAATCATGAAAAAAAATCCAACAAACAAACTAAACACAACAAAAATAACAAACAATCTTCTGAACTAAACAAATAAAATTATTGAGTAAACTTACTGCTTCTTAGAAATTGAGTTTTTTAACAATTTTCCAATTGCAATGCAAAAACCGAATTCCAGTCAGGCGATGAATGCATGTGTTAGAGCTACGTTTACGTATACCCATTAACACATTAATCTCTTTTGTTATTGCTTTGTTTGCAATTGTAACTCAATTATTGAGATTCTTTTTGTATTTACCCCTCATTTTGTTCTAGAAAAGAGAAGTTACCCTTTTCATCAAATATTTGACTTAGATTCCCCACGAACTGGCAGCACTGGTTTCGATAAAAATCAAAATCCAAGATATTTTGACTTTCAAAAGTTAAAGTAATATAAAAAAAGGTTTACTTTTTAACATACTTGTTTATTTTAAAGCTGAATGATCAGATCCATACCGAATCCTTCTTTTATTGGCGTTCTTCCCATCTTATTTATATGTACATATATAGTAGTATACAATAAACAATAAATCGTAATAAAAGAAATTACTTAAATATATCTTTATAGAAATAATTTGTCGTCCTTAAAAGGACGGTTTGTTTATCTTTTCTTAAAAGTTGCATAATTGTATTTGTTTAAGCGCTCTTTTCTGTTTTTTTGGGCAACAGAACAGCTTGAATGTTTGGAAGAACACCTCCCTGTGCAATAGTTACACCAGAGAGTAATTTGTTTAATTCTTCATCGTTACGGATGGCCAATTGTAAATGACGTGGGATGATTCTTGTTTTTTTGTTGTCACGAGCAGCATTTCCTGCTAATTCCAAAACTTCAGCAGCTAAATATTCCATAAAAGCTGCTAAATATACTGGAGCACCAGCACCAACGCGTTCAGCATAATTACCTTTACGAAGTAAACGATGAATACGACCAACTGGGAATTGTAGGCCAGCACGGTTTGAGCGTGACTTTGCCTTTCCCTTAACTTTTCCGCCTTTACCACGACCAGACATTTTGGATCAAAAATTTAGTATTTATTTCACAATTCACTTCACTGAACAACAGTTCACTATACAATGGTTCGGCAGTATTCAGGTATTCAGGTATTTTTTTTATTGAACATAAAATTATATATACAATTGTGTTTTTTTTTTGCGTTCTTAATATAATTTACAATGATAATTAAAATTTGTTGGCTCAACAATAGGGGCCCAACGTAATATTAAATGTTTGTTTTCGGGTTTTTTTTATTATTATTATTGGTTAACAGGTATAATTATTTAACAATTTTTATTGCTTTGTTTTGGGGGGGGAAAAAAAAACTTAGGTTGTTCAGACCTATTTGGCAGGGGGATGTTAGGTGAATTAGGTAAAATTTCTACCCTCTGTGGTAGAATCGGTTTATGAGCTCGTAGAACTCGAAATATCCCTCTTCGTTGTCGCAGTTGAATATGTCGTTGTTGAGTAGGGCCAGCGTGCTCAGGTACCTGTGTTCCAAGATGAGTTCTTGGCGAAGTAAATCCCGGATGAATTTGGATTTTGATGGTTGACGGCCTTCTGGAGTAGAATCCTGGATAATTGCACCATATAATTAGCCAGTGGGATTACTCGAGATTCTTCGTATACTGTCTTGTTCTTTGGCATTTTGTTCGTGAATTTGTTGTACTGAAGTCCTGTGCAGATTCTGAGAATTTTCCTTTCGAGGATAGACAACTTCTTCATATAGGTCTTGCTGATGGTGAACCAGACTGGGAAACCATAAGTTATAACTGGCCTTATTAGTTGCTTATATAAAAGCAGTTTGGTTTGTATACTAAGCCCATTTGCTTTCCTCATGAGAGGGTAAACTCGATGAAAAGCGTAGTTAGCCCTTTTTATCATTTCTGTTGCATGGGGGTTGAATTTGTGCTTTTCAGTGAATTGGATTCCAAGGTACTTGGCTTTTCTCTTTGCTTCTAGCTCGGTGCCGTCAGGTAATTTAATCTTAATGGCTCGACATTTAGCTGCCATTCTGGATCCTCTTCTTCTTACTGGCCTCCTGATGCACATGAGTTCGGTTTTGGCGGCATTAATTTTAATTCCCCATTTTTCGTAGTAATTCCATAAATTTTCTATGTGGCGTTCAACTTTAAGTGCAGCTATGCGTGGGGATACAGAACTTGCATATGTAAGTGAGTCGTCAGCGAATAAGCAGCATCTCGTTCTGTTCTCTGGGAGTGGTTGATCTGCCGTAAAGATGTTGTATAGTATAGGGCCCAGTTTAGATCCCTGGGCGACTCCTGCTTTGATGACACGCGTGGTTGATTTTGTTTGGTCGATTTCTACAAAAAAGGATCTGCCGTTTAGAAAGCTTTGCAGTATTCTGACCAAGATATCTGAGAAGTTGAACTGCTTCAGTTTGTAGATCAGACCATCGATCCAAACTGTATCGAAGGCCTTTCTTATATCCAGGAAGCAGGCCACCGTCACATTGTGAGTGTTAAGTCCATTAATGATATCCTGGTGGAATCTAAGTAGCGGGTGTAGGGTTGAATGCTTCTCCCGAAACCCGAATTGAATATCAGGGATGATACTATGGTTGTTGCAGTGCCGCTTAACTCTGCGGAGAATCAACTCCTCTAGCATCTTGCTCAGGTTACTTAACATGGAGATAGGCCGATATCCTTCTATGCGGGTATTTCCTCCTTTCTTGGGTACTGCAACAATCTTCGCTGTCTTCCATCTGGTCGGAAAATAGCTGTTGTTAAGGCAGTTATTCATTACAATGGTGATGAAGATGACGGCAACATGCGGCAATAGCTTTAGAATCACATTGGGGATGTTATCGGGACCGGATGACTTCTTTGAGTTCCCATCCTTGATAATATGATCAATTTCCTCAGCATTTGTAAGCTCGCAACTACTATGAGGGTTATCCGATCGGTTATCCAAATCGAAGTTTGTTACACGCTGATCCACTTGTTCCAGTGTTTGTTGTACTGTGTCGTTGACGTCTGTAATGAGAGAAGCAAAAGAATTGTTGTTAGGTGGGGATGGCACAAAATTTTTTTCAAAATAATTAGCAAAGGCACAACATTTTTCTTCAGGAGTTATAGCTTCCCCGTGGTCGGTAGCTAATTTCTCTGGGAGATGTGACCTTTTGCCAATGATCCGGTTAATGTCCCTAAATGTGTTAGGACCTGGTTTTATTTTTCGGAGTCTTTTCTCCAATGACTTGTTGTTGTGGTCCTGCACGGCATTTCGAAACATGATTTTAGTGCAGTTGAGTTCACTTTGGACAGTCCGGTAATCTTGGCTTCTGTTGTTCCATTCACGTCTATATATCCTCTGTAGACGTTTTCTAAGCCTTTGTTTATGGTGGTAGAGGACCTGTATGTGTTGCTGGAGGTGACTGTATGCATCTCCTGATGTTTTGGGTCTTTTTGGTCATCAAGAGCTCCAGTTATTGTTTGCTCGAATGTTGCTACTGCCGCTTCGATCTCGTCGTTTGAGAGATTTCTCGTTGTTGTAGGGATTTCCAAATTTTCCTCTATTTTACTCTGCAATAGGGATACGTCGAGTTGAACGAAATCTATGAAGTATTTGTTGGTCGTCTCGCTGTGAAGATAGGCTGACGAAGTTTGATGCATAGTTGAACTGCTTCATGGTCGGAGTCACTAGGCAATATTTTGCATTCATAGTTCCTTATCTCGGGTAGTATGTTGACTAGATTGGATGTAACCATGAAGAAATCTAGTAACGACGGCGTTCTAGGATATGTTGGGCTGGGCTGTGAGATAACTACCAGAGAGTGTTGTTCGCCATTTTGATCTATCCATTCTGCAATGGCTGCTCCTTCTGGACTTGTGCAACTGTCTCCCCACATTGGGTGTCTTGCGTTGAAGTCTCCACCAATTAGTCCATATGTGTGCTGGTTTACCAAGTTGTTTATTGCTAGCAAATCCTGCTTTATGTTTGCACTATTTGAATTGCATTTGTTATAAATGCTCGCAATAAGAAGTGTTTCTTCTGTGTTTATGGTAACGGCGGCGCAAGAAGCTTCTAAATTTGATAGTCCTGTTATGTTGACTTTATTAGTTTCCAGATCGTGTCGATAGAAGATAGCAGTCCCTCTTTTTCCTTCTATTCTATTGGTTCTGTGCGCTAGATATCCCTTGAATTCCAATTTGTTGTGATCGTAGACCATGGTTCCACTGGCAAGAATAATATCCGGTTGGTGGGTTTTCAGAAATAGGGAAAACGCTGTCCGTTTTATTTTGCTATATAACGAATTAACGTTATATGCAATTACCCGCAGATTGTTTATGCGCTGCATAGTTGGAAAATAAAGGTGGCTAGAGCCACTGACTTATTCTTATCGTCCATTTGGGAGTAGTTCGTTGGCACTGCGTTACGAGCTTTTTGCATAATGCTCGCAAGATCAGTTCCAAAAACCCGTTGTACTTTGCTTTTTAGATTGGTCGCTTTTGGTGTGTTTCTTCCTTGTGGTAGATGCTCCATCTTCTTCGAGGGTGCTATATTTTGTTTGCTCGGTACCTTACTTTGGGTTTTAGTGGTACCTACTTTGGCCATTGCAGCGAAACTTATTGTTGGCTTGCTAAACGCACAGGCGGATTTCGCCGCGAACTCTTGCTGAGCCTTTCTTTCTCTCGCAGCTCTTTCTTTTTCTGCGAGTTTTTCTTTGTAGAAGGGACAACCTTTGTAGTTGGCAGGATGTTCTTGCTTCTTACAATTTGCGCAATACACAGTTGAGGTCTCGGTTTTTTAAGGCGCAAAAGAATATCACTAAAAATGATAAGAAAGAGAAGCGCAAGAGGAAGGAAAGCTACGCCATTTACATCTACAAAGTATTGAAACAAGTCCATCCTGATACTGGAATTTCATCAAAGGCAATGAGTATCATGAATAGTTTTGTGAATGATATCTTTGAAAGAATTGCCGCCGAGGCATCTCGTTTGGCACATTATAATAAACGTTCAACAATCACAAGTCGGGAAATCCAAACTGCTGTGCGTTTATTGCTGCCTGGTGAACTTGCTAAACATGCTGTTAGTGAAGGAACTAAAGCAGTTACCAAATATACTAGTTCCAAGTAAATTCTTTTGATGAGCGTCTGCGTCTCAAATTTTATTAAAATGGCCCTTTTCAGGGCCGCTAAATTTTACTTTGAAGTGATATTAAAAAATGATAGCAATATATTCGTATTTATAAAATAAATGTGATTTATTATAAATGAATATTTAACTACATACTATATATCGATACAATTATTATCCGCTATTACACGATGACTGTTAACTTTTTTAAAATTGCACAAGTGCAAAAAAAATGAGAGCAAAACAAAAATCTCTTAATTCGTGGATATAACTTTGTTACCCCTTTTTTGAAGTTTCCTTTTTCTTGTTGGTTATTTTTTTTTATTCTGCATCGTTTATTTATATCGCAAAAAAAACGGAACAAATTTATTTATTAGGCAAAAAGAATAAAGGATAATTTAAAAATAATTATTTATTGAGTTCTAAACACTTCATAAACGAAATACAATTTTTTTTGCACTGGGAAAGAAATTTTCAGATAATGTTATTATTTCTTTTATTTTGAAAGCTAAGAAAACAGGTAAAATTCTAAATGCTTACGCAATATTTATCTTAACATGTATATCGGTTCATGGATACATACGAGTATGTACCTATGTATACAGAATGCGATCTTCATCGATAATACAATAATAATTAAGTCGTTCTTTTGTTGTTTTTCTTCATTCTCTATCTCTATCTTGTTTATAAAATGTAAAAGGAAGAATTCATATGTATGTGTTATATCCCTTCAATACAGTTGTATTAATAAATCAAATAAAAAACACACTTAACTTGTTTCGCCTTTCGATAGAATATTGCTATTGGAATGTAAAGTGAATATAAAATACTATGAGAAAAATATATTTTGCAACGAGGCACACAACGAATGCAAGAAAATAAAGATTTATGATATTTACACATACTTTTGTAAAATTTTTTATCGTACTTTGTTGTAAACAAAATATAAATGAATAGTTAAATTTGTATGTACCTATTGAAAATTTTTATCTCATTAATGAACAAATTTGTAGTCCTGAAAAGGACTTTGAGGTTTAAATTGACAATGCAAAGCAACAATTATTTGTGTGAACAAATTATTTTTTAGCTTTCTTAGGTGCAGCTGCCTTTTTGGGTTTAGCAGCCGTTGTTTTAACTTTTGGCACTTTTGGTTTAGTAGCAGCAGCCTTTGACTTTGTTGGTTTCGCCTTAACTGAGCCAGTTTTCTTAGCACTTTTAGCCTTTGATTTTTCTGCCTTTTTCTTATCAACATTTTTTTTAGTGGCAGCAGCAGATTTTTTTACCTTTTTCTCACCAGTTGTCGATTTCTTAACTTTTTTCTCACCTGCACCACTTTTAGGTTTAGTAGATTTTTTCTTTTCAGCTGATTTTGGTTTTGGTTCCTTGCTAGCCGACGCTGATAATTTGAATGAACCGGCGGCACCTTTTCCTTTTGTTTGTACTAATTTACCACTGGTAACAGCACTTTTTAAATATTTTTTAATAAACGGAGCTAATTTTTGCACATCAACTTTATATGTTGCGGCAATATACTTTTTAATAGCCAATAAGGAAGAACCACCACGTTCTTTTAGTGTTTTAATGGCAGTATCCACCATTTGCTTAGTCGGTGGATGAGCTGGCGCTGATTTGGGCTTCTTTGATCCGCTGGCAGCAGCCTTCTTCGGTTTTTTTTCTGCGACAATTGCAGGAGCAGTAGCTACAGTATCGGCCATTTTCAATTTAATTTTATTCCTTTACTTTAACACTTCACTTTAACAAGCTATTTAGAGCACTTGGTAATCACGTCTTAATATTTTTGTAAGGGTAAATTTATATGCGGCATTAATTCTGTGAGAATCAATAAGTAGGAAGGTATACAAAATTTTCATTTATTTGAGCATTTTCACTGCGTTGTATCCATGAGTTCTTTATAAAATTTCAATATTTTTAATGTTTTATAACAATAAGGAAAGATAATAAGATTGCTATATATTCCTATAATATAGTCAAATAATTCTAGCATATTTTTATTTATTTCAAGAAAATAATGATAACGCTAGATGATTATTAAAGTTAATGTTTGTCAAATTTCTTTAAATACAAATGAATAAAAATCATTTTATTTAAATAAAAATCCAATTGTTGGTTCTCAAATTATAATAAATATGAAGTCTATAGTTTGTGTAAACTATTTAAAATAAATTTTCTTTTAAATATTACACTTACACCCTCGAATTTTGTATTTTTTTATTTTAAAGTCAAACGCTTGGTTTGCTTTCTCTCCAGAGTTTCAATTTCAATTTGCAGAATTCTTTTTTACAATTTGTTCAGTTTTCACCATGTAAAATGCTTAAAGAATAATTACTTTATTTAATTTTTTGAAATTAAAGGTTACAAACTAAATTTTTGTAAAAAAAAATCTATATACTTGATACACCATACAATTTGTTATGTCCCAGAATCTCTTTTGATAATGATTAAATGATTTTTTTTCTCTTTGTCGAGAAAATAAAAAAAAAAAATATAAATTTTTCTTATTCTTCAACAATGTTTTAAAACTGAATGAAATTATAACATATGTAGGTGCATATAATTTTACAAATTTATAAAACATAATAAGAATAACTAAAAAGTGAATTCTTGTAATAATTTCTTAGCTGAGCTGTTTGGCGGCCATTGTTAAAACTATGGTTTTAAGAGCAGTCGTTTAAAGATTACGTATACCTATAGAAGGTTTTGAAAGAATTTGGTTTTTTATTTTAATAGATTTTAAAAAAGTATATATTTATATGTATGCAAATGTTATATGCATATGCATATACTACGTTTGTAACAGTATGTTAGGAATATGAAAGTATATTAGTATGGTTGGCAATGCTGTGAATTAAACAAAAAATTAGTCCTAATACCTACATACATTTATGTTCTTTAAAATTCTAATTATATTTTTTTCTTATTACTTTTAAATACTAACTCTTCCTAAATCGCACACAGACAAATATATGTACATATATTTATTTAAGCATTAAAGAAAGAAAAAATAAATCCTAATTTTTTTTTAGACTAGATCGTATTGTTATGATTGAGTTCTTGTCAACTGTCAAACGTTGCCCAGAATCAAAAAAACCTTGGCATGTCGACTAACTCCAAACAGGGTTCGTTTGACCTCCAGGTAGCGCCTTAAGAGGCGGTATATAAAAAAATCAGTTGAGCGCCAGGTCATTTTTCGCTAGGAATCACGAAACCTTGGACTATGTAAACGGAAAAGAAAACGAATTTAAAAAGGTAATCAAGGGGTCGCGTGTCTCGTCTACTTTTCGAGATTGTTGCGCACGAGTTATCTGCACAGACCATACACGTTGTATTAAACTGCATCGATGCAACCTCTCTCAGTATGTTTGTCTACATGACCGATACATGGGAACATGTGCGATTGGGTACTGTGATGCGCCAGTTGCCAGTTGTTGCTAAGCGCAAATCAAGCACATATTCTCCTCTTATGGCCAACAATGACCTATGCATTGAAGACAACTCCGCTATTGTTCGTATGCATATCACTTAACGTGGGGTACATGTTTTGTGTCTTTTGGTTGTGTGAAGAACCTGTTTTCATGTTCTCTCTTTTAGTCCCTTTGTTGTTACGCACGAAATGGAATGGAATGGAAGAAGGTGCGTATGTAGGTGTGAAGAATGGAAGAAACGTTGAACGGAAATGCTCATACATTCCAGTTGTTTCCAATTGTACGCACCCATAAGAAACTCAGAAGTCACTGAGTTCCCTATATTTTGAAGGATTCCTTATATAAGTCCCAGTTTGTCACGTTTCTTGAGGGTTTCGCTTGATTGAAAAGTTTCTTGCAAGTGTGTCTAAGCGGCTGTTGTACGGGTATCTGCCAGTGTGGCTTTAACTTGAACTAGAGGACAGGAATCAGTCAGTGCTTGATTGAAACCCCGGTTGAGTGCTCCGAATCAAGCTCCTTGGCGCTACTCGTGTGACTTGTAAGTTCAGGGAATATACGTTTTGAAAAAATCCCCTGATGACTTTCAGGTTCCAGTACCAACCTTTCTAGGTTATCGCCATTTGGTTATGGCCAAGATATGCTGAAACCAGCCAGAAGGTGTCTTTGGCAGTCCCCAGTCTTGTAAAGGTTAAGTCGGCGTCGCTGAGGTCAAGTAAAAATGGATTAATGCTGCGTTTCACTAGTATACAAGTTCTTACCTTAATCTTTTGTTTAAAGCGGAACGTATTAAAGTGATCCAAGATCATAGCAACATTGCTGCAATCTTGCAGATAAGCCTCGATCATGGTGTAATTCAAGTCCTCCGATTCTAAAAGTAAGCTCAAAAGTTCATCCTCCAGGTTTGATCTTAAGGATCTCTTAAAGTCTTGTCGTCGGTTTCCTTTTCCGACATAACGCCGGAGGTGGATATATCCATTGGTTGGGAACCAGGTGCCGGTCTTAGGTCTGCAAGGGATATCTTCTTTAGCCAGGACCTCGAGCCTAGCACCTGCCCAAACCTCTCCTAAACCACTTCTGGCTTTCTTTTATAGAGATCAAGAGATTTCTGGTCGGCATAAGCAATCAGTTTGACATGGCCTTGATAACAGCCAGTGTCTCTTGTGATGGGATGTGGTCCGGAGCTATGCCGCTTGATAGCCAAGAAGTTGCACGGAAGCTTTAACTTGACGAAATGATAGGACCATGTCTTGCCACGGTCCTGGCATCCCTTGAAACTTTTGATTTAGGTTCGTTGCCTTTGCAACGGTACACCTTTGCCTGGCACTATGCATTATTTGATAATGCAGAAGCCTTGCTAATAGTAGGTGCAGTTATCGTATTAACGACCGGTAATAAAGGAGTGCTGTCTCGGGTTTTGTTCTTTGCTTTTCCATTAGTGCTCCCACGAGTGGCGGAGAAAGAAAGGTCCCTCTGTAAAGATCTGCTGTATACAGATAAGGCTAGCTAAGCTAGAGGTCACCAGATATCCATTCACGACTGAGCTATTTGGAAAAACAGGACTCAAAATCACGATAGGTGCATGTGTTCCGGCAAGTATTGATCAAACCAACAGACCTGCTGCGAGGATACTGGTTAACCGTTGTGACCTACGGCTAAGAGCAAGCAGTGGAGTTGAGCAGCGAAATAATTGCATCGCTAAGAGCTGGCGGTTTTGAGCTGGACAAATTCATATCCTCGAGTGAGGAGCTAGTGATAAAGCTTTGCATTGCTGTGAGCAGTGAGAGAGAGGAGGTTCTATCTGAGGACACTTCAACTTCCATACTGGGCCTGGCATGGAATTCCATAGCTGACATAATCCTTTTTAAGGTTCATTTATAAAAGCAGACACAAAACTGGACCAATAGGGCGGTAGTCAGTGCAATCGCAAGATTATATGACCCAATCGGTCACATTGCACCCGTGATAATGAGGGCTAAAATTTTTATCCAGCACCCTTATTCTGAGTTTCGATTCGAATCAAGTTATCGGTATTCTGACTTTCGATTTGTCTCGATACCGTTCGAAAGTTCATTTTTCGTTCGAAAATTGATCGTATTTCGAACGAAACAAAACAAATGTCGATTTTCATTCGAACGAAAACATTTTGTCGAAAGAGAGGCAATACCATCGCTCTTGGTTTGAAAAATTATTTTTAATAAATACAAAAAGAACTTGCTTTATTCTAAAAAAGGGCTCACTCAAATTGGACAAACAAAGCTCAGTATGAACTGCTGGTAAAAATGATGGGAGAACATCCTATTATAGCAAAATGACTGTGCTTACAACGAGAAAAAATTGATCGGTTCTGGGAAAATGCTGCCGAGAAATTAAATGCTATGCAAGGATGCTTCAGCTTGGAAAAAAGGTAATAAACAAAAATTAAAATATATCGATTAATTGAAAACTGTTATTTTTAATTCAACTTTTTTATTTTAGGTTTGGGCTGACTATAAACGCAATATTAAGAGAAAAATAGCCGAAAATGATAAAAAAAGGAAGCAGTCAGGACACAACAGTAATAATTTTGCAGTTTTAAGAGGGTTAGTTACTTAACCCATTAACGCCGAGGTGATCAGAATTTTTACTAACTTTTCAACGTGTTTATTTATTATGTTATCGGACAAAAAAAATAATGCCTATTCCCTACGCGAAATTTGATGCTCTTTCAGAATCTGAGCTCAAAATCTCGATTAGACACCGAGAAAAAAAGTTAATCGACTAACTAAAACGTGAAAAATGTGAAAATTTTCGAAAATTTTTTTTCACAATGATACCGCAAATGTATCAACTTATCACGACACTCGAACATTAAGAGGAATTTTTTTCACAAAATTCCATCGACGCGTTTTTTCAAAATGGCGGCGAGAATTCAAAAATTTTATAAAAATATTAATCTATCGTTTTCTTAAAAACTATAAACTTTAGAAAATTTTGAAGAAGAAAAATGACTTTAAATTAGTCAAAGAACACTCTCAAAATTTTCCAGAATTTTTGGAGACATCTCTATCCGAATAATCTGATTCATACTCTGCATGCCGAAGATTTTGAACGTTTTCGTGACATAACAAATGTATTGAAAAAGATGAAAACCAATATTTTTATTATATGCTTTACTTATAATTCATATACAAATTGTATAGAACCTATGAGGTATCATTGTGAAAAAAAATTGGAAAAAATGTTTTTTCGAAAATTTTCACGTTTCAATCGACCATATTTTTTTTCTCGGTGTCTAATCCAAATTTTGAGCTCAGATTCTGAAAGAGCATCAAATGTCGCGTAGAAATAGAGGTATTGCATTATTTTTTTGGTCCGATAACATAATAAATAAACACGTTGAAAAGTTTGTAAAAATTCTGATCCCCTCGGCGTTAATGGGTTAATACATAAAAAAAGTTTCACCAAAGAAAATACTTTTGACGGCACAGCTGATTTCGAAAACAAAATTCATTATATGGATTTACTTGAAAGTGAATCTTTTTCGTTCGAAGCTCAGAATACGAAAAGCTCATGCAATCGAAACTTATGATTCCAACGAATCATTAATTCGAACGAAATTCAGAATATGGGTGCAGGATCTTTGGCATTCTGGCGTGCAATTGGACGAGAAAATACCGACATCTTTGACATCTCCATGGACGTAGTCTTACGACAAATCACTTGACTTCAATCTAAATTTGAAGATGGCTTGGTAGTTAAAAACGACCGAACTGGAGCTATATGGATTTGCAGATGTCTACGCCGCGGTCGTCTATCTGCGGTCAACATCTATAGTAGAAAGAACAAGGCGCATCTTAGGGACATCAAAGACACGATTTGAGTCACTCAAAACAATTACCTTGCCAACAAAGGAGCTATATATTGGCATGCAATTTCCACCATTTGCCAAGGAAATGCTGGAGTCACTTAATGGTTGTGCTATAATGGATTACCAAAATACCACTGGAGCTAAACACATTCATTGCTTTCCGTGTTATGTTCCATACAAAAGCTTACGAATAGTCATCCATGGTAGCATGTCGCATCAGCCGATATGGGATCCGGCGGACGTCCAGCAAAGCAGCTTCTTGAATCAAGATTTTGGTGCGAAAGACCAAAACAAAAAAACACTGTGGCGCTGGCAGCCTGGTATGGGCCATGGTCTAGCTTCTTGACACTCATTTGTGTTGCTCATGTTGTCATTTTTGTCACATCTAAGCGAGGCCTACGGTTTATCGCCGAGTCCGAACGGCACTCCTTAGAGCCTCGTTGGCAATTTTACTTTCGGGAGTTTGCCATTGCCCGCCGAAAGGGTGATGGCGATTTGAAAAATTGTTGGTGACCCAGACAGGAATCGAACCCAGACTCACTGCGTGATAGCCCAATGAGCTAACTATCGCACCATCGCCATCGGGAGAGACCAAAGTGCTTGAAAAATCCGCAGGTAGGGCTGGCTAGACGTGCAGCCAAAGATGAGCTCTCAGCAACGAGCGGGGGCTATTTCAGTGCTGAAATCGGTATTCATTGCGAAAACTACCACACAACGAGTAATCGACGCTGCAAAGCATGCTGAGGTTGAGAGACTTGGTAAAGACATTTGCAAGAGGAACGTTCAGGGAACGCATATTGGACCTGTAACACTGTTCAAGTGAGAGCAAGCGTTGTTATACTGGTTTCGAGTTGGGCAAGCAATACAATGGGCTTCTGCTTGATGGGCACATAATGGAGGGAGGCAGATATCACATTCTTAAAGCACCACTTGCGGTAAGTAATGAGGAAGCACATTTCCACAATCGAGACTCTGGAAATAACGCTCGTGCTTTTTGAGACTTGTCTTAACTCAAAGTCCCCTTCGGCGGGCAATGGCAAATTCCCGAAAGTAAAATCGCTTACGAAAAAGCTTCTAAGGAGTGCTGTTCGCACTCGGCGATAGACCGTAGGCCCCACTCAGATGTGACAAAAATGGGAACATAAGCAGCACAAATGAATGTCAAGAAGCTAGGCCATGGACCATACCGGGCTGCCAGCACCACAATATTTGTTTATTTTTTTTTTTAAATAAGTTCGTGCATGACTTTAGCGACATAAAATAATGATTTGGTGGAAGTGGAAGTCAAACTGAACTCAATAAGCCTTTCAATAAATACAATACATCCAATCAATTAATTCTTCAAATGCTTTTTTTTGTACAAAGATGTACTGCAGGACCTACAAAATCACGAGACTTCTACTTACCTCGAGGGTCTGACTGGAAAATAAAAAAGGTTTTTTTTGAAGATCCATTTCATTTTCACATTCACATGTGTAAGTAAGATACTTGGCACACTGTGTTTGTTGTCAAATATTGGCCTGGTCATTTTGAATAAGAGTATCGCCTGTCCGCAAAATTATTCTAGAAACTTGTGCCGCCATTTTGACCGAAATGTGCAGCATTTATTTGCCTCCATTGATCGAAATAGATTGAAAATGTATCGCAGAAGATTTTTATGTAAAAACTGGAATGCCGCAAGTTGAAGCAAGCATCGACGGAAAGCATATCGAAATAAGGTGTCCTCCAATTATTCATTTACAGCTGCTGATATTACAGCTCATGGAGGCCAAACTGATGGAGGAGTTTTGAAGGAGAGTGGTTTTAGGAATGGTTTTGAATTGGTTTTGCGCCCATACCCTGGAGGACTGTTACCACCTGATAAATAAAAATTCAACAAAAAGTTATCGAGAGCCCGGGTACGAATTGAGAATACGTTTGGTATTCTTACTGTCAGGTGGAGAGTTCTGTCGAATCAGTTAAATGTGTTCCCTGAAAATTTTTTTTTACCAGATACGAGTATCTAGAAACGCATTTTCTATTTGTGAATACCAAACAAAAATAAAACATGTAATAAAATAAAAAAAACTTTTTCATTTTTAATTTTGTTGTTTTCTACCAAAGCTTTATTAAAAACGGAAAACCTTTGAATTTGCAAGTTAGTAAATTCCGTTGGCGAAAATGTTGCCAAATCTGTTTGTTGAGCAAGGCTTTGAAAGAAGTTTTGCGCCGCCGTTGTAGCTACTGTTGGTACAGCAAGCGCTTCTTTTGTGATTGATAACACATTAAACATATGTGTTTTAACATCTCCTAACAAATCATCCAATTTCACCTTTCTTTTTTTGGCCGGGGATTCAAAGCTGTCGAAGGAAATGTGCTGATTTTGAGCACAGAGCTTCTGCTGCAAAAGTTTCCACAATGTGCTGTAGAAAACAGAAAACTTTATTGTATGTCTTAGATATTTAAATTTGTTCATACTGTATGAATCGCGACGAAACAAGCGCTTCGGCAACATCAAAATCAAACATAACCAACACACAACAATGCCCCACAACACACAGCTGTCAAACAATGTAAAGAAACATGTAATAAAAAAACATATGTAAATTAACACAAATTGCAATAAAATTAATTCTGGTTTATAACATTTGAGAGAAAACTGTGTTTATTTTACACCGCAATTTATTATTCTATTTTCTTTGTGTTAAGCACTTACTTACTTACTTTAGGTGGCGCTACAGTCCGAGGTGGACCTGGGCCTCAGTCAACAAGCTTCTCCAGCCAGCTCGATCCCTGGCTAGCTGCCACTAGTTTCGCACGCTAAGTTGGCTGGGGTCCTCTTCCACTTGCGTGCGCCACCTGAGTCTTGGCCTTCCTCTACTGCGCTGTCCTTCGGGGGCGGATTCGAAGACTTTTCGGACGGGAGCATTGGTGTCCATCTCAGTCTTTGGATCTTCACTCTTCTGGCTAGGTCCATTTCGCTGTACAGTCCATACAGTTCGTCGTTGTATCTCCTCCTCCACTCACCGTCAATGCAGACGGGTCCGAAGATCGTCCGAAGAATTTTTCTCCCGAAGCAAACAAGAACACCCTCATCCATTTTTGATAATGTCCATGCCTCTGCACCATAGAGCAGGACCGGGATTATTAAAGTCTTATAAAGGGTGACTTTTGTTGTCCGAGAGAGGGCTTTGCTACTCAATTGCCTTCTTAACCCAAAGAAACAGCGGTTGGCAAGAGTTATTCTTCGCTTGATCTCAGCGCTGGTGTCGTTGTCTGTATTTATAGCGGAGCCTAGGTAGACAAAGTCCTTAACTACCTCAAAGTTATATCTGTCGAGAGTGATGTTCTGTCCGAGACGTCGGTGTTGGTTGTCCATTTTGCTTGACAGCATATACTTGATCTTGCCCTCATTGACCGCTAAACCCATTTTCGCCGCTTCCGTCTCAATACTCGCGAAAGCGCCACTGACATAACGCTGCTTCCTCCCGATTATGTCAATATCGTCGGCGTATGCGAGTAGTTGGGCGGACTTTTGAAAGATAGTGCCTCTTGTGTTTGCTCGTGAGTCTTGCACTATTCTTTCAAGTACGATGTTGAAAAAATCGCATGACAGCGCATCGCCTTGCCTAAATCCTTTCTGGACATCAAAGGTCTCGGTGAGATCTTTACCGACCTTGATGGAGCAGCGTGCATTCTCCGTCGTCATCCTGCACAGACGGACGAGTTTGGCAGGGATGCCAAAACTAGACATTGCTCTATATAGCTCGTCTCTATAGATGCTGTCATACGCGGCCTTAAAATCGATGAATAGGTGGTGGGTATCGATCTGAAGCTCATGGGTCTTCTCCAAGATCTGCCGTAGTGTGAATATCCGGTCGATGGTGGACTTTCCTGGCCTGAAGTCACACTGATATGGACCTATCAGGTTGTTGACGAACGGCTTCAGGCGTTCACACAATAACACAACAATACGGATAGAATCTTATATGCGATGTTAAGGAGACTGATGCCTCTGTAGTTGGCGCAGTTCAGAGGGTCTCCTTTCTTGAGAATTGGACAAACAATGCTGAGGTTCCATTCATCAGGCATACTTTCGTCCGACCATATTTTACAGATGAGTTGGTGTATGCTCCTTAGCAAGTCATCGCCTGCCGCTTTGAAGAGCTCGGCAGTCAGGCCATCCGCTCCAGCAGCTTTGTTGGACCTAAGCTTCGATATGGCTATCTTCACTTCATCCAGGTCGGGTGGACGGAATTGTTGGTCATCATCGTCCAGGTTGAAAGGTTGATTCTGCCTGACAGCGCTATTTGGTCCGTCATCGCCGTTATACAGTCTGCAGAAATGGTTCTTCCAAATCCTCAGCATCGACTGCGATACTACTACGATGTTCCCTTGTTCATCTCAACAGGCTTCGGTTCGGGGCTTGTTTCCGCGGCATGTTATTTTTACCTTTTGGTAAAACTTCCGAACCTCATTCTTGGAGTAGCATCTCTCAATTTCCTCGATCACGCGCTTCTTATGCTCTTTCTTCTTCCTCCTGAGAAGCCGGTGCTCGTCTCCCCTCTTCCGCTCATAGAGCTCATGAGCAGCTCTGGTCTTTCTAGGCAGCGCCGCGTTATATGCATCCTGCTTAGCTGCATGTGCTTGCCGGCATTCATCATCGAACCAGGGGTTTCGTTGTGGTGGACGAGTGAAACCCAGCACATCAGAAGCGGCATCTCTGATGGCGTTTTGGCAGTGCTTCCAATGGTCTTCGATGCTTGATGCTGGCGGCATTGGACCTCTTAAGAGATTAAGAGACCCTCAATCTAAAAAGGACTTGGCGATCTATTTTGATTGTAGCCGTCTGACGTCGAATTTTTTAACAGCATTAGTTTGTCTTGGCGTAGTTTGGCATATCCGCCACCGTACCTTGGGTACAACAAGGTAATGGTCCGAGTCGATGTTGGCTCCTCGGAACGCACAGATATCCATAATACTGGAGTAGTGCCTTGCGTCGATCGCAATGTGTTCAATCTGGTTGACTGTTGACTGATCAGGAGTTCTCCAAGTCCCCTTGGGTATGTCGAGATGTGGAAACCGCGTGCTAGCTACGACAATGTTTCGCTCCGCCGCAAAGTCGATTAGCCTGAATCCGTTATAGGAGGTGGTGTTGTGCGCGCTATATTTTCCGATTGTTCCACCAAAGATACCTTCTCTTCCTAGCTTTGCATTAAAATCACCGAGGACAATTTTAATGTCATAGTTACGGCATTGCTCGTAGGTCTTGTTAAGGAGCTCGTAGAAGGCATCCTTGGTGTCGTCATCTTTCTCCTCTGTGGGGGCATGCGCGCATATGAGGCTAATGTTGGCGAATTTAGCCTTGATGCGGATTGCTACGAGGCGCTCGCTCACATGCCTAGAGCTGAGGACTTCTTGTCTTAGTCTGCCTCCGACAACAAATCCGCATCCAAATAAGCGCTGCTTTTACCGTCGATAGCAATTGCCGTAGTAGATGTCGCAGTTTTTTATCTTCTTTTTGTCCGGCCCATCCCATCGCATTTCTTGGATGGCGATTATGTCTGCTTTGCAGCATTCTAGGGCCTCCGCTAGTTGCTCGGCTGCACGTGGTCTATTAAGGGATCTAACATTCCACGTACACATCCGAAGCTCATTGTCCTTAAATCGTTTGCGTGGGTTGTCAACAGTAGATCCGTCCATATCCGAGGCTTGTTGATGCTTCGTAACTTAATTTTTTTTAAATGGCCGGGCAGTTACTCTGGCGGCACAACCCCCAACCTGGAGGACCAGTTCCATTTTGAGTGCCCCTAGGACGAGGGGTCGGTTACACCGAAGCCAGTAACCCGTTCCGGGATGTGAGCGCTGCCGTTGGCCCTTATAGGGTTCGTCCGCCACCATCTCTTTTCCAAGACCCTGACTAAGTCCTGGAAATCCTTTCCGGCCTGAGCTCCAAATATGTCGGAGTAGCCCGGATAAGGTTTTGTTTTGTTTTTCCGACACTAATCCTGGTTAATGGCGCAGGAAACTCACCATTTGCCCCCTTCACTTCGCAACCTCTAGTGAGATTCCCAGATGGCGCCACGGCGAGGCGTGATGTAGGACTTATTAGCAGAACTGCAAGATGTTCGGCTGCAGAGGCTCATTCTCGTCATTTAAGGAACCAGCACTTGTCGGAAGATGCTACTTCTACGAGGCCTTATACTAATCGTTGCCATGTTAAGCACACTTTTTTTGTTTTCTTGTGTTCATGACCCAAACACTTTGGTCCTAATGAACCGGATAGTACTTACTTACATACATATACATATTTTCAAATAAAATCGATATTAATACATGTAGAATCGTGTGTGATAAAGAAAAACAACTTCAAATATACATATTTTACAACACATTTCATCAAGAAATGAACAATATAATTGATGTAAAAGAATACAGCCTGTTACACAATTCAAGTAGATACTACACATCAACTGTTTGCTCATCATCGCCCGCTGTTTTGGACGAACAACACATCATCATAGAATCATCATCTGGACATCTACCATCTTGGACCAACAGCTGAGTGCTAACTTCATCGTGCCATCATTTGCAAAAAAGAAGAAACCTGCAACTAAGTGGACTGTAGTTAGTTCTGTGTGATAGATATGTATATACAGACCTGTGTAATGTCTGCTACGAAATAATTCCGTAAGATTTTGATTCAATTGCAGAAAAACCAACGTCAATTTCTCCAAAAGAGGATCGGCTACTAAGACATTTAATGACATGTCGGAAAGTTTGTCGTCACTGGAAACGACAATAGAAAAAGCGGAAAATGCGTATGAGGTGTATGTGGGCGGACTTGCAACCGGTGATGAGGAAAAATGCTCCGAAGCGAATGGGGTCTTTGAACAAATTCGCGAGTTGGAGTACAGCGCCAATCTCCTCGACGCGTTGGACATGGTGAAGCCAGTCGACACAAAGAGCATAATCACCGAACCGTATAAGGCAAATACATCTGACAATTCTGATATACCCCTGAAGAGTATTCTGGTCATTGTATTTTCGGACAGTTACGAGTCGTGGCGGCGCACAACAATGGCCCACAGCACACAGCTGCTAAACAATATAAGCAAACATGTAACAAAAAACATATATTAATCAACACAAATTGCAATACAATTAATTGTGGTTTATTACGTTTGAGAGAAAACTGTGTCTATTTTACACCGCAGTTTATTACGGTTGGGCTTCTATTTTCTTTGTTTTAAGTACACTTTGCTTTTTTTTGTGTTCACGCCCCGAACAAATACCGCAAATACTCTTTTGCTGAAGGAAAACAAAAGTAGTAATTAAGTTCCTTAAAAACTCTTTAATTACGAATTGTATGCATATTTAACTGGCACAATTATTTATGACGATAGCTCTTCAAATGCCTTGTCCCTTAAATATACAATTTTATAGTTCTTATGATTTTTTTTGGTAAATAAAATCTTTTTTTTTAACATGCTCAATTATTTGTTCTTCCATTTTCAGATAATTGCTTTCAAAAGTAAACTGTCATGTAAGTGACAATCTGACAATTGTACTAAATTGTTGTTTTACTATTGTACTTAAGGTTAACATAAAGAAAACTGGAGCGCATTCATAAATACAAATGTATGAACTGGCATCACTGCACAGCAGGAACTTTATAAATGTAGTTCAGTTTAATTCATTGCGCAATTTTTAGCGATGTTGTATTGTATTGTATACTTGTTATTGCGATCTTCCATGTTGTTCTCTCAGGATAGAGCGTCGAAATAAGAACTCCTCTTGATCTTTACCTTTTGATGAGGGTCTTATTTCGTGTATAAATTTAAAAATATTACAATAATTTGTTGATTATAATCGATTTAATACCTACGCTTTTGAAGCTCTCCTATCAGTGAACAGTCAATCAATAAAGAGTACGAAGTCCCGTCAAAACAATGACCAAGGATTTTATCTAGTACACACGCGGGGCACCTATTATACCTGACTTAGTTCAAACGTCCAATGCTCTCAGCTGCTTTTTTTTCCAGGGTATGTTTGGATTATCCTCTCCATAGGCCACTTTGACCCGTGCATGGCACTGTCGCACACCAGAACAACATCCTCAACCGAGTGTGGATCAAATGGGCAGTACTGATTGGAGATACTGGGCAATCATTTCTTCCAGACACACTGATGTGTCTGTGTCGGTCAATGGACGCAAATTTACAACGTTTTCGGCAATACATCAAACTGTAGAGGTTGTGTTCTTGTAAACTCTCGCTGACCACTGAATGTCTCATTGCAACCTTCAGTGCACAATTCGTACAAGATGTTTCCAGGCTCCTCCCGCATACGGATTGAGCGGATAATTAATGGAACATTCAGCACCTTTGCTCGCAAAGACGAGTTCGACTAACTTTCGGGTACTGGTCTATGTCCGCCCGGACTGCACCTGCTACACTTTTAAGCGCGAGTGCTGACCAGCAGACAAAAATAGCAGCACTATCAAAAGGTCCGCGGATAAATTCCTCAGATGAGATAAACTGTGGAAACAAACCCGAAACAAATGAGCCTTTATCAGGGCAACTCCCACATATTTGGAGATTAGGCCGGTAAGGATTTGCGAGACCAGGTAAGGGTTTCGAAAAAGAGATGGTGGGGGAAGAGCCCTTAATGGATTAACGACAGTATTCACATCCCAGAATACGTAACTGGCATTCGGCCCAACCGATTCCTCGTCCCAGGGGTATGAAAAATGGAACTAGCCCTCCAGGTTGGGGATTGTGTCGCCGGGGTAGCTGCCCAGCCATGGAAACATTAAAAGTTTCGAAACATAAACAAGCCCGCGATACGGACGAATCTACTGATGACAACCCATGCAAACGAACTAAGTACAACAAACTTCGGATATGCACGTGAAATGTTAGTGTTGGATTACGCCTTTCGTACCGTGCTTTCTGCGTATGATTGCAGCGAAGAGTTCTCAAGCGGAGAGAAAGAAAACACTTTAGTTTAATCGTTTTAATTCTTTATTTAATTATTTCTTTTTATAGTTAAAGGCCCGTTGTGTTTCCAACTTGATTGTTTTACAATTTATAAAATAATAAAGGCCCGCTGTGTAACCAAGGGCTGCGACCTTTACTATTTGGAGTAATTTTCAATCCCTATGATTCTTTTTACAGTTTATAAAACAATAAAGGCCCGCTGTGTAACCAAGTGCTGCGACCTTTACAATTTGGAGTAATTTTCAATCTCTGATTTTGTTCTTCCCAACCACTGCCTTTTATACTAATTTCGTCTATAATTCCTCTTGCACTCTTACGCAATAGCCTCAGTACAAAATAATTCCCATAATTCATTTTCCACTTATCAATTTGAAGAGTTAGCATTTTTGACTTCGTTGACCTAAGTGTCCCAGTCAGTTACCCTTCCGTGTTGACCTTTTTATACGAGTAGTTCATTGGCGATACCACGATCGTTCGTACGATAGGTCGGTGTTTTGATCCGACTGATCACGCAGTGCAACGACACTCGATGCTTGCCCTGTGTTGTTATTGTTGAGTCGGCATTTTGGCTTTGACCTATATAACACACTTCGGCGTGAATGCGTTGAAGTATCTGAGTTATGACATTGGATTGGGTTTGCTTGAGAATCACTTATTATGGATTTTGTGTATCTATGATGGGTATGATGTACTATTGGTATTGGAAGATTCAAGGGTTGCTTGTGGCTATGTTGAAGAAGTAAGTGTTGCTTATGGGGTGGGAATATAGTACCATAGCGTACTGTAGCGGAGTACTACATTAGGTCCGTCCGACAAAAAGTGTACGAAAAATGCGACACTTACTACGTCGATTGTTATCGACGGCAAAACCAGCACAAATTTGGATTCGGGTTTGTCGTTGAAGGGAGACTTAGGCAAGCAGTCTTGAGTTTCTGGCATGTGGACGAGCGCCTCGTAGCAATCCATATTATTGATAAATTCACCAACATTGATATGCGCGCACGCCACCACAGAGGGGATGGGCCAAAGATACCATCTATGAGCTCTTGAACAAGATCTACGAGCAATGCCCTAGCTATGACATTACAATTGTCCTCGACTTTGCGGCGGGAGGAAACATTGTTGTACCTAGCACGTGGTCCCCCCATCACAATATTCACAAGGGAACTTGAAGAACTCCTGATCAATCAACCCTCAACCAGACTGACGAAAGACGCTCCTCCAGTATTATAAGATCGCAAGACATCGACAAGTCCTTTTCCGATCGAGTCTCCCCTCATCTGTTAGAGGTCCCTTGCCGCCAGCATCAAGCATCGAAGACCAGTGAGAACACTACCACAAAGCAATCAGAGATGCCGCTTCTGATGTGGGTTTCACTCGACCACCACAACGAAACTCTGGTTTGATGACAAATGCCAAGAAGAAAATGCAGCTAAGCAAAACGCAAGCAATGCGGCACTGCAAAGAAAGAGGAGAGCTGCTCACGAGCTCTATGAGCAGAAGAGGAGAGACGAACACCGGCTTCTCAGGAGGAAATGAAAGAGCATGAGAAGCGTTTGGTCGAGGAATCGATTTGAACGCAAAAAAATTTTCTCAAACTATTCTTTTTTAAACAAGAATAGTGGTTCACTCGGAAATGACATTAAGAGTGAAAAATATCACTCTGAAAACATAAAAAAGGACCCGTGGAACATTTTTAGAGTGCTATCTTCACTCTAGAGTGCGAAAAGTGTGTTTCTTTGTCAAATGGAAGTGGCATATAGCGACCGCGGCTACGGCTACGACAGCGACTCACTGTACTCACAATTAAATAATAAATTTGTGTGTATTTTAACTTTTGGCTGTATATGCGACAGCAACTCTATCTACAAACACGACGCTTTTGTGTTCCAGCAGTAAGGCTGATTATTCTGGGCATACATAACATATATTCTTGATACACGAGTGGCTTTTGATGTTGATATTAATCTTAGATTTACATAATATATAGCAATGTTTCCAAAAGGCCTTTAACTCTAAAGAACTTGAAGCAATTGTTGAAGACATTGATCTTAGATTAGTATTCAGAATCACCAGAAAGAAGCGAAGTGACAAAGAAACACTCGAAATAAAAACATCTGATGCAAGGAGATGATAAGGAGTAGCAAGAGTATGTAAATATGTTTGTACATATTGTAATATTTCGGCTAGGGTTCGAAATGATAAAACGTTATTCTGTTTCAAAACACTCTGTTATTATTTAAATACAACTTTCAATTAATTCACAAACAATTTCACTACCATTTCAAAATTCAAATCTCTTATCTTTCACTTATTAAGACTTAGCTCCTTTTCTATCGCTTTCCAAAAATCAACTTTCTGTCCGCAGTTTCTCATCCTGTATTTATACCTCATTTGTCGGGATCTAGGTCTTTCTGGTAACTTCTGGTTTGAAACTGGGGTAGTAACTGAACTCTCCAACGTGGAGAGTTTGTATGATCCTAAAGTTATGCAACACTGGATTCTTGATTTAATCACATATATACCACAATATCCCACTCTTAAACTTGTTCGTTGTCCCGAACAAACTCTTCGACATTCTGCCCAATATAGCGATGTATTTGATCCACATGAACCACTTTCATCTTGCCTCTTCCTCGTTGAATGCGATAGACAACATCGTTGATGCGCTTAACCACTTTATAGGGTCCTTCCCAGTCTTGCTGTAATTTGGGTGATACGCCTTTCCGTCTATGAGGGTTATATAGCCACACTAGATCTCCTTCCTGGAATCCCGTTGTGGTCGCCTTGACATCATACCTCGTCTTCATGCGGTCACTGGCTATCTTGATCTTATCCCTGGTTCTTTGGTGCACGTCTCTAATAATCTGTCTGAGGTCTGCGACATAGTCGTCTTCATTTCTGTTCTTTTCAGACGGCGGTGATCTAAACATCAATTCACTAGGTAACCAGACTGTTCGACCGAAAAGGATTTCCGATGGAGTGTGACCTGTGGTGTTGTGTACTGCACTCCGATAGGCTAATAGAAACATTGGAATTTGCCTATCCCAATCGCATTGCTTGTCGCCAACGACCTTTGATAGGTGTTCATTCAAGGTTCTGTTGAAGCGTTCCACCCTCCCGTCCGATTGTGGGTGGAGCGGGGTGGTTCTCGTCTTTTTGATACCCAGTAACTCGCACACCCCTTGGAAAATCTTGGATTCGAAGTTGCGCCCTTGATCCAAATGCAATTCCATCGGTGCGCCGAATCTGCTCACTCAATTGTAAAAATCTGCTCAACCACGGTTTTGGCTTCCTGGTTAGGGATAGCAAAAGCCTCAGGCCACTTACTGAAGTAGTCCATAAGAACAAGAACGAAGCGATTTCCCTTTTCGGTTTCAGGAAACGGTCCTGAAATGTTCACTGCGATTCTCTAAAAGGGCGCTCCAACGTTGTATTGCTGCATTCTGCCGTGAGTTTTAACCCTCGGGCCTTTACTGGCGGCGTAGGTGACACACTTTCTGCACCAATTTTCCACATCATCCTTGGCGTGCACCCAATAAAAACGTTCTTGCACCTTTTCTAACGTCTTATTCACTCCCAAGTGGCCTCCGGATATTCCATCGTGCAGTTCCCTTAGCACGTCACTAACTCTCGACCTTGGCACAACGAGCTGCATCACAAACGACTTTCCATCCGAGCTTTCCCACCTTCGCCTCAAAACACCATCTTGAACATGAAGCGAGTCCCACTGTGCCCAGTATGCCTTTAGTTTTGGACTTTTATTGGATATTTCCTGGCAATCTGGTTTTTCTTCGTGTTCTTTCCAAGCGAGTATTGGCTCGATATCCGGATCCTCTTTTTGGGCGTTTCGCATTTCACTCTCATTCCAACCGTCAGTGGGCTCAGCTCTTAGTCGTTGAGTGGATACCGCATCTTTTTCTTCTTGTTGTGCGCAATGTTTGCAATCAGATTTGCAAGGTCGCCGGGACAGAGCATCCGCATTGGAGTGAAGGCCTGCCTTTCGATGCTGTATCTCGTAGTCGTACATCTGGAGTCGTTCAATCCACCTTTCGACTTGTTCTTCAGGATTTTTAAATTGCAGCAACCACTTCAGAGATGCATGGTCTGTGCGAAGAATGAATTTTCGTCCGTACAGGTACTTATGGAAATGCTTTGTTGCCAAGACCAAAGCAAAAAGTTCCCGCCTGGTAACACAGTAGTTCCTTTCCGGCTTAGAGAGCACCTTACTAAAGTAGGAAACTACGTTTTTTTGCCCGTCATGCATCTGCGAAAGGACAGCTCCAATTCCGACGTTACTGGCATCTGCATCCACAATAAATGTTTTCCCTGCAGTAGGGTACGCTAGTACAGGTGCCTCACATAGTTGTTGTTTGAGAGTTTTGAAGCTTCTTTCGCATTCACTTGACCATTTGAATTGTTTTCCCTTTTCTGTTAGTTGATGCAAACTTTTTGCGATCCCAGCAAAATCCTTCACAAACCGCCTGTAGTAGGTAGCGAGTCCCAGAAAGCTTCTCAGTTGGTGTTTGTCTCTTGGGACTGGCCAATTTTTCACCGCTTCGATCTTTTCTGGGTCTGTCCTTACCTCTTCGGATGAGATGATGTGTCCCAAGTATTTGACATCTGGCCTAAAGAGATGACATTTCCTCGCGTTTAGCCTTAGCTGTGCACTTCTAAATCTTTGGAACACTTCCTTTAAGTTATCACGATGTTCTTGAAAAGTTTTGCCGATCACGATGATATCGTCCAGGTAGACCAAACAGGTTTTCCATGTTAGTCCCAGCAAAACGCGTTCCATTAGGCGCTCAAAGGTTGCCGGAGCATTGCACAATTCCGAATGGCATTACTGTGAATTGCCAAAGCCCGTTTCCTGCGGTGAAGGCTGTCTTCTGACGTTCCTCCGGGTGGATCTGTACTTGTCAGCAGCCACTCTTCAGATCAAGTGTGGAGAACCATTGCGCTCCTGACAGTGTGTCCAGTGTGTCGTCAATCCTTGGCAAGGGGTAGCTATCCTTCCTGATGCAATTATTTAGCTGGCGATAATCCACGCAGAATCTATTGGTGCCGTCTTTCTTCTCGACCAGTACCACGGGTGATACCCACGGACTCTTAGAGCCTTCAATCAACCCTTCCTTTTCCATAGTAGATACCATTTCTGCAACCTCTGTCTGCTTAGCTAATGGTAAACGCCTAGGAGGTTGACGTATTGGTCTTGCATCTCCAGTGTCTATACTTCGCTTTGTTTGGGAGACTTGGATTTTGATTATGCGGGCGTTAATTCCAGAAACCGAATTCTGCCCCTCGAAGTTGGTCCTTACCCGTATTCCCGCCTGTTGACTTGATGATACGCTGCTCGAAGTATAGATGTTTTCCCTGCTACTTGCTTCTTTGTTACTCCTTCCAGCAGCGCACTGTGGACAACTGCGTTCTTTAAATGGAGCCCAGCACTGACGCTGCAGATGTCCTATTTTGTTGCAGTTCCAGCAACGGATTTGTGCTCCACGCACATTGTTCCGCTCCAAGACGTCTGTTCGTTGACAGGAGCATTCCACGGCTGTCACTTCTCTCACGCGGTGGATTCCTTGAGATGCTTGGTCGGCAGCTTTCATCGTCAGGGCAAATGCTAGGGCCTCAGGAAGGGTTCGTTTTCCAGCCATTCTTACAGCTATTTGCAACTGCCTATCTTCAATCGCTTGGGTAAGCGCCTCTACAGCCATTTCGTTGATAAGGTCTTCTCCGACATTAGGATAAGATAAATGCGCCAACCGTTTGATATCGGCCTGCAACTGCTGAAGTGTTTCGCCCCTCTTCTGGACTCTGCTGCGCAGTTGGACTCTGTATACTTGCTGCATATGGTCGTCTCCCAAGCGCATTTCTATGGCTTTAACCAAAGCGTCGTAATTGAGTTGTTTATCTTCTGCGATGGTTTGCAGCAATTCCGCTGCTGTTCCTCTCAGTGCCAGCGTGAGCGCAATCGACTTTTCTCCGTCGTCCCAGTTGTTGGTCATGGCAGCCGCTTCAAATTGTCTTCTATATATTGGCCACGATGTTTGGCCATCAAAAAGAGGCGGTTGCATCTCTTTCCTTCTAGGGCAGTCTGTAGAAATTTCTCGGGCCTTCTGTTTCTTCACTCTCTTTGTTCTTTGGCAAGATTCTCAATATTGTTTTTAACCTTCCCGAACTGTTCCTTAACTTTCACGAGCTGTTCCTGGAATTCGGTTCCAACCTTTGCGAGTTTTGCCTCGTGCATTTTTAATTTTTGATCGATTATTTAGAATTTCGCTTCTAAAGAATTCTTGAACTCTTCAACAGTGTCATTCTGCGCGGCAACAATGAAATTCTTCTGTTCTTCTAACTTAAAATCCATACTTCTCCTTTGTTCTTCCACGGAATTCTTCTGTTCTTTAAACTAAGAATCCATACTTCTCCTTTGTTCTTCTGCGGAATTCTTCTGTTCTTCAAACTTAGAATCCATACTTTTCCTTTGTTCTTCTAACTTAGAATTCAATCCAAGGAGCAATTCCATCATGGCAGATATGTCAACCCCTGTGATTACAAGCTCCTCTTCTACGTCGAAAGACATGGATTTAGGATCTTTTCCATCTTTTTCAATCGCTTCTTGTAGCCGAAGAATCAAATCACTTTTGCGTCCAGCTGCGGAGAGATTCCGCTTCTCTAGCTCAATTTTCAGCTGGGGTATACTTAGCTGCAGCAAAGTACGTGGCATTTTTTTTATTTTTTTTTTTTACAGCACTCAGAATAAGTTTTATCCCACTTCTGACACCAATGTAACTTCTGACGAAATGATAAAACGTTATTCTGTTTCAAAACACTCTATTATTATTTATATACAACTTTCAATTAATTCACAAACAATTTCACTACCATTTCACAATTCAAATCTCTTATTAAGACTTAGCTCCTTTTTTATCGCTTTCCAAAAATCAACTTACTGTCCGCAGTTTCTCATCCTGTATTTATACCACATTTGTCGGGTTCTAGTTCTTTCTGGTAACTTCTGGTTTGAAACTGGGGTAATAACTGAACTCTCCAACGTGGAGCGTTTGTATGATCCTAAAGTTATGCAACACTGGATTCTTGATTTAATCACATATATACCACAATATCTTCAGTGCAAATATAAGGAGCATGTGCGAACAAGATCCAACGAAAACGGTATACGAAGTCGATTGAAAATTCCATGGACATACATTTTCTTTGCAACTTAATTAAGTAGTAGTTGACTAGAGATAACAACAATCAAAAACAGCCCTTGTGTGGAGTACAATATGCGCATAGGCAAATAATTGGTTAGGCGTTTATTTTCATCAATCAATCAATAAGAGTAACTTCAGCCATCGAGCAGAGCAGAGCGATTTCAACCACAGAGCGGTGTGCATCAAGGGCTATTGTAATACAGTCATTTATAATAAACACTATTTTTTATAATCAGTGGCATTTTTAGAATATTGTTTAAATTAAATTAAAAATGTTTTATTATTAACGAGTCATGCATATTTTTGGTCCATCGGAGGCGGATACTTGCTCATGATGATTTGCAAAATGTTCATTAACGTAAACTGTTGGCATCATTTTTAACGTCAATTGTTCAGTTTTGCAAAGTTGATCAAACTAATGCGTAAATATAACGAAAAAAAAGGCATCACAGAAATACCCGATGCGCAGCTGATTCGCCGGCCAAAAAGGAGGAAAAATATCGGAAGAGAATGAAGAGTAAGTAAATTCATGTGCTTTCGACAGAAAAATTTTTAAATTTTTGTTGAGTTCTACTTTTTTCACAAAACATTTAATTTTTTTTTTACAGGGAGTGTTTCAGTGCTGTGGCTTTTAACAACGACAATACTAAAGCATGAAAAAGAATTTTCCTCTGGAAAAAAGTCAAGAACATTTCTGTGGGGAAGGATTCTATCAAAAATACAAGAAGAAGCTCCTAACACAAGTCCATCGAAAATTCCAATATTCCAATATTGAACCGATCCGAAAACTGACCCTTCTGTTGCACAATTTCCAAAGCGTAATGTACAAACATTTCTTTAAAGAATATCCAACGCGACCAGTATAAAAAGGTATCCAAAAAGGATAAATGGATAATGGTTTGGTTTACATTTAGAAAAGTTTAATCATTAGTGGACTTACATCGAAGGTGGAGCGGCACATTCTAAAATGGTTTTGGAATACATTGTCTGGATAGTCTTCTATAACTTTGAAATATGTAGTCCTTAATTTTAGGAATTTCCCTTTAATTTGCTTTTTAAAGTCCGTATGCGTTTCGACCGCTTTCTTCTTGCTTTACACATATTAAAAATAAATTTATCGTCTTAACAAAGAATACACTTTTGAATTCTGTATTGTTAAGATCGCTTAAGTCATTGTAAAAGAAGGCTCCTCAGAGGAGTTTTCTTTTTTGGAAGAGAGTTGGGGGTCAACTATTTGGTAAAATTTTATATTGCGCCAATTATAACGCACGGCCACGAGCTATTCGCCGATTATCACTTATTCGTTTTAAAATGTGATTGCAAGTTTGTTTTTAACATTCGTTTTAAAATGTGATTGCAAGTTTGTTTTTAACATTCACATATCTCAAGACAATCGCGTCAACTCGTAATTACGAGTATTTACTTTAAGAGAATTTTTTTTTCATTCGATTGGCATTATAAACTCAAAATGTGTTTTTATTGAGTTATGCCGGTTTACTTAAATAGCGCCGAAAACAGAGTGGGTTTTACTTAAAAAACCTTAAGCGTGGCGGCGCAAGAGTCATGACTTGGTGTGCTTAACTATGCTGGAGTGAATTGAACTTATTCATCGCATTCATATCATTATGGATCAACATGTTTCTGTAGAGATTTAACATAATACCATACTTTAGCAGAAAATTAAATGCTCCTATATACAAAAAAATAATGACCCATAAAATGCAAGTTAAGGCAAAAAAGTAGTTTTGGGGTTTTGGTACATAGATTATGAAGTTATGTTCTCTACCAAGTAGAAAATTTGTGGAAGTAATTCACAGATACGTTAGGGATACAAAAAAAAACAACTAACCAACACCGTTCTCGCGATTTCCAAGTTTCGTGGACTCAATGCCACGTCGTTGCAAGGCTATTTTGCAAAACAAAGGTTATGCAAATTATGATAATTTATTTTGTTACCATTTTTTATTTTATTTTTGAAATATTTTTATTAATGTGCTCCCATTTTTGCTTTGTGTGTATAAACTAGCTTTCCTTTTATTAATGATAGTGTGCAAGATTATTTATACGTCACAACTCAAATGCAAAAAAGATAAATAAAAAGCTAATGAATTTTGGAAATACATTGTGTTTGACTAGCGCGGGTGTTTAAAGGAAAACAATCGCTTGACTGACAATTTTTCTGCGTAGTCCTGCGGTAATTTTCGCCAAACAGTTTAAGTTGTTTTGTTTTCCCTACATGTTGGAGACTGAGATGGGTAATCCAACACATTAACGTCATTTCTCTCTTCAATCGTTTCGGATCGTTGTCGTATCGTAAGAGCCAATACCGGTTTCCACGTCCGAATAGCATTTCAGTGGATATCAACAATCCGTTTTTATACAGTTGGATCATTCTTTGAAAAAAACGTTAGCAATTTTCCGTAATCCGCCGCACGGAAACAGTCATAAATCGAATGTCTCACTATTCTTTGAACGACAATTTCACTGTGAGCAGTCCAAACACGTCTCAAGGGATTGTTTAAAAAAAAATGTTTCTTCGTCAGTGAAAATAATTGTGGGGGCCCACTCAAGTCTTTTTTTAATGTCTTGTTTTTCGGTAAGTAAAGACTTAACTGCAATTTCTTTCCGCGATCCACCAACTGTAAGTTTTATCAGAAAACCAGAGCGCCGCGTTAATCAAGTGCAATCGTATAGTGTTTTTGTTTTACTCCAAATCTCGTTGCAAAGGCAAGGCTACGTAAAGTACATATAAGTTTGGCAAAATATAAGTTACTAAATTAAAATATCCTTCAGTTCCTAGATTCGTCCTGCCTTGCAATTTTATTGCATGCTTAACGCAAAGTTCCCATCTATCATAGCTTTTTCTGACTAACAATTTCTTTACTTCAACAAACTTTTCCATTGTGCGTTATCTTGGCCCATATTGAAAAAAACACTAGAAAAAGTCAGCAACTGAATAATACTCGTTACAGCAGCATATCATTGTAAGGAGTGTAGTCAGCCACGGAGGCATCCGTGATGTAGAAGTAGACGGCAGTGGCACGCTCGCGTTTGCTCGGCTGTAACTCGACGGACGGGGTTGGTTTTTGCCACTAATCCATACATCCTAACTCAACTTACCCTTTTTATCTCGTGCCAAATAAAAAATAAATGGAATTATCCGATTCTTATGAAATTTTTTTTTAAGAATATACAAATATTACATATTTGAAAAAATGCTGACCCTCTTTCATTTAATTTCTTTTTATTTCTAGGACTTATATGTAAGGCATATTTATCTTATTGCTACATATAAATATTAATAGTAAATACGTTTGTTTTTTGTTAAATTGATATGTCTATAAATGACTGCGTATGTATAATTGGTGTATTATTTGTTGTTTTAGCCGAGTCAAAGAAAATAATTCCTGTGGTTTTGCTAGAACCAATTGAGGACAACGATCCCCTCTTTTATTCACCAGGAAAACGAGGTTTTTATAGTCCAAGGCAAGGTTATGCTTCATTCGAGCGAATGAACGCGTTCCGAAATGTTGGGAGGTATTTTTGGTAATATGGGATTATAGTTCGAAAATTATAGTTAAATATTTTCAGGTTAATTGGACTTTGTTTGCTTCAAAATGAATTGTTTCCATTATTTTTACAAAGACATGTTCTAAAATATATTTTAGGAAAACAAGTGAGGTTCCATGATTTGGCATTCTTTGATCCTACTGTGTATGAGTCTTTTAGGCAGTTGATTCAAGGCTGTAATACAACGAATGGGTTAGATATTTTTAATAAATTGGAACTATACTTTGTGTAAGGATAAATAAGAATTAATGAAAGAAGTTTTAATTATGCATTATTTTTTTAAAGAATTGATTTAATAAAGGAGGAAGGCGGAGGAAACGTGGAATTAACACCCGGTGGAAAGAATATTCAAGTTTCTCCTAGCAACATTTATGAATATGTTCGTCGGTATTCTGAATATAGAATGATTAAATCACAAGAAAAGGCTCTGGATGCAAGTTTTTTTTTCTTTTTTTAAATTATAAAAATTATATAATTTTTTCCCTTAATTTTAGTCAATAAAGTTGGGGATTTTCGATGTTTTACCTGAATGTGCGTTGGATTCATTGACATCAGAAGATTTAAGACTACTTTTAAACGGAGTGGGTGACATAAACGTGAATACTTTGATTTCATATACAACATTCAATGACGAATCTAGTGAAAATTCTGATAAATTAATGCGATTCAAAAAATGGTTTTGGTATATAGTTGAAAAAATGAATGCGTCAGAGCGTCAAGACCTTGTAAGTTAAAATTTTACTAAACTCAAATTGTATTTATAACTAAAAATACAATTTTAATTTTTAGCTGTACTTTTGGACAGGATCTCCCGCTCTCCCAGCATCAGAAGAAGGCTTTCAACCATTGCCATCGATAACTATAAGGCCTATAGATGACTGTCATTTACCAACAGCGAATACCTGTATATCGAGACTTTACATCCCATTGTACTCAAATAAGTCTATATTGCGTACAAAACTTCTTTTGGCTATAAAATCTAAAAAAATTGGATTTGTTTAGTGAGATTTTTAAAGATCTATTATTAAAAAAAAGTAAACTATCAGAAGTTTAAGTATTTAGGTTAAATGAACACAGTTTTCAAGCAAAATAAAGAAATTCTTTAAAATTATAAGCATTGTCCGCTCTGAGATTTTATTTATCTTTAACGCAACCATGAGAAAAATTTTTTTTTCGATCCAAAAAAAATTAAAACTTCTGCTATGTTCTTTCAACTCTTTTCCATTTTTAATATCTGACCTTTTCATAATTTGCTTCCTATGTGCAATAGCTCTTTGAGTTTTGTTGGCATTTAAAATAAAATTTACTAATGCCAAACAAAAAACACTTTCATAGTTTATAATTTCCCTAAATATAATTGTTTTTCCAATACATTATAGTCCAAAAAGTATGCTAATAATAGCAGTAATTAAAAAAAAACGAATTAACAGTAGGGTCTGAAAAATATTTCTGTTTCAAATTTGGTTTCGGTTGGGTGCTGTAGGAACAGGGTAGCACTGAGAGATGTCAACCTGGCGATATCCAGTGTTGCCTTTATCTTCTACATATACTCGTACATCAATTGTGGTTATAATACCTCTACGTGGTAACCGACGGGTACTGGTCTATGTCCGCCCGAAGTGCACCTGCTAAACTTATAAGCCCAAGTGCTGACCAGCAAACAAAAATAGCAGCACTGTAAATGGGACGGCGGATAAATACCTCAGATGGAATCAACTGTGGAAACAAACCCGAAACAAATTAGCCCTAATCTCTGGGCAACTCCAACATGTTTGGAGATCAGGCCGGTAAGGATTTCCGAGACCAAGTCAGGGTTTTGCAGAAGAGATGGTGGGGGAAGAGCCCTTAATGGATTAGTGGCAGCACTCACATCCCAGAATGGGTTACTGGCATTGAGCCTAACCAATCCCTCGCCCCAGGGTTATAAGAGGGAAACTGGCCTTCCAGGTTGGGGGTTGTGTCGCCGGGGAAACTGCCCAGCCATGGAAAAAATTAGAAGTTTCGAAACATAAACAATCCTCGGATGCGGACAGATCTACAGATGCAACCCATGCAAACGAACTTCGGATATGCACTTGAAATGTGTGATTATTATTGACGGCAAAACCAGCATATATTTGGATGCGGATTTGTTGTTGGAGGCAGACTAAGGCAAGAAGTCTTGAGTTTCCGCCATGTGAACGAGCGCTTCGTAGCAATCCGTATCAGAGCTGAATTTGCCAACATTGATATGTGTGCATGACCCCACGGGGGGAAAGATGGCGACGCCAAAGATGCCTTCTATGAGCTCTTGAACAAGACCTACGAGCAATGCCCTAGCTATGACATTTAAATTGTTATCCGCGATTTTAATGCAATACCATAAAGAGGGGGCATCTTTGGTAGCACTGCCGGAAGATATAGGGCAAATTCGTAAACGCACGACTTGCAAAGCAAACTATTTGCAAAGCACATGTAATAGAGCAGTTGAAACGTCACAAGCATATGTTTGCATTGCAAGTGCAACATTCCTTTGACAGTTACACAGATGCTCTTGCTTTCGCGTAAAAAAAACTGAATCTGCTACGTTTTAGAACTGTTTGCTTTGCAGTAATTTTCCGTTGTGCGTTTGCAAATCTCCTGCTTTGAATATTTTGCGCAACATATGCTTTTACGAATTTGGAAATAGCCTGCACGACATCACCTCCGACAACAGATTCAGGCTAATCGACTTTGCGGCGGGACGAAACATCGTCGTAGCTAGCACGCGGTTCCCTTTTTTCGATATTCACAAGGGGACTTGGAGAACGCCTGATCAATTGACAATCAAACAAGATTGACGCAAGACGCTCCTCCAGTATTATGGATGTCAGGTGAGGCGCATTATGTGGTCTGTCTGGGGGCTTCCTGAAGAATGTCTTATTTATGCGAGAGCGGCCTGAGCTGGGATTTAATTTCAACTTGGGCTTTCTTCTTACCGGCCATGGTTCTTTTAATGCATTTTGGCATTAGAGGGGTCTAAGCCAGGTGGAAGGCTATTCGTGTGGAGCTTCTTTTGAGGACTGGATACACGTTTTGTGTGAATTTTCTTTGTATGATGATGTTAGGGATCTTGAAGCTACGTGTCCGATGTGCATATCTTGTCCAACGCTCTTTTGATAAGATCCTTCAGCCAGAAATAGTAGGGTTGCTGCTATGTTGGTGTAGCACTGGTTCTTCGCCTCGGAAACTCATCTTTTATATTCTCTAGCACATACATGAAAGCATCTTTTGAAAGACGAAATAATTTCATAAATCTGAAATAAAAAAATTCGAGCGACTCTTTATTAATTTTCTTTATATATTTAGACTGGAGTACACTTCTTCATCCCTATCAGTTTGGCAAATTTTGTGAAAAAAAATATTTTTTTTCACTACACTTTGACGGGCGATGTTTCAATTGATCGCAGTTTTTTCATGTAGAATGGGTATATTTGTTCACAATTTTGGCAAGCACGTTGGCCCTACAGTTCCCTGGGATCTCTCTATATCTCGGGAGTCAGCAAAGGTAAATATTGACCTGCTCTGCCATCTCTATGAGGGATCATAAACAGTCTGTAACAGTCTTTGAGTTAAAAGAACATTGAACATTGATAGCGGTCTGACTGTCGTTAACGATGCCATTGCAGATATTACATTTATCTTAAACCAAGACAGAGCCCCCTAATTGCCCTAACTTTTGCGAATGTTAGTGTGGTGTTAGAGTGGTGTCAAGTGAAACAGAACATCCAGTGCAGCGGAGGGAGTTGTGCGTAGTGATCCGCTCATGTTCAGATATGCCGTTCCTTGGACTTTGCTTAGCTTCATGCAGTTGACTACTTTGTCTAAGGCCGTCCGCCATACAATCACACCGCAAGTGCTTATCGGTCTTATAGCCGAGACTTGTAGCCAATGGGCAACACGAGGTTGGAGGCCCCAATAGTTCCCTATAATTTTTTTTGCAAGAGAATAAAGCTACTGATTCTTTCCTTACTCTTTCTTAAATATTCAGTTTCCAACATACCTATCGAAAATTAGACACAGATATTTCGCTGTTATAGAAAAAACCAAGCTAGTACCGTTGATTAAGGGACAAGATCAGTTTTTATCGGGGCTTGTTTCCAATCCACCACAATTATACTGTATTAGGTATTAAGGTGTTTTTCCGAGACAGCTATAGCAACGTCATCGGCATTCGCAGCTACCCGCTTCCAGGTATATTAGCAGTTCATTGGCCACTTAGTTCCAGAGAAGTGGTGAAAAGACACCTCTGCTGACACATATTTTAACAGAAGACCCTACAATTTAGAGAATACTATGCTGCTCTTTTAGCATACGACTAATAAATTTCCCAAGTAAAGGTAGTTACCTTCAGGCTAGTTAATGAGTGTAGAGCCGTTTCCACCGACTTTAGTTTACAGCAGGGATGTTGCGAAATTTAAAGAACTCTAGGACTAAGACTAGATCGTATATGGATATCAAACAAGCGTTCTAGAGTTTTTCGAAGGAACGATAGTAGACTAATAGGTCTGAGGTCTTTTGGGGCGAATCGAGAGCAGTTTTCAGTTTCGGAGATGAAGACTGCATCAACTTTCCGCCATGGCAGAGTAGTATGAGTTATTTTACGATCTACCTCAGGCGATGGCAGAAATATATCAGAAGACCTTTGTAGCTCTGCTGGTATTACATCGTCCTGCCCAGCAGACTTGTATGGTTTGAAGCTTTGCAGTGCCCAAAGCAGTTTGTCTTTCGTGACAAAACCATAAATTTTTGTCGCGGGTACAACAGCCCTGTTGGGGTTGTCACTGGCCCTGAATGGGGAGTTACCTGGAAAGTGAGGTCATCCGAGAGCTGTCACTTCTTTTTAAGCACCTAGGCTTCGAAGGTTTTAGTTATTTTGTCACAGAATGATCTCCAGAATTGCCGCTTTGCTATCCTCAGATCTCCTTTAATATATTTTCAGGGATTCCTTATATAAGTCCCAGTCTGACACGTTTCTCAAGATTTTGCTTAGTTGAAAAGCTTCCTGCAAGTGTGTCTAAACAGCTCCTGTGTGGGTATACACCGTTGTGGCTGTTTTTTGAATCTAGCTTGAATAAGAGGACAGGCAGACGGTGTTTGAATCGAAGCCCGATTGAGAGCAAAACGTTTTAAAGGAATTTCGCTGTATTTGGGCCAGACAGTTTTCCAATAATGGCGAAATGCTGTTTTCGGGAGAAAGAGCATTGCTCAAATGTATTTGTGGTCTGGAGTATATACGCGATACCACAAAGTTCGTCATTCTATGAGTGATACGTTCAGAGACAAGAGGGATATCCAACACTTATTGTCAGTTTTGTTATAAAAGTAGACTTATTACCAGTGTAACAAACAATAAGGGTTGTACTAATAATATATTCAAACAGCCACTCCTCTCTACCTATTAAAAAAGCTATGAAGCAAAAAAAGCCGGGTATGGATGAATCTACTGTTGACAACCCACACAAACGAATTAAGGACAATGAGCTTCGGATATATACGTGGAATGTTAGATCCCTTAATAGACAACGTGCGGCCGAGCAAGTAGCGGAGGCCCTAGACTGCTGAAAAGCAGACATAACCGCCATTCAAGAAATGCGATGGAATGGGCCGGACCAAATGAGGATGAAAATCTGCGACATCCACAATACTACGGCAATTGCTATCGACGGCAAAAGCAGCGCTAATTTGAATGCGGATTTGCTGTCGGAGGCAGACTAAGACAAGAAGTCCTGAGCTTCCGGCATGTGAGCATCAAGGCTACATTCTACGAGCTCCTTGACAAGACCTACGGGCAATTCCCTAGCTATGACATTGTCCTCGGTGATTTTAACGCAAAGCTAGGAAGAGAGGGTATCTTTGGTGGAACGATCGGAAAATATAGCCTGCACGACACCACTTCCGATAACGGATTCAGGCTTTTCGACTTTGCGGCTGGAAGAAACATTGTCGTAGCTAGCACGCGGTTCCCCCATCTCGATATTCACAAGGGGACTTGGAAAACTCCTGATCAATCGACCGTCAACCAGATTGACCACATAACGATCGACGCAAAACACTCCGCCAGTATTATAAATGTCCGAACATTCCGAGGAGCCAACATCGACTCAGACCACTAATACGAGTATGTTGTAACCAATGTACGGTTGCGAATATGCCGAACAATGCCAATACAAGCTAATATTGTGAGGAATTTCGATGTCAGACGGCTTTAATCGCAAGAGATCACCAAGTGCTTTTCCGATCGGGTCTCCCTTAGTCTCTTAAGAGGCCTTTGCCACCACCATCAAGTATCGAAGACTAGTGGCAGCACTGTCAGAAGGCCATCGGAGAGGCCGTTTCTGATGTGCTGGGTTTCACTCGACCACCACAACGCAAGCAAAAAGTACGCAATGCGGCACTGTAAAAAAAGACTAGATATGCTGACGAGCTCTATGAGCAGAAGAGGAGAGACGAACGACGGGTTCTCAGGAGGAAAAAGAAAGAGCAATAGAAGCGCGCGGTCGAGGAAATTGAGAGATGCTACTCCAGGAATGAGATTCGGAAGTTTTACAAAAAGGGTAATAAAAGCCAGGAAAGTCCACCGCCAATCAAATATTCACACCACGGCAGATCTTGAAGAAAACTCATGAGCTTCAGATCGATACGCTCCATAAATTTATCGATTTTAACGCCGCATATCACAGCATCTATAGAGACGAGCTACACAGAGCAATGTCTAATTTCGGCATCCCTGCCAAAATCGTCCGTCTGTGCAGGATGGCGATGGAGAATGCACGCTGCTCCATCAAGGTCAGTAAACATCACGTCGAGACATTTCATTTCCAAAAAGTATTTTGATAAGGCGATGTGCTGTCATGAGATTTCTTTAACATCATACTTGAAAGAATATTGCACAACTCACGCGTAAACACAAGAGGCACGATCTATCAAAAGTCCGTCCAATTACTACCACACGCCGATGATATTGACATAATAGAAGAAAGCAGCGTGATGTCGATGGCGCCTTTGCAAGTTGTTGCTGATAAAAGTTTAAATTAAAAATTGTTCAATAAAATGTAAAATAAAAACATAGAATATTGTACACTTAAATATGTAAACAAACACACTTATGATAAATCTCTCATGGGACAAAATTGCATATGTCAAAATTTAACATAAAAGGAAGACCTTTTGACACAAAATAAATCATAAATTTTATAACGTTGAAGCAAACATTTGGTTTTTTTATTTAGTTATTTTTCCCTACACAGTTTTGTGCACAGTTTTTAAGACAGTAAATTTTTTAATGTAATAAAACAGTTGACACTGTACGACTCATAGTTCAATTATGTACAACCCGGTGAAACAAAATAACCAGCGCCGAACATTTCAACATATTGAGTGTCCAGTGCAAAACAATCATGGACACTTCTGAGATACCACTGGATTCGTGGGACGTCATCATCATTTATGTGATGGTACAAAAGCTGCCGACCTCAACGCAACAACTATTGGAAGAAAAACTGGGCAACAGCAAGGATCTTCTTTCGTTGAAGTACTTCACCGAGTTTTAAGAGACACGCTTCCAGACACTAGAAGCTGTAGCACAAAAAGGGGCAGCTGAGCCTATCGCCAAACAATGTCCGAAATCGCAACCAGCAGCTAGGACATACCACACTGTAACAAATTTTAATCAATTCCTGTGTAAGGTATACAACAACGGGCAACACTCGTTAAGAAAATGATAGCGATTTCTGGGGATGGACGTGACGAGGAGGCAACAGACTGTTCGGCAAACAAAGGTCTGCGACAACTGTCTGGATTACAGTCATACTACCCGAAACTGTCCAAGTAATAAAAATTGTTACTTCTGTCATCAACGGCACCACACTTTACTACACATCAAGTTTTCAAACAACACAGAGACAATTCCACAAATTCAACAACATAACAAACAACACAAAGAGACACAAATGAACCCAAATGCAGACTCCTTTTATCCCACGCAAGTACACCATCCCTCTGGATCCAGACGAGTTCGAAACACCTTTCACACTTCACACACACACCAGTATAATTCAAAGGTTTTGTTGGCAACTGTGGTTGTGAGGGTATTATCAGCCAATGGTAGGTACGTTGAACTTCGCGCACTAATCGGTTCCGAGGCTTCGTTTATTTCAGAGCCTGCTACTCAAATCCTTAAGCTGCCAAAGCAATACACATTCGTACAGATATCAGAGTTAGGGAAGGTCAGCAGCGGCGCTACTAACAAATTCGTGGATCTAAAGTTCGCGTCTCGACGTTCGACGTTTGAAGGTTTTACCAAGGCCTTTGTCTTCAAGTCGTTGACTGGCCTTCTTCCGGCCCACCAAACAACAATTTACGAGTGCAGGCACTTAAAGAATCTGGAATAAGCAGATCCATACTCCGGCACCCATCGATTTGCTGCTTGGCAGCGATGTTTACGCATACATAATCATGCCGGACATCGTTCGGAGTACCGAACCCGGTATGCCAATAGCCCAAAAGACACAATTAGGTTGGGTAGTTCTGGGACCCCTTTAAAACTCCGGACCTTCACTCAAAATGTAAGTCTCGACAAGACTTTAAGAAAGTTCCGGGAAATCGAAGAGCTACCGTTTCCCGCCCAAGACTCAAAGAAGGACATCGAGTGCGAAAGGCACTTTCTAGCAAACACCACCAGATGAGCCGACGGCCGCTATGAAGTGGCATTACCTTTCAAGATAGGAAAACATCCAGCTTTGGGGTCAAGTAAGGAAGGAGCTTTACGACGATTTTCATATCTTGAAAGACGTTTCCAGAGATATGCAGAACTGAAAGAAAGCTACACCGAGTATATGAGAGAGTACTTAACACTCGACCATATGGAAGAGGTAAATGTTGAGAGGGAACTTACCTTCATCACACCACACCACTATTTTTTACCACATCATGCTGTTTTTAAGGCAGCCAGCTGCACGACTCGGAGTCGTATTCGACGCGGCATTCAAAACGTCTGATGGAACATCGCTGAATGAGCATTTACTGGTAGGTCCCATATTACAAAGAAACATAGTGGATATCATTTTAGGTTGGAGAATATATCAACACACCTTCAAGGCGGATATCGAAAAAATGTACCGTCAGATCTTTGTTAAAAAAGCGATCAGTTATTACCAAGTGATCTTTTGGAGGGATAACAGTGGCCATTTAAAACCTTTTGGCTGAAGACGGAAATTTTTGGCACCGCAAGCGCTCCATACGGGTCCTGCAAAAGGCAGCCAAAGATGAAATGGCCAACTATCCGATCGGAGCACAGACGGTGCTTGAAGAAATGAATGTCGACGAACTTATTAGTGGAGATGACACTGTTGAGGGTGTTGGAACCAAACGAGAAGAAGTCCGTAAACAACTTTCCTCCGCCGGTTTCAAGTTAAGAAAGTGGACAAGCAACACAAGAGCCTTACTTGAAGACATACAACCACAAGACCGCGAAATGGATTACCAACTTCCATTTGAATCATCAGTGCATGTCAAAACCTTGGGCATAAAATGTATTCCAGCTAAGAATTGCTTCTCATTTCAGGTAACCCATCTAAGCATAGAAGAAACAACCAAAAGAGACAAGTTGTTTGATCCGTTTGGCTGGATTCCGCCATGCGTGACCAAAGCCAAATTAATTATGCAACAACTGTGGAGAAGAGGAACAGAATGGGACCAACCAGTGCCTGAGGACATACAAATCCAATGGAAGACTCTACGTAACGATCTTCTAGTACTGGAGCAATTACAGATTCCTAGGTGGATCCACAGGCACAGAAGCTGCAGAATTATCGAGCTGCATGGGTTTAGCGACGCATCGATCAAAACATATGGAGCGGCAGTGTACATCCGCGTATGAGATGGACGAAGACACATGCAGATGCATCTTCTGATGTCGAAGACGAAGGTAGCTCCATTCAAAACAGTAAGTCTTCCGCGTCTCGAACTCTGTGAGGCAGTTCTGCTGGCGACATTGATGTTCACACAGCAAAAGTCTTCAACGTACCACGTCAGCATTGGTATGCGTGGTCAGATTCCACCATAACTCTTGCCTGGATTCGGGCTCCATCTTCCAGCTGGACTACATTCGTTAGCAACAGAGTCTCCGAAATCCAACGACTAACAGATTCGCAGATGTGGAAACATATACCAACACAACATAATCCAGCCGATCTGGCATCGCGAGGACTTTTGCCATCGGAACTAAGGGGCAATGAAATATGGTGGAATGGCCCAACCTTCATGAGAGACCAGTGGAACTTTCCAGTCCCAGAGCAACCAACAAGCATCAACACGAAAGAGGAAAGACGAACAATAAAGACTCATGTCGCCACACCGCAAACACAAACACAGACACAACATAGCATAGTAGGAGAAATTATCACCAAATTCTCCAGACTGCACACGATAATATGCGTGTTGGCTTACTGCCAACGATTTGTTTCCAACTGCAGATCAGGTTGCAAAAAATCTGGCCCTTTGCAACCAGAAGAGTTGAACACCGCATCACAGATTGCAATAAGAGCAGTGCAAAAGGACATGTTTCCTGAGGACTTAACAAAACTGCACGACAGTCCAAAGGCAATATCAGCACTTAAGTCATTGAATCCTTTCATAGATGCAGATGGAATTCTTCGCGTGGGGGGAAGGCTTCAAAACACGAACTTGACATATAATCAAAAACACAAAATTATCCTAAAGTCGAACCACCACTTCACCAAAACTCTATTGAAAGACGCACACGAAAAAATGATATCCAGCAAATGACAGCATATATTCGGACAAGGTATTGGATCATCCAAATAAAGCAGTGTGTAAAGCACACCGTTCACCAATGCGTCAAGTGTTTCAAACACAAGGCCAAAGAAATGACGCAACTTATGGCGAGTCTACCAGCAGCACGGGTTCGGATAGCAAGACCATTTACGAATACAGGGGTCGACTATGCTGGACCAATCGACATAAAAACGTGGAAGAGAAAAGGTGGAAAAACACTAAAAGGCTACTTTGCAATTTTTATATGTCTCGCAACAAAGGCAATTCATTTCGAGTCAGTGAGTGATTTCACTACACAAGCCTTTCTAACAGCCTTTAGACGTTTCGCGGCACGAAGGGTCATCTGTAGTGAAATGTTTAGTGATTGTGGCACAAACTTCGTCGGGACTAATACGGAGCTGAAAAAATGGATGAAAGACGCGAAGAACGAATGGAAAGAAATCGCAGACACCCTAAGCAACCAAGGTACGAAGTGGAACTTCATTCCCCCAGCTTCCCTACACTTCGGTAGACTATGGGAAGCAGGAGTGAAATCTGTTAAGCACCACTTAAATAGAGTTCGAGGAGACCGTTAGTTAACATTCGAAGAATTCACCACGCTTCTAACGCAAATAGAAGCATGCCTGAATTCAAGGCCTCTGTGTCCTCTCTCCGACAACCCAGAAGACTTAGAGGTGATCACTCCCGCGCACTTTCTAATCGGGGAAACACAGAGAGAAGAAAGAGGCTCTAACAGAAAGCTTCTGGCAGAAATGGAGCAGTGAATATCTAGCGCGTCTACAACAGCGCCCAAAATGGACGAGGTTAGAAGAAGAACCCAAAGTGGGCGATCTGGTTCTCCTTAAAGACGAACGGTTGCCAGCGACACAGTGGATGCTCGCGCGAATATCCGAGTTGCATCCAGGAAACTATGGACACGTTCGGGTCGTCATACATTCATCTTATTATTAAACCAAACACATACAGCCCATTAACAATTAAACAATCAAGCAAACATTTTTCAAACATTAAATAAATAAAACAATCAATTCAAAATAAATATCCAAATATCCTCATACAATTTCCCTCGCACGCTACACACACACACACGCACACCGTACATATATCAGTCAATCGAAACACAATTCACTCATCAAGAAAAGGCTAATATACTACAAAAAACATAATAAATATATTAACTAAGTATAACACATCTCACCCATAAAAATATATATTTCACACACAATAATTCTTAATAAATAAATAAACAATTTTCTCAACACGCAAGCAAAACAAATGGCACCGGTAAAATGCGTAAATGCACAACACGTCACACCAAATAAAATATAATAACATAATCTACAATATAATATTAAAACATCACTCACCTGAATTTTAAACATACACGAACATAAACGAATTACGAGTACATTATAAATTAAAGAAATTCCCGCACAATAAACTAAATTTAAACAAACAAAATCCAGCACGACTGCCATTATTGTTTACGCACAGCTGATCAATGAATAGCCATCATAATTTAATCACGTACTCTTCTTCAAATACGCAAAAGTATTGCAAAGCGGACAACACTATACAATCGAAACTAATAGCAAAAGCTCTTTTAACTTTTGTGTCTCAAAGCGTTTTGTGTTGTCTGTCCTTTTTGCAAAATTTATTAATTTGGTTTCCTTTCATTGGAGCCTTCAAAGAAGTTGTAGCAGATGATCGAGCCAAAGGGTGTTCAAGTACAAACCTGAAAATAATTGCGAACTTTGTTCACGGCGGATGGAATGTTGCTGATAAAAGTTTAAATTAAAAATTGCTCATTTAAATGTAAAATAAAAACATAGAATATTGTACACTTAAATATGTAAACAAACACACTTATGATAAATCTCTCATGAGACAAAATTGCATATGTCAAAATTTAACATAAAAGGAAGACATTTTTTAAACAAAACTAATCATCAATTTTATAACGTTGAAGCAAACAGTTGGTTTTTTATTTAAAGTTATTTTTTCCTACACAGTTTTGTGCACAGTTTTTAAGACAGTACATTTTTTAATCTAATAAAACAGTTGATACTGTACGACTCATAGTTCAATTAAGTACAACACGGTGAAACAAAATAACCAGCGCCGACCATAAGCGAAATTGGGTTTAGCGGTCAATGAGGGCAAGACAAAGTATATGCTGTCAAGCAAAAAGGACACTGAACAACGACGTCTCGGACAGTACGTCACCCTTGAGAGGTATTACTTTGAAGTAGTTAAGGACTTTCTCTACCTAGGCTCAGCCTCTAAATCTCGACAAGTTCGATGATCGGGTTAAGGAACTTTTTATGTTAGAATAAGCAGCTATCTAGGATTTTGATTTGTATTCCAAGTGAATCTGCTTGGAAGGTTGCAACTTATTGTCCCAATTTTCGGTGTTCTAGTATTGTACTAGAAACACCACCGTTAGTACAGAACCGTGGTCTAGCCATCAAGTACAGAAAAAGTACTGCTATCAATGAGCTTAGATTTTTTATTGCCGAAAGAGAAATTACCCTTTTCTCTTGGATGAACTTCTGCGATGAATCCAATGAACGTACAGTAAATGACATCGATGTTTGACCTAAATACTATCATTTGATCTTTAAAAAATCGACTGGTAGGACAAAAATAGATAATATTGCGCCTCGATGCGAATACGATATTAATCAATTGTTGGTGGTTACTTTAATGATTTGGGACAGGATCGAACGAAGAGATATGGAATACAAAAACATCTTGCACGTTTAATACGATAATAATTTATCGTATTGTAATATTTCGGCTAGGGTTCGAAATGATAAAACGTTATTCTGTTTCTAAAAACACTCTATTTATTACTATTAAAATACAACTTTTAATTAATTCACAAACAATTTCACTTCTATTTCACAATTCAAATCTCTTATCTTTCACTTAGTAAGACTTAGGTCCTTTTCCATCGCTTTCCAAAAATCAACTTATCGTCCGCAGTTTCTCATCCTGTATTTATACTACATTTGTCGGGTTCTAGTTCTTTCTGGCAACTTCTGGTTTGAAACTGGGGTAATAACTGAACTCTCCAACGTGGAGAGTTTGTATGATCCTAAAACTATGCAACACTGGATAATTGATTTAATCACATATATACCACAATATCCCCCTCTTAAACTTGTTCGTCCCGAACAAACTCTTCGCCATTCTGCCCAATATAGCGATGTATTCGATCCACATGAACCACTTTCATCTTGCCTCTTCCTCGTTGAATGCGATAGACAACATCGTTGATGCGTTTTACGACTTTATATGGTCCTTCCCAGTCTTGCTGTAATTTGGGTGATACGCCTTTCCGTCTATGGGGGTTATATAGCCACACTAGATCTCCTTCCTGGAATCCCGTTGTGGTCGCCTTGACATCATACCTCGTCTTCATGCGGTCACTGGCTATCTTGATCTTATCCCTGGTTGTTTGGTGCACGTCCCTAATAATCCGTCTGAGGTCTGCGACATAGTCGTCTTCATTTCTGTTCTCTTCAGACGGCGGTGATCCAAACATCAATTCACTAGGTAACCGGACTGTTCGACCGAAAAGGATTTCCGATGGAGTGTGACCTGTGGTGTTGTGTACTGCACTCCGATAGGCTAATAGAAACATTGGAATTTGCCTATCCCAATCGCATTGCTTGTCGCCAACGACCTTTGATAGGTGTTCATTCAAGGTTCTGTTGAAGCGTTCTACCATCCCGTCCGATTGTGGGTGGAGCGGTGTTGTTCTCGTCTTTTTAATCCCCAGTAGCTCGCACACCCCTTGGAAAATCTTAGACTCGAAGTTACGCCCTTGATCCGAGTGCAATTCCATCGGTACGCCGAATCTGCTCACCCAGTTGTAAACGATCTGCTCAACCACGGTTTTGGCTTCTTGGTTAGGGATAGCAAAAGCCTCAGGCCACTTGCTGAAGTAATCCATAACAACAAGAATGTAGCGATTACCCTTTTCGGTTTCAGGAAACGGTCCTGCAATGTCAACTGCGATTCTCTCGAATGGCGCTCCAACGTTGTATTGCTGCATTCTGCCGTGAGTTTTAACCCTCGGGCCTTTACTGGCGGCGCAGGTGACACACTTTCTGCACCAATTTTCTACATCGTCCTTGGCGTGCACCCAATAAAAACGTTCTCGCACCTTTTCTAGCGTCTTATTCACTCCCAGATGGCCTCCGGATATTCCATCGTGCAGTTCCCTTAGCACGTCACTGACTCTCGACCTTGGCACAACGAGCTGCATCACAAACGACTTTCCATCCGAGCTTTCCCACCTTCGCCTCAAAACACCATCTTGAACTTGAAGCGAGTCCCACTGTGCCCAGTATGCCTTTAGTTCGGGACTTTTATTGGATATTTCCTGCCAATCTGGTTTTTCTTCATGTTCTTTCCAGGCGAGAATTGGCTCGATATCCGGATCCTCTTTTTGGGCGTTTCGCATTTCACTTTCATTCCAACCATCAGTGGGCTCAGCTCTTAGTCGTTGAGTGGATACCGCATCTTTTTCTTCTTGTCGTGCGCAATGTTTGCAATCAGATTTGCAAGGTCGCCGGGACAGAGCATCCGCATTAGAGTGAAGAAGCCTTTCGATGCTGTATCTCGTAGTCGTTACTGAATGCTGTCCTAGGGCATGCGGCATTTTCATTCCCGTACACCATCGGAATCTCAACGTTCCTGCACTTAAGTACATGAGTTCCGGTGTCAAGCACTACATTATACGCATTCATAAAGTCAAGTCCAATGATGCACTCGTCGCATATATCGGCCACTAGGAATACGTGGGGGAATGTTAGTCCTGCCAGATTGATCGCAAGAAGAACCTCTCCATACACCTTCGCCGTTGCTCCTGTTACTGTTTCCAGACAGTTGCTACTGGTATTGTGTAGCCATGAATCAGGAGCGATGTCCCTTCTTATAATGGAAGCGGTGGCACCGGTGTCAATGGTGGCCACGCATTTATTCTGGCCAATGTGGGCTTCCACTGTAAAACTCTTCTTACTTCGTTTTGTTTGGGAGACTTGGATTTTGATTTTGGGGGCGTCAATTCCAGAAACCGACTTCTGCCCCTCGAAGTTGGTCCTTACACGTATTCCCGCCTGTTGACTTGATGATGCGCTGCTTGCAGTATAGATGTTTTCCCTGCTACATGCTTCTTTGTTATGCCTCCCAGCAGCGCATTGTGAACAACTGCGTTCTTTAAGTGGAGCCCAGCACTGACGCTGCAGATGTCCTATTTTGTTGCAGTTCCAGCAACGGACTTGTCCTCCACGCACACTGTTCCGCTCCACGACGTCTGCTCGTTGGCATGAGCATTCCACGGCTGTCACTTCTCTCACGTGGTGGATTTCTTGAGATGCTTGGTCGGCAGCTTTCATCGTCAGGGCCAATGCTAGGGCCTCAGGAAGGGTTCGTTTTCCAGCCATTCTTACAGCCATTTGCAACTGCCTATCTTCAATCGCTTGGGTAAACGCCTCTACAGCCATTTCGTTGATAAGGTCTTCTCCGGCATTAGGATAAGATAGATGCGCCAACCGTTCGATATCGGCCTGCAACTGCTGAAGTGTTTCGCCCCTCTTCTGGACTCTGCTGCGCAGTTGGACTCTGTATACTTGCTGCATATGGTCATCTCCGAACCGCATTTCTATGGCTTTAACCAAAGCGTCGTAGTTGAGTTGTTTATCTTCTGAGATGGTTTGCAGCAATTCCGCAGCTGTACCTCTCAGTGCCAGCGTGAGTGCAATCGACTTTTCTCCGTCGTCCCAGTTGTTGGTCATGGCAGCTGCTTCAAATTGTCTTCTATATATTGGCCACGATGTTTGGCCATCGAAGACAGGCGGTTGCATCTCTTTCCTTCTAGGGCTGTCTGTAGAAATTTCTCGGACTTTCTGTTTCTTTACTCTCTCTAGTTCTTTCGCAAGATTCTCGATATTGTGTTCAACCTTCTCGAATTGTGCCTCGTGCATATTTAATTTTTGATCGATTATTTCGAATTTCGCTTCTAGAGAATTCTTGAACTCTTCGACAGTGTCTTTTTGTGCGGAAATAATGGAATTCTTCTGTTCTTCTAGAGAATTCTTCTGTTCTTCTAGAGAATTCTTCTGTTCTTCTAACTTAGAATCCATACTTCTCCTTTGTTCTTCTAACTTAGAATTCAATCCAAGGAGCAATTCCATCATGGCAGACATGTCAACCCCTGTGCTTACAGGCTCCTCTTCTACGTCGAACGACATGGATTTAGGATCTTTTCCATCTTTTTCGATCGCTTCTTGTAGCCGAAGAATCAAATCACTTTTCCCTCCAGCTGCGGAGAGATTCCGCTTCTCTAGCTCCATTTTCAGCTGGGGTATACTTAGCTCCAGCAATGTACGTGCCATTTTTTTTTTTTTTTTTTTATTTTTATTTTTTTTTTTTATTTCACAGCACTCAGAATAAGTTTTATCCCACTTTTGACACCAATGTAATATTTCGGCTAGGGTTCGAAATGATAAAACGTTATTCTGTTTCTAAAAACACTCTATTTATTACTATTAAAATACAACTTTTAATTAATTCACAAACAATTTCACTTCTATTTCACAATTCAAATCTCTTATCTTTCACTTAGTAAGACTTAGGTCCTTTTCCATCGCTTTCCAAAAATCAACTTATCGTCCGCAGTTTCTCATCCTGTATTTATACTACATTTGTCGGGTTCTAGTTCTTTCTGGCAACTTCTGATTTGAAACTGGGGTAATAACTGAACTCTCCAACGTGGAGAGTTTGTATGATCCTAAAACTATGCAACACTGGATAATTGATTTAATCACATATATACCACAGTATTATCTAACTCTCCAACGAAGTATGTAAAAAATAAAACTTGTTTTGTGATGAATTGACAGTTTGCTTTATTACTCTTATCTTACCTCGCTGAAGGTTGGCATCAGAAGAGACAGATATTAAAATTATAAGGTAAATTCGGAGAAATTTAGAGTGACATCTTACTTTTAATGTTCAAAACTAGCCCACTATGCTTTTCCTCGCATGCCAAACACTAAGTAAGAAATTTTGACAGCAAAATGGAAAATTTTTCGTATTTGAATGATACTGAAACAGTTTTCTCATATCCTTCCAGTCGTTTCTTGTCAACATTTTTCATGCGAAAGAGTTACAGAAAGAGATGGATCACAGAAAGTGTTTCCATCAAAATATTTCTCGTTGCGAGAGTTACAAAACATGGCTGCAGATTCGAAATTGGTTGCTACGGTAAAATCGGAGTTCCCCTTCCAATATCCAACTTATTTTGTTAGCGCAATCACAGCAGAAACACATTGTACCACGCTATTTTTTGCCTATGAAAATCCAGTTTCAATTCTGCCAGCAACTCTTGCCGTGAACAGACAGACAATCTAACCGCCCTATACCAAATAAGTGCCTTCTCAGAGAAAAGTTCGACTGCTGACCTAAATAGTTGAGCTTCAGTCACTCCACCCGCTTTACTGATAATAATGCTAGTTGCTGCTGTATATATGTATATTTATATACTACATATTTATGTGCGTATAACCATATGTGTTTATTGGATCAACGTAACTCAAAATATTATGCCAATTAATTTTTTTTTCTGTTTAACAAATATATGTGTACAAAAAAAACCAGAAAACATTTGTTTAAGCTTATCTAAGCATAAACAAAATATACGAGTAGATTTATCAAGGGTGAGTCAGTATATTTTAGAAGTGCCTACAAATTAAAAAAAATAAAATAAATAAATAAAAAAAATAAAAAAATTAAAAATATGAAACGGACCCCCTAAACAAAAGCACAAGTAAAAACAACAACACTTCTGCCGAAACTCAAACTAGCAGAAATTCCTTCCGACTTCCCACCTCGAAAAACTGCTGTGGAAAGGGAAAATATGGCTGTGGCAATATGTCTGTAAGCGACCTAAAACAACCTCATACAAGGATCCCTGTCAACATTTCTCGTCAAAAAACTCAGAGACATGCCCACTAAAGCGGATTTGGAAGGAATCGGGGCAGAATTACGTAATTACATTCTTTGCAGCAAAAAAAAACTGGTTTTGCAAAACCTTTGCAGGTTTTAATCCCGGTCCATCTCACTGGAACGGCAGGTAGAATGGCTGTCAGACTAATGAAAAGAACATCATCCTACGCCTCCTGATGGAACAAGGAGTTGCTGCTGTAGATAGAGCAAGAATGCTTATTCTGTATCTGCTGCAGACTCAAGACGCAACAACAGTCACATAAGTTAGGCCAATCAAATCCACGAAAGAGAACATAGAAAATGCAATCGTCGAACTGCAAAGCAGAGAAGATGTCGGGCGAATTCTTCAAGCAGGAAAAAAACATAGATGCATTACAATATCAATGCATAGAGATCATCCGGGATGTCAACGATTAGTATAAGGCCTCGTAGAAGTTCTTCCGACAGGTGCTGGTTGTCTAAATAACGAGAATGAGCCTCTGCAGCCGAACATCTTGCAGCTCTGCTTATAAGCCCCACTTCGCGCCTCCCCGTGGCGCCATCTGGGGATCTCACTGGAGATTACAAATCGAAGGGGACAAATGGCGAGTTTTATGCGCCACAAATCAGGATTAGTGTCGGAGAAACAAAACAAGATCTTATCCGGGCTACTCCGACATATTTTGAACTCAGGCCGATAAGGATTTCCAGGACTTAGTCAGGGTCTTGGAAAAGAGATGGCGGCGGACGAGCCCTGTATGGGCCACTGGCAGCGCTCACATCCCGGAACTGGTTACTGGGCTCGGTGTAACCGACCGCTCGTCCTAGGCGCATTAAAAATGGAACTGGTCCTCCAGTTTGGGGGTTGTGCCGCCAGGGTAACTGCCCGGCCATTTAAAAAAACAAGAATTTACGAAGCATAAACAAGGATATGGACGGATCGACTGTTGACAACCCACACAAACGATTTAAGGACAATGAGCCTAGGATTTGCACATGGAATGTTAGATCCCTTCATAGACCACGTGCAGCCGAGAAGCTAGCGGAGGCCCTAGAATGCTGCAAAGCAGACATAACCGCAGACTAAGACAAGAAGTCCTCAGCTCTAGGCATGTGAGCGAGCGCCTCGTAGCAATCCGCATCAAGGCTAAATTCGCCAACATTAGCCTCATATGCGCGCATGCCCCCACAGAGGAGAAAGATGACGACACCAAGGATGCCTTCTACGAGCTCCTTAACAAGACCTACGAGCAATGCCGTAACTATGACATTAAAATTGTCCTCGGTGATTTTAATGCAAAGCTAGGTAGAGAGGGTATCTTTGGTGGAACGTTCGGAAAATATAGCCTGCACGACACCACCTTCGATAACGGATTCAGACCACTCGAATTTGCGGCGGGGCGAAACATTGTCGTAGCTAGCACGCGGTTTCCACATCTCGATATACACGAAGGGACATAGAGAACTCCTGATCAATCAACAGTCAACCAGATTGATCACATTGCGATCGACGTAAGACACTCCTCCAGTATTATGGATGTCCGCACGTTCCGAGGAGCCAACATCGACTCGGACTTTTACCTTTTCGTAGCCAAGGTTGCGGATATCCCAAACTACGCCAAGAAAAACTAATGCTGTGAGAAAATTCGACGTCAGACGGCTACAATCGCAAGAGATCGCCAAGTCCTTTCCGATCGAGTATCTCTTAATCTCTTAAGAGGTCCAATAACGCCAGCATTAAGCACTGGAAACACTGCCAAAAGGCCATCAGAGATGCCGCTTCTGATGTGCTGGGTTCCACTCGTCCACCACAACGAAACGACATCTGCTTAATCCGAAGCGACATCTGCTTAATCCGACACGACAGTTTGTTGTCGGTAGACGTCGTGACGGATAAGAGTAAAAGAAACATATTGGGCATCGGGCAAGGACGAGTGACTACGCTTAGAAATTTCTGGGCGAATTTGCTGGTGGACAGCATAGAGTTGAGGCTCAATTTTCACATAGTAAAGTCCAACAAAGCTGCTGGAGAGGATGGCCTGACTGCCGAGCTCTTCAAAGCGGCAGGCGACGACTTGGTAGGGAGCATACACCAACTCATCTGTAAAATATATGCATACGAAAGTATGCCCGATAAATGGAACCTCAGCATTGTTTATCTGATTCTCAAGAAAGGAGACCCTCTGAACTGCTCCAACTACAGAGGCATAAGTCTCCTTAACATCGCATACAAGATCTTATCTGCCGTATTGTGTGAACGTCTGAATCCGTTCGTCAACGACCTGATAGGTCCATATCAGTGTGGCTCCAGGCCAGGATAGTCCAGCATCGACCAAATATTCACACTACGGCAGATCTTGGAGAAGACCCTTGAGCTTCAGATCGATACCCACCACCTATTCATTGATTTTAAGTCCGCGTATGACAGCATTTATAACATAGAGACGAGCTATACAGAGCAATGTCTAGTTTTGGCAACCCTGCCAATCTCGTGCGTCTGTGCAGGATGACGATGGAGAATGCACGCTGCTCCATCAAGGTCGGTAAAGATGTCCAGAAAGGATTTAGACATGGCGATGCGCTGTCATGCGATTTTTTCAACATCGTACTTGAAAGAATAGTGCAAAACTCACGAGCAAACACAAGTGACACTATCTTTCAAAAGTCGGTCCAACTACTCGCATACGCGGACGACATTGACAAAATCGGGAGAAAACAGCGTGATGTCAGTGGCGCTTTCACGAGTATTGAGACCGAAGCGGCGAAAATGGGTTAAACGGTCAATGAGGGCAAGACCAAGTATATGCTGTCAAGCAAAAACGACAACCAACAACGACATCTCGGGCAGAACGTCACCCTCGACAGATATAACTTTGAGGTAGTTAAGGACTTTGTCTACCTAGGCTCCGCTATAAATACAGACAACGACACCAGCGCTGATATCAAACGAAGAATAAGTCTTGCCAACCGCTGTTTCTTTGGGCTAAGAAGGCAATTGAGTAGCAAAGCCCTCTCTCTGACAACATAAGTCACCTTCAAAAGTCACCAAAAAGACCTTAATAATCCCGGTCCTGATCTATGGCGCGGAGGCATGGACATTATCAAAAATAGATGAGGGTGATCTTGGTTGCTTCAAAAGAAAAATTCTTCGGGTGATCTTCGGTACCGTCTGCATTGAAGGAGAATGGAGGAGGAGCTGCAACAATGAACTGTACGGACTGTACAGCGACATCGACCTAACCAGAAGAGTGAAAATCCAAAGATTGAGATGGCTGGGTCATGTAGAGCGTATGGACATGAATGCTCCGGTCCGAAAAGTCTTCGAATCCGCTCCCGAGGGACAGCGCAGTAGAGGAAGGCCAAGACTCAGGTGGCGCACGCAAGTGGAAGGGGACCTCAGTCAACTTAGCGTGCGAAACTGGAGGCAGTTGGCCTGGGATCAGGCTGCCTGGAGACGCTTGCTGACTGAGGCCCAGGTCCAACCCAGACTTTAATGACTGCTTTGAATTTATAACTTATAACGACGTCTTTGTGCTATTTGAAACTTTTGTTGAAAAAAATATGGGACGCTTTCAGTCCTATTTCAAACACTATACGCTCCTTAGTACCGGCAACAAGAACATCCATACTTGGGAGGGCCAGCGGTGGATGCTTATACGGAATAAAAGAGGGATTGGAAAAAATTATTGGGTGCCGCTTTGTGAAAATATTGGATGGAAATTTAATTGAAATGGAAAAAGAAAAAGTTAAAATGTATATAATACCGGTTAATGTCAATTGTAACAAATGGATGCATGAGTACACTAGTTTGTATAATTTTTTGTTAGAATTGGGTAAGGCTGATCTTATGGTCACCGGTGACTTTAATGCCAAGGTGGGATCTTATCAAATGCTTAATGAGGAACCGGAATTATTGCCACGACCGATAAGTGAAATAAGAGGCGCATCTAATAAATGAACTGATGGAAACGGAAAGAAACTAATTGAAATGTGCGAAATGATGATTACATTATAAAACGGCCGAACCAAAAGGGAAATCTAACTTTTATAACCCTTATCTTGTACTCAACAAAAAAAACACCCGTGGTATTTGTGGGTCAAATTTTCCCAATACCTTTTTTATTTAAGAATCACAATTTTCACATGTAATTTTTTGTTCAGAATGATTTTTACAAATAAATTTTAAGCGATTTGAACATTTTGTTGAAATTTGGTACTGTTGGTGCGATTCGGACACGAAGCGAAATAACCGCTACGAAAGGTACGTTTGGGCAATTTTGACCCATGTGCACAGGATAAGGGTTAAGAGGCACAGTGTGCCCCACAATTGATTATTGCTTCTGCAGGGAAATTAGCTAAAGCATGCCATAGATTTCGTCGTTCAGGAATTAACCACTCAGATCATTTTCCAATATCCGTCAAAGTAGAGCTGAACCTGCAGCAAACACCCGCTTCACAGAATTGCTTGCTACCAAAACTGCATTGGATTAACAAATACATGGAAAGATACAAAGAGAATCTAAACTCTGAAATAAATGGAAAAATAATAATGAGTTCCAATCCGTCAGAGGCATAGAAATACTTACGACAAGTATGTCGAACGCAGCTACACGCTTGCAATTCAAGCCAAAAAATAAATGGAAGTAACCCTTGTATGATTTGGAATGCGAGGCAGTCAGGAAAAAATCGTTTGCCTTTCTACGACTACTGAGACGAACGGGCTCCAATAATGCGAAATGTATGCGACAGATTACAAATAAGAAGTTTAAAAACATCTGCGAGCAAAAACAAAAACTGTACATTCAGGACCCCACGTCAGCGCTTGCGAATTAAAAGACAGTTGGTCCTTTTGGAAGATGGCAAAAACGCTTAACGGCGCGCTTTTCGCGAAGAGCATCAAAGTGGAAGCGCCTATTTTAGCTGAATACTTCGAAATATTGCTGAATCCACCCCAAAATCCAAACTACCTCACTCCGAAGTAAACATGCTAGACCAACCTATAACATTCCAGGATTTCAAAAGAGTTATAAACAGATGGAGCTCAAATAAGGCTTCAGGAGAAGACCGTATTCCTTACGAATTCTTTAAAAAAGCGTCTGATACCTTCATACAGAAGCTTACGGAAACGTATGAGTTTTTATTTTCAGCACTGGTGAGGTACCATCATCCTTTAAGAAAAACATAATATACCTGATATTTAAAAAAGGAGACCCAAATGAGCCCACCAACTACAGAGGTATTGTTACTTCGCTAACGTTTTAAATTAAAAAGAAAGAAAAAAGAGAAAACGCAAAAACTAGTTTTAACAGCGCGATGCTTTAAAAAATTCAGTTTATTTGTACTGCACTCGCCAAATTATCTTACGTGACTGCATTCAAATATGGCCTCCACCAAAATGCTGGTGGACTTAATTTGCATATGGCGTATGTTCTTATGGTGTGATCTTCGCTACTTGATGTCGCTGCAATCAGTAAGTGTACATTGTGGCGGCAACAGGTATATCTTTTTTTAATGCCACCGCGAAAATCTTTACAGGAATTATCTTGGAACGCCTTACAAATTGGATAAGAGAAAATAACTTTCTCACCGAGTTTCAAGCTGGTTTCCGCAAAGATTATTCCACTCACAAGCATCGCCCGAATGCCTTTGGATAAGGGTAAGAAACTGTATGCCTTCTTCGTTGATTTTAAGGCGGCTTTCGATTGTATCGACAGAAGAGCTATATTCTTTAAATTGAGCAATCTGGGAGTACTAAAAGTGATACAAGCAATATATCAAGATAACACCATAGCGGTCTGGGATGGAAACGTTTTATCGAATTGGTTTACGTCGAGTTCTGGGTTGAAGAATATCTTCTGCGCCCTCTTCTGTTCTCAATCTTGCTGAACGATCTTGTGGTAAATATCCCAGGGGGAATACTGCTTGATGGATTACGTATAAACCATGCTGGTGATATTGTTATACTCGCGGAAACTCCAAACATGCTACAAATAATGATAAATAAGCTGCAACAATACTGCCAAATTTGGAACTTACAACTTAATACCAATAAATCAAAAGTTATGATCTGTTGTAACGGATGGGAGCGCTACCTCATAGACGAAAAATGAACGTAGCAAAATGAAGAACTGGTGAAGGTCAAAGAATTCAGATACCTTGTAGTACTGATTAAACCTCAGCTATCGTTTAAAAACACCTTCAAGGGAAGCTAAAAAATTGAAAAGCGAAATCAATTATAATTGGAAAGGAATCTTGGGAAATACTTAAATTGCGCCAAGTGTAAAATTTAAAGTCTTTGAAGCAGTCATAAGATCAATCATGTGCTATGCGGGACAAGTGTGGGGGATCCGGCAGTTCGACGAAGTTAAAAAATGCTTGCGATACTTCCTAAAGGAAATGTTCCGACTGCCTGAAAATACGCCAAACTACATGCTTTACCTGGAAACTGGATTACCACCGCTGTATATATTTACGCTTAGACTACACTTCCTATATGTTTTGAAAATTTTATCACAACAAAGCCATCGTCTTTCCTATAAAATTGCTAGCACCTTAAAAATAGAAACCTCAATTTTTTTGCCGAGTGGGACTGGGCTGGGACGTGAGCATATTGTACCCCTACACGAAGTACGCGTAAACATAAAAGATCTAAGAAAACCACAGCAGTTACTTTTTAATTAAGATCGAGCTTTTTAAAAGGCAAAGCGAACAAAGCCAAGTAAGAAATATTTATATAGTCTTAAATCCTGACCTCGGGAAGTAGAACTATTTTCATGATAGGAACAGTTTAGAAGTAATCTCAACTGCACTCAAAGCTAGGGGCAAGTTACTGCAATTAAATAACATGCCACATAGATGATGTCGGAAGTGACGAATGTGCACTGTGCAACCATCGGTCAATAGAACACAGTCTTCATTTCACCGGAACCCGCCCAATGTTGAGTTCAATCACTAGATCCTTTTATGGAAAAAACACTCACTCTTGGAAAAGAGAATTGGACAATACTATTTAAATTTATAAAATCTGCTTTGAAATACCGATCAAAATGAATTAATTATTTTATTCCAAAAGTCTCATTTCTCGGCTGACTGCGAAAGCCAACGCTTATCGTTCTAATTCGTATGGGCGTATGTAATTATGTGTTTCCTGAATGCGTTATACGAGTATGTTCTGCCTGTGCGTTGTAACTGTCCTCTTCGTTGACCTACGTCGCTGTCACCTGATCGTAAATCGTTCGTCCTGTCATATGATTTGTTCTCTTCGTTGAGTACCGTATGATCTTGTCGCTTGTTTGTCGAAGTTGTCTGAATAATATTAAGTTAGCGCATTATGTTATCCGTCTGTCTGTCTGCCCCAATCCTACATTCGGCTATCCTGACTATTCATTCGACCCGAATGAATGGTTCCACCGTTTCATGTTCTGGGCTATTGTCGTTGTCGTCTTTGGGCCAGAAGAGTGTATCCTTCGATAAATCTCCTGAAGTAAGAGGTCAGGCCCAGGAAGCGTTGAAGCGCTTTCCTATCTCGCGGCACCGGAAAGGTATAAACTGCTCTTGTCTTCTCCACCGAAGGAAGAATACCTCCGTCTTCGACGAAATACCCAAGAAAATCCACCTTCTTCTTTAGGAATTGACACTTCTTCCACTTAATCCTTAGCCCATTATCAGCTGCTAGTCTCAGGACTATTCGTAGGTTTTCAATCCCTTCCTCGTCGTCCCTGGATGGTATTATTACGTCGTCCATGTACAATACCAGGATACCTGACTCTATTAGTTCGCGGAACACGGCGAAAACATACCTTCCGAACACTGCAGGCGAGCTGGAAATTCCAAATAACATGTAGAGGAACTCATATTGTCCTTCAGGCGTCACGAATGAAGTGTACTTTCTTGAACACTCTTCCACTGGAACATGGAAAAAGCCATTCTCCAAATCGAGCGTCGTGAACACCTTGGAACCTAGCATCCGTTCCAATGCATCGTCCATCAAGACCATAGGGAAATTGTCTCTTATTATCTTCGCGTTTACTTTCCTGCAGTCGCAACACAACCTCTTGGTCCCGTCTTTCTTGGATACTAGTACTATTGGCGACGCGTACTCGGACGTACTTGGTTGCACAATCCCCTACGTTAGCCACTTGCTTAGCCGCTCTCTCACAATTTCTTTATCAGCATAAGACAATCGTCCTGGTAGATTGGGATCTCGTCTGTCAAAATTAGTTTCATTTGGACTGGTACCTCCTTAGTCTTCTTCGGTGCATACTTCTTGATCATGTGCATTAGTGCTAACTGCTTTTCAACATCCAAGTTCTCGACTTCAACTTCCATCCCCGACAGATCTTCATCCACCGACAAGCAAATACATTGGAACTCACACAGCAGGTTCTTCATCTCAACCTCAGCGCTGGTTTGATGACTTGTGCTAACCTCCGTCTCATCCAACTCCTCAACCATCTCAGCAGGTCTTCCAACAGCTTGCACAACACTTCCAGCTACTTCAATGTCACACGTGGACTTCTTTCCAACATTAACTACTTTCCGGCAACTCTCGGAACTTCATCAACTTCAATGGCCGTATGCGACGAATTCCCTTTGGTCTTAAACTCCACGCCTTCAGCGGTAACTACAGGATCAACGTCGTGGAGGACGTCGTTATCCAAAACTGCTGAATATTGCACATCTCTCCCCTTTACTTACTTACTTTAAGTGGCGCTACAGTCCGGGATGGACCTGGGTCTCAGTCAACAAGCTTCTCCAGCCAACTCGATCCCTAGCCAGCTGTCTCCAGTTTCGCACTCTAGGTCCTCTTCCACTTGCCTGCGCCACCTGAGTCTTGGCCTTCCTCTACTGCGCTGTCCCTCGGGAGCGGATTCGAAGACTTTTCGGACCGGAGCATTGGTGTCCATGCGCTCTAAATGACCCAGCCATCTCAGTCTTTGGATCTTCACTCTTCTGACTAGGTCTATGTCGCTGTTCATCGTTGTATTTCCTCCTCCACTCACCGTCAATGCAGACGGGACCGAAGATCGCCCGAACAATTTTTCTCTAGAAGCAATCAAGAACACTATAGTTATTCTTCGCTTAATATCAGCGCTGGTGTCGTTGTCTGTATTTATAGCAGGGCCTAGGTAGAAAACGTCCTTAACTACCTCAAAGTTATATCTGTCGAGGGTGACGTTCTGCCCGAGATGTCGTTGTTGGTTGTCGTTTTTGCTTGACAGCATATACTTGGTCTTGCCCTCATTGACCGTTTAACCCATTTTCGCCGCTTCGGTCTCAATACTCGTGAAAGCGCCACTGACATCACGCTGTTTTCTCCCGATTATGTCAATGTCGTCCGCGTATGCGAGTAGTTGGACCGACTTTTGAAAGATAGTGTCCCTTGTGTTTGCTCGTGAGTTTTGCACTATTCTTTCAAGTACGATGTTGAAAAAATCGCATGACAGCGCATCGCCATGTCTAAATCCTTTCTGGACATCTTTACTGACCTTGATGGAGCAGCGTGCATTCTCCATCGTCATCCTGCACAGACGCACGAGATTGGCAGGGTTGCCAAAACTAGACATTGCTCTGTATAGCTCGTCTCTATGTTATAAATGCTGTCAAACGCGGACTTAAAATCAATGAATAGGTGGTGGGTATCGATCTGAAGCTCAAGGGTCTTCTCCAAGATCTGCCGTAGTGTGAATATTTGGTCGATGCTGGACTATCCTGGCCTAGAGCCACACTGATATGGACCTATCAGGTCGTTGACGAACGGATTCAGACGTTCACACAATACGGCAGATAAGATCTTGTATGCGATGTTAAGGAGACTTATGCCTCTGTAGTTGGAGCAGTTCAGAGGGTCTCCTTTCTTGAGAATCAGACAAACAATGCTGAGGTTCCATTTATCGGGCATACTTTCGTATGCATATATTTTACAGATGAGTTGGTGTATGCTCCTTACCAAGTCGTCGCCTGCCGCTTTGAAGAGCTCGGCAGTCAGGCCATCCTCTCCAGCAGCTTTGTTGGACTTTACTATGTGAAAATTGAGCCTCAACTCTATGCTGTCCACCAGCAAATTCGCCCAGAAATTTCTCAGCGTAGTCACTTGTCCTTGCCCGATGCCCAATAAGTTTCTTTTACTCTTATCCGTCACGACGTCCATCGACAGCAAACTGTCGTGTCGGATTAAGCAGATGTCGCTGCCGGTGTCCAACAATGCTGATAACTTGACACCACTCATGTCAATATCCTCGAATACTCGATTTGATCCAATCGCGAGACTAACTCTTACCTCTGGCCATTTTTCAGCTTTGTTCTCCATTGATGCGGTAGTTACGCAGCTGTGTTCTGCTTTTATCTTTGGTTTCGGTGTCTGCCCCTTTCTACATATACTCGCCCGATTACCTGGTCGTCCACATCGAAAACATTTGAATGACTCCTGCGTACATTTTTGGCAAAATGCGTATTCTCTCCGCATTTAAAACAGCATTTCCGACTCTTCGTTGGCTCTGAGTCAACCGATGACTGGCTACGTGGCGAATATCAGTGGCTCTTTCTCAAGCTAGGCGGCGGAAAATTGGAACCACGCATCTTTTCTCTCACGTACAACTTCCGTTTTAATTCATCCACGTTCCTGGCTTGATAAAGTAAAGTTTTATGCTCTGCGCTGTCCGGCGATCCGCACACGAAATAATCAACTGAATAGGCTCCCCTATCTCCAACAGTGCATAAAGGTAGTCTCTTACTGACTCAGACGTCTGCTTTCTTCTGCTAGCTAGCTGATGATACCTTTCTGCCGAGTTCTCTCACCAATGCTGACTTCAATGCATCCCAATTGCGAATACCTGGCTGACTTCGAGCGAACATTTTTGCCACGCCCCTTAGCACAGCCTTTTCCCATAGATAAATTTTTGCAACGCATTCCACCCAACTGTAACGGCATTGTCTTCGAAATCCTCTACCCAAGTGTTAACATCAGGGTGGCTCCATTAAAGGATGAAAGCGAATCCCCGATGTCCCGAAGAGTAAACATGCTACGCACTACCATATCGCTTGATGACGAAACAGAATGCGAATCAGACAAACCGCGCTCTGACATTTCGCCAGCTGATATCGGACCTCTTTCGTCGACTTTCTTCTTCTTCACACGGAATACCCTCTTTCTCACGAGTCAAGCCGAAATGTGCTAGGAGCCTATCTTGCAACGTCGCCTTACGTCCGTCAGTCGGTAACTGTACCTGTGTCAGTTGCGCAAACCCTCAAAAGTCATCCCAAAAACCGTTTCAAGATCCATTATTGAAATGATTAAATACAACAATTCAGGAATAAAAGAAAATATAAATTCAAATACAAATCGATGATCAAAATCAAGGATTCCAATACAATATAATTAATCAATAATAAAAAAAAAATGAGGAGCGGTAAATTGATGTGAGAAAAACAGGTAAATTGAAGAAAAAAATTGAAAATACAAAAAATACTAATATGCTGCGCAACGGCAACTCTACAAATACAGCGAACCCAAATTTCTGGAGCTCTTCTTTTTCTTCTTCTTCCGTTCCGCAACTAACGGCTCTTCTGCAGCAACAGTTTCTCCTTCTTTTGGACTCCGACACTGCACTCGTTGGGGCACACAACCACGGACGACTTTTCACCGTTCTTGACCATGATGCTTCGAGGATTTGACTCACTTTCGGTGTGTCGACCTATGATCCGGCTGATGCACTTTATGTTTTATTGCCCTTTATTTTATGCGCACGCTCACTTTGTCAACCAACGGGATTGGTGTCGCCGTTGTTGCAATTTTACCGTTCTTATTTATCGCGCACACACTAGCGTTTTGCGTACCATGGGTAAATTCACTGACACGCTTAATGTTTCTTTTAATTCTGTTAAATTTCCCACTTTTAAGGACCACGCACGCCGTTTGCTGAGTTGATGCTTTGTTATTGTTTTGTTCATTTAGTTTTCAGCGTGTGCCCAAACATTATTTTGCAAAAAAAAACTTTGCGCTTTCGCCCATTTATTTCAAATCTTGTGGACCTTTTCGCACTAAACCGCACTTGGGGATCTAAGTGGATCCGGTTGAGCCCCCAATGGTTGGACTGGACACTTTTGCTCAAATAAAAAACAAACTTCAATTTCGAAATTCAATGAACAATACTTTATTTTTCTAATATGGTTTGGCTGCGAATTTAAACGGATACAATATTATGTCTTCTAGGGGATATATTGATTACTTAACTACACGACCGACTCCTCGAAACGTTTGATGACGAATGACTGCTGAGTGGTTTGTTTCTCTCGTCCTCTTTTGTCTGTATGTTCCTATGTGCGTATGTAATTCTTTGTTCTCGGATGGTGTTATACGAGTATGTTCTGCCTGTGCGTTGACCTACGTTGCTGTCTGTTATCAGCCGTTTGGTCGCCTGATCGTAAACCGTTTGTCCTGTCACATGATTTGTCCTCTTTGTTGAGTACTGTATAATCTTGTCGCTTGTTTGTCGAAGTTATCTGAATAATATTATGTTAGCACATCATTATATTTGTCTGTCTGTCTGACCCCAATCCCACATATATATTATATATGTTTCGATACACATATGTATTGAATTGGCACCAAGAAATTAAAAAAAATTCCCACTAGAGATAGGTTGAAAGAAAATTCGCACTAACCAAATAGAAAAACAAACAAAAGCCACCTACTTGCTGACCTGGTACTTGCGGGGTAAGGAAATCCTTATCCAGCTCCTACTGCCGAGATTTCTCGCACGCGTGGCCTACTGGAGTCTTATGTTCAACTTTAACAAAAAAAAAAAAACGATTCTCTACACTGCACTGCACTTTTCACTACCTATACTTATTTTTAGTTCCTGGCGGTTCTATGCCCCTTCTGGCATAGTCTTCTTAATTCCTTCTTCCTGCGACTCTGGTACCCTTGTCTCTTCCTTTCTCCTCAATTTCTCGTCTTTTTCCCTTTCTGTCCGCCGAAAAACTCTTTCTTTCTTTCTTTACTTTTCTTTACTTTACTTTTAAAACAAAGGAAGATTGCTTTTAGCAATTCTACAAAAAAAAAAACACCTTCGCAAAGAAAAACTCTCTGACCCTGGCTTAATGCTGGTCGTCACAAAAGTGACTTCCAGATCTTTTCTTTGTTTCCACAAACTTCCGTCAGACTCTCACACGCATTATCCGCCAGAAATCGGTCGTTCCACTCTAAAGAAAAGAGAGAACGAAGGGACAAGAACGGGAGAGAAAGTAAGCCTTGTTGAGGGAAAATTTACCCCAACAACATTTCAAGCGATTATGAATGAACAACTGCGTTTAAATGGAATCTGCCTCTACCGCTATTACTTGAATGTACAATTTACTCGTACTTAGAAGATTTAAAGTCGTATTGTATTACTCGTATATGACCAAGTGTCATACCACCTTAAGACTCAACCAAGTGTCATACCACCTTAAGACTCAACCAAGTGTCATACCACCTTAAGACTCAACCAAGTGTCATACCACCTTAAGACTCAACCAAAGCAACCGCACCCTAGTGGCGATTGCGATGGAAGAAATCATTACTACTTTACCACGACGCCGTTTTTGCGGCACTTTGTACTCGTCATGGATTGAATGTTCACTAGTAGGAGAAGTTCAAAGGCGTATGTATTAAATCGATTATAATCAACAAAGTATTCTAACATTTTTTTCATTTATATAGGAAATAAAGTCCTCACCAAAATATAAAGATCAAGAGGGGTTCAGAGAACAAGTTTTTATTTCGCCATGGATCTTTAATAGTTTCATAATATGTATTTTTCGACAGATAAACAGGTTGTACAACAATTGAATGGGTTTCTTAGTTTTAAAACTGTTGGAGTAACGTACTTCGCATGGCCTTATATGAGCGTCTCTATGATAGTCATCTATAATGAGAGCCGTGATGTGAGACCCTTTTGGCAAGATAGTGGGATGACGTATACCTGAAAAGTCATCAAGGTACTGAAGACGACTCTGAACCCTCAAAAGACCGTTGCAATCTAGAAAAGGAAGCAATTTCACAATTTTTAACTTCTTCGGATTTAGTTTCTGCAAAGAGCGAATTTCGTTAGTAAAACAAATAGACTGAAATATAGAAGATCCAGTAAACTTCTGCAGCCATGACTCCTTCTGCGTTTATGTATGTCATTACCCGTACAAGGGGTTTGCGTGCAACCACCTCTTCATACGGCAGTAAAGTCGAAAGCGGTATAAATTCAGATCCTGTAGCAGTTTCCATGACCATTACCTACGCGCCCGGGACATTGAGCTAGAAGATCTGCACTCTTTAGCCAGGATGGTCCGCTTTTCCAAAGAGACGATGATAGTAGATTATCGGCGCTGATACCTCTTGTCACAAGATCGGCCAGATTTTCCTTGCCGCCACTCTGAAACCCTTGTGTGACAATTTATCTCATCCACTCTGCTTTGCACGTACGGTTCCCACTTGTTTTTTTTCTCCTTGGGTTCAATTCAATGCTTGAGCTTGTTATCGATACATCCTCTATAGGCACGAATTAATCCGAGCCAACGTGTCGGCCTCCATGTGCTGATATTCGGTTACCTTCTTCGCCTCCTTGTCGAGTTCTTCCGCCTTGAAAATGCCTTTTCTGCTCACCTCTAAGGTTATCATGGGCAACCGTGTCGCGTTGGAGTAATACTTGTAGTTCTTCTTCGATGATGGCTAAATTGTTTTCTGAATTGACCTGGGAATCTTTGGATGCAAGGTACTCCACTGCGGTTTTTACAATTTTCGTGACTTGACCACGATATGCTGCTATCCAGCTCCATTGCAAATTTTACTTGATTAAATATTAAGTTGCTGAACACTTTGCTCCCGGGTTTCTGTACCATATAAAATAATAATAGCGATAACCTTATGTTAGATAACAAAGCCGATACTTGTTATTTGACAAAGTGGTAAACTTCAACTGACTTTATTCAAAACAATCATGAATTCAATATGGCTTTATATTTAGGGTAAGACTATGCCCTTGGATCCATAATAGTTTCATTATATATATTTCAACAGTCAGTATTGAATGACATTGAATGACTGTGAAACTGTGTATCGAACTTGGACAGTGAAGATATAGAAAACAATCAGAAAGTCCAGGGTACCGATCAGGATAACTTTAAGTTCGTGCTGCCCTTCGGGAGAGTTGATTCTGGTTTGCTGATCGGAGCTAAAAGACTCATCAAACGGAAAACTCTAAGGACGATGATGCCGTTGTTTGATGCCCAACTTCGAATTACTCTCTGGTGGAGAAGATTTTGCTGCAGTTCACCTTGCGAAAATAAGTGGACTGGGTGGGTGAATTGGTTAGAGATGTTGCAGGAGGTTAAGAAAATAGCTATACCTCGATGTTGCAGTAGTCTTTTTTCGACAATCTCGGCGGAATTGCACACATTCGCGGATGCAAGCGAGTCGGCGTATGGAACGATCGCTTATCGGAGAGTTCCGAGGCTTCACAGGTCAGTTTAGCGCTAATCAACGGAAAAACTAAATGCGCTCCACTGATATAAGTATCCATCCCACGTCTCGAGCATGCAGCCATGATGTGACACCAGCGCGCGTTATTTTTTGGAGTGACTTCAAAACTGTTTTGGCCTGAAAAGTCAGACCACAGGCGCTTTAAACCCTACGTTGCGTTCGCGTCAATGAGATATTGGGCAGCACGACGATTTCCGACTGGCAGTGGTTACACTTAACCCAGCTAATTTCGAAACTCCAGTTAAGGATAAAAAGCGACAGTCGTTTTGGGTAAGCGGCCCGTGATTCCTGCTGGAAGTTGAGCAAACAGAATGTATGGTAGCAGAATTTCGCCCAAAGTCCACCTATCTCCACGGCAAAATAGGATGTGACATATGTAGTCGATTTTTATGTTTGCCTAGGATAAAGAGAGTCGTGCATGGTGCATGGAGTACGGATGGCTAAAGTTAGCCGAACTCGTCTTCGCGAGCAAAGGTACTGTTGCAATATATCCATTCACCCATAAAAAAAAAAAAACACTGAGTGGCGCGACGGGAACATCCGATACAGCATGTGCATCGTACGACTGATGCAAACGGGGAGAAATGATCACGCCATACCTGTGACCGTTCGACGCACTATCCGATGTCACGAAGAGGACGATAAAAGAAAGGCGCCAACAGGCGCAAGATGCGTGGTAGTCACATTCACAAAGCGTGCGTTACTGGAAGAAGAATTTCTTTTTAATTCGGTTATTACTTTTCAACTTCAGAAGCGGGATATTGGGATCTAGTGAGATTCTGGACCTGTGCGAAGTATGGAAGACGCCAACTACAACGAGTGGATGCGTGATAACTTGAGAGAGGAGTTAAAGAAAAGAGGACTGGACCAGAGTGGGTTAATGGAAGAACTGCTGCAACGGCTAACTGAGGACATAGAACAGAGCAGAGAGAGGCCTGACATGGCTACCGAATTGGCAAGGTTACTTGAGGAAAATAAAATTCTGAAGCAGAGGAGTCTTGATACCAGTAAGCTACCAAGTCACCAAAGTGAAACCATAAACGAGGAAAGGAATTCCCCCAGAGAGATGTCTTCATTTAAAGCCGGCAACATGTTGGCAGTGAGAGACGAAGCAGATATAATCCCAGCATTCAACCCAAGAAATACCGTGGGACTCTCCTCTACATCATGGATCAGGAAAGAAGGATGTAAAGGATATCTATGAGTTGGATGAGAGGCTGGTAATGATGGCAGCCACCTCAAAACTAGCCGAAGCAGCCAGGATCTGGGGTGACAGCGTAACGCACTCGACGTTGGAAGAGTTCTTGCAGGACCTCGCAGATAATTTTCCAACAACCGACGATGAAGCAGATCTACACGAGATAGCCGAAAACAAAGGCAGAATGAAGACCTAGAGGAGTTCGTCTTCGAAATGAAGACTATTTATTCATGAGGGCGGATTGATGAACAAACCGTGGGGAAGTATATTGTGAGGGGGATAGGAGGCACGGAATGCAGAGAGGCGTTCAGGGCAGCGCAGCCTGACTCGGTCCGGGATATCCTTAAGCGAGTGCGGTGGATTATCGGACTACGCGATTGCAATAGGCGCCCTGCCTCAAGAATCGCAGCATAAATCTCACAGCAGGGGCACCTCGACAACAAGATTAAATTCATGGGACCATCAGCCACAGGACAAATGAAATGAAATGTTTTGGGTGCCAACAGCCAGGGCACATCAAGCGGAACTGTCCCTCAGCAAGTGGGCCATCAGAAACTGCCGTGAATACTCATGGAAGAGCAATTCAGATGCTCCTGAAAGAAGAGAAAAATGAGTACATCTAAGAGGTTGAGGTAAACGGACATGGCGTGACCGCGTTCTTTGATTTAGGCAGCGACTGCGTTACGCTAACACAGGAAGTGGCGGACGCGAAGGATGAACGTACCCTAAGGGGATTCGGAGGAGGGGGTTGCAGAATCGTAAGGAAGTTGTTTGCGGAGGTGGAGGTGGACAAGCCTGTCCCACGACAGAGTCAACCATACGACATGATAGTTGGCAGAAAATTGCTAGACCAACAACAAGGAAAGGTGATGAAGTCTTTTCGTGTGATGGACATCATGGATTGCATGGCCAAGGCAACGGAGACGGTGTTAGCAATCAAAGACGAAAAGACGACGCAGGTTACGCTGCGTACCACCAAATTGTCGTGAAAGAAAGCTACAGAAAGTACACTGCATTTTCAACGGACGAGGGGGCGTACGAATTTAACCGAATGCCCTTCGGATTGGTAAATGCACCGGCTCACTTCCAGCACGTAATGAACCAAATAAAGGCAAGACTGGCACCAAGAGATATTGCTGTTTACCTTGACAACGTCGGTATTCCCAGCACAACCATTGAGGAAGGAATGCAAATGATCCGGAGATTACTCTAGGTCTTGAGAGAATGGGGACTTACGCTGAATCTGACCAAATGCAAATTCCTAGAAACCGACATTGAGTTCCTCGGTTATCAAATTGACGAAGGAGGGATAAAACCTAGCAAAGAGAATTGGTAGAGAATTTACAGTCGTAACCGACTGCGAATCGATCGTGGCCACACAAAACAAAAGCAAACTAGTACCGAGAGTTGCCAGGTGGTGGTTTAAACTACAATAGTTTAAGTTCAAGACAGTTCACCAACCGGGAAAACCGGCTGGATATGCAAATGCTCTCAGTACTTGTATCTAAAATTAAATTTTGTTACTTTTTGTTTTCAGCAACCTATTCCCAATCTAATTTTTTACCAGACTCACCTCATGAAAGAAGAAAAAGGATCGGTGCTAGAAAAATTGTTTTTATGTACATATGGTACATAAGCAATACAGTGACATTCAGACAACTTGGTAATTTGTTTGGAGTCTCGAAATCTTCTGCGTGGTTCCCTCCACGACAGCAGTGTTCTTCGAAGAGTCCAAACAAATTATGAAAATTTGTTTCTAAGCGAATCATTTATACTGGGTGATTCTGCGTATCCATCAACAAGCTGGTTATTGCCACCTTTTAAAGACAATGGGAACCTATTCGATTTACAAAGAAAGTTCAATTACGCACATTCAGCAACAAGAATGCCACTGGAATATGCCTTTGGTTAGCTGAAGGGTAGTTTCCGGAGGTTACTGAAGTTTACAGAACAAATGAATTTTAAGCACAGTTACAAAATTATTATAAGTGCATGTGTTTTACACAATATATGCATCATCAAAAAGGACGACCTTTACACCGAATGTGTGTCGGAAGAATCTGACGGAAGCATACCCGAACGTGCACGTGTAGAGAGTGAAGTAGATACAACAGTCGATCGACGTCAGCTTTTATTGCTTTACTTGCAGGAGCACATTTTAATTAAAGAAAAAAATAAATAAAAACAAAAACATATTTGTAGTGTAATTTTATTGAAAATACTGCTTTTATTGTACATATTTGTACCTTAATTGTTATTTTCTGTTAAAAAACGCTTTAAGTAGTTCTAATTTTTCAAGCTCAATCTCCCTTTCATTTCTCCACTTTTCCTCCAATGCTTGATGCATTGTATTCACTAACTCTGCACGTTGTTTTAACTTCGCTTCATATATCTCCCTTTTCAGCTTTAGCCTTTCTTCAGCATAAACCTCACGCCTATTTCTCCTTTTTCGCGTGTTATGTGGGGTCATCGAATCCGTGTCAGAGGAAAGGGAATGTGAAGACGACGGTGTTGATGGCGCTGAAGGATCCGATTGGATGTGAATGGACGAAGATGGTGCAGGTTCCAATTCCAATATTGGTGTTGGGGTATGGATCTGGTGAAGGGTGCTTGATGATGGTTCTGCTGCCAGGCCAGGCCATTAGATAAAACTGGCCTATCTCCAAAGAGTTCGTCCATCTCCTCCATGTATGGACCAATGCATGGGCTCGCACCTGTCCGTTTTGCATTGTCCTTTGCAGCTTTGTAGGCTCTTAATAGCGATCTTATTTTGCATTTTGAATCCTAAAATTGGAGATGGCTAGCTCTTTAGCAATACTTTTAAGAAACAATTTAGTTACTTACCTTCAGGCCCTGGCGTATCATGTCATCAATGACATTTATGTAGGCATATTTTTTTTCCGGCTGTGCACGAACTCGTCCTTTCTTGCTAAATAGCATTTTAGCAGCCCGAGCGTCTCCTCTCGTGTCCATGACTTTCTTTTGCTAATGTAAAACAAAAAAAAATTATTTTTGTTCAATTTATAGTTTTCATTAGGTACTTACGTTTTATCTTCCTCGGCCATTTCAAATTAAATTTTTTTTAATCTCAATTGTCAAAGAAAATGAATTTATAGATGAATTTTATGTCGTTTATTAGCAAACTATCGATAACATAAGGAAAATATTGATTGGAAGCATTGTTTTTATCGGCGCTTAATTCACAAGCGACAATAATTATCCGCACTCAATTAAGCGGATAAAGGTTTTGTTGTTAGTGTATTTTACATGCAAATTGAAATTTGAGCGTATATATGTATGCTGGCAAAAAAACACAGCAAATATAACAGACGAGGACTGGTTAGCAACAATGCAGTGGCAAGATGAGAAGTTACGAGAAACCATTACGACGCTAACCCAACAAAGAAGCAGTTTCAGAAGGAATATATACTTAAGGGAAACCGACTATTTCCAAAGGTGAACGATACCGAAAGAACGCTCAATAGGTTCAGGAAGACGTTCTGGTTTCCGCAGAGGAGGTTTACGAAGAACTACCTGAAGACTCGCGTGGACTGCGCATCCTCAATGCAGTAGTGATTCAAGCCCTAATGGACATCTCTGGATACTTCGGCATGCCGTGACGAATCATTACTAACAGGGGTACAGCATTCACCTCAGCATCGTTCACAAGGTTCTGCTTAGACAATAACATTAAGCACATCCAAACAGCGGTAAGAACCCCAAGGGGTAATGGACAGGCAGAACGAGCCAACCGGACAATTTTGGAGGCAATGAAGTGTGGGCATGCAGCCGGCGAGACGTGCGTGGACTGCGCATCCTCAATGCAGTAGTGATTCAAGCCCTAATGGACATCTCTGGATACTTCGGCATGCCGTGACGAATCATTACTAACAGGGGTACAGCATTCACCTCAGCATCGTTCACAAGGTTCTGCTTAGACAATAACATCAAGCACATCCAAACAGCGGTAAGAACCCCAAGGGGTAATGGACAGGCAGAACGAGCCAACCGTACAATTTTTGAGGCAATGAAGTGTGGGCATGCAGCCGGCGAGTTTTTGGGCTGGACATCTGCGGTATCTACAGTGTAGTGAAGAGAACGAATTAACTACACCTCAAGAAGTGACGCGACAAAGGACTAGAGCCGTGGGCAACATCGATTGAAACCAACAACGGCGGAAGGAACGTTACGATAGGAAACTTCGCGGCTGTTTTAAGAACCGATAAGTTAAAACGTTGGTGTGAACTACCGGACGAGGAGTTTTCACATGTATATGAGGACAGCTGTGAAGACGGAGAAGAAGACGAAGAAGGGAATAGAATTAGTCTCGAGGCCGAGACTTAGGTCAGGATGGACGGGCTGTTGCAATATATCCTTTCACCCATAAAAAAAAGAACAAGAATCTGTCTTCTGGAAATGGGGGTGGAAGTCCAAGGAAAACATGGAAATGCTTCGATAATATGATGTTTCTGAATGACGTCGTCATTACGAACCCAAAGTCAGTATGTGGTCGGGTCGTGAACACAAGAAAAAAGAAAGGTGTACTTGAAACAAAGAAAATAGATGTCCAACCGTAATAAATTGCGGTGTAAAATAAACACAGTTTACTCTCAAACGTTATAAACCAGAATTAATGTAATTGCAATTTGTGTTGAATTGTATATATCTTTTGTTACTTTCATACATGTTTGTTTACATTGTTTGACAGCTGTGTGTTGTGGGGCATTGTTGTGTGTTGGTTATGTTTGTTTTTGATGTTGCCGAATCGCTTGTTCCGTTGCGATTCGTACATTCTCACATTCCCACAGATTATGCAAGCCTTATTAAATTGATGTATGCAATTCCTTATCTGCCTCATGACGACCCTGATGCCTAGGACTCATTAGTCTTTCATATAAAGAGAAACCATATTGCTACAAATGGAATGAAACATATACGAATGGACAAGGAAAAGATGATACTCTAATTGTAATGTTGATCTACGTGCATCACTTTTGCACTGCATCTGATTTCTGTCTTGTGCTCGTTGTCGGTGGTTGTTTGCCGAATCTTAATTTGTGCGCGCATTATGTCGAGTGTTTTATTTGTGCAATTCAGTTTTATTTGTAATTTTAAATTCAGTGTTGATTAGTAGGTGAGCATTTTTCTTTATTATTATAGTGATATCAGTGTGAGATAGGGTTTGTTTTTCTATCTTTTTTGTTTGTTTGTTTGGAAAACAAGTGTTTGTGAGTGGACTGTATGTTACCCGTTAATTTTGCGGATCATAAGCCAGTATTTTTGTTCTGTATTTGGTTATTTACAGATGCTTCTAATTGAATGGAATTTCAGTGGTGACGGTTGTGTGTGGTAAGTTTTCGTGCCCCGGATCTTAATTGTCTTTGGTATTGGGTTGTATGTTTGCAACCCGGTTTTTTCTTGTTTTTTGTATGCAGTTATTCTCTGGTGTGTCTTGTGATCCGTTCGTTGGTAAAGGGTAAAGTTTCGTGATAGGTCTTTTCGTTGTTCCGTGTTGTGTATATTTTTATACTGATGGGCCCTGCATAGTCTACGCCGGAATGAGAGGGTGGTCTGGAAATAGTTACGCGCGTTGTTATTAACTCCCTCACCAGTTTCTGTGCTATTTTACATCGGTAGCTGTAGCAGGTGGTGCACGTATTAATGTGTTGCTTGACCGCTCCTTTTATTTGGAAAAACCAATATGTTTCCCGAATATGAGACAACATCATTCCCTCCTGTAGAAATCGTAAGTGGGAATTGCGAACGATCAGATACGGTCATACGGGTTCAGGGCTCTCATTCCCTTGGATTTTGTGCCTTCCACAAACATATCTTGCTGAGCACATCGTGCGAGAACCCTTTCAGCGTTGCTGAGCTCATTTGCTGTTAGCGGTACTATAATGCAATTTTTTGTCTTTGTGTTGTTCGCGAAACGCTTGCACCATGCTGTTAGACGGATGAGCTGTGTTAATCGTGACGTTCGATGCATCGGGTGAGTAATTATATTTGGCCTTAATCCTGAACAGTGGACTTGAACTCTCTTATTTTCTTCTACTGTATCCAGGTGTGTTTGTTGCAGCGGTTATTCGAAGACCCACGACGACTGCAGAAACTCAGGGCCATTCCACCATGAGCTTTAATTTGAGAGGACTGATGGAAGCATGCCTCTGGAAACTAGGTCCGCTGGGTTGCAATTGGTTGGGACATGCTCGCATATAGGAGTTCAGTCAGTCGCTGGATCTCACCATCCCGGTTCCTCAGGAAGGTTTCCCATCTAGAAGCTGGCGCGAGAATCCAAGCCAATGTGATGGCCCCGAATCTGTCCAGGCGTGCAGCGTCGCCTCTTTCTTTCTCTTCAATGTGATGACTACATAGTACAGCAATTTCGTCAGCATTTCCGCACCGCATAATTCCAATCACGGTAAACTGACTGGTTGCACTGGAGCGACCCTTGACTTCACCATACTGAAATACATGTGAACCCCGCGTTATCATCTTCGGTCCGAAGATACACTGCTGCTCCTTAGGCCTTTTCCGATACGTCGCTGAAGCCATGAATTTCCACTCGACTCATGGTCTCGGATGTTTGTACCCATCTCGGAATCCGTATCGTGTTGATGCTAGGTAAATCGTCGAAAAATTGCTTCCATTTTTTCTGCAACTCATCCTTGATCTCTTCATCTCATCCAGTTTTTTTCTTCCAGATCAGCTGCATGGTCATCATTGCCACAATAATGCATGGAGCTATCCATCCCATGGGGTCAAAAAGACGGGCTATTGTTGACAAGATGCGTTTTGCGTTTTGTTGTCTGTGGGTTATCTGGAATTGTGTACCGGAAACAGGACTTGTTAGCATCAGGAAGCCAATGAAATCCCAGCGTCTTAACTCGATCTGGGCCGAACGTAGGGACCGGTAAAGATGAGTCTCTTTCGTGTAGAGGAATGTCGGTAAAAACCTGTTCGGTGTTTGCCGTCCATTTTCTCAAGTTGAAACCAGCCTTTGATAAAACGAACTTGACCTCATTTCTCTTGATTACAGCTTCTTCCACGGTGTCTGCTCCCGAGAATAAGTCTACGACATATATTTCAGACCGAATCATCTTAGCGGCCCTTGGGTACTGATTTTCTGCAGCTTTTGCTGTCTCCATTTACGTCCGGATTCCCAGGTAAGGTATTGAAGCTCTTCCAAAAGTTACCGTTTTTATGCGGAATACCCTTCGTTTATCTTTTGGGTTCCTTCGCCAAGATATGAGTTGGTTATTCGAATCCAACTCCGTTACCTATATCTGCCTGCACAAGTTTTCTATGTGCGCTGAAAAGGAGAAGTGATATAGTCTTCAGCGTAAAGTTATCTCCACGATGTTGTGTTGCAATGTTGGTCCGGTTATCAAATGATCATTCAACGACGATCCATTCGAAGTTTTGTATGACGCGTCGAAGACTACTCTCAGCTTGGTTGTGGAGCTGGTTTCTTTCTTGACAGCGTGATGGGGGAGAAAGTAGTGGCGGCCGGTGCTGCTTACGTCTTTTTGAACAATATTCATGTGGCCAAGCTGAGCGTATTCTTCGATGCGAACGGAATCTTGATTGCTAAGTTGGCGGTTGGCTGCTTATAGTTGCTCCAATGATTTGAAGCGTTGAAGTACTCCTTCCATTGACCTGTCAAGTACAGGATGGACACTTTCCTTAAGCAGCAATGAGACTTTCTAGCGCCCATCTGCCACACTTTTAGCGTTTTCTGCGTAGTGATCTTCGCATGCCTTGTCCTCGGTGGTTTCATAGACCTTGAAGGGAGCTTCTTCAATTTCAATATTCTGTGTTTGCATGAAAATTCTGATGGATCGCTGTTGAATTTACGATCTTCCAAATAGGATTCATCGAAGTTTTGTGTTGTTCTGTTGGGCCGGTTTCGTCTTAATGTCGCCTCAGCTCTGGCGAGATAATATCGGCTAACACGTTGCTACCCAACAACAAGTCGATTTTGGTGGGTTTGTGAAAGCACGGGTCTGCAAAACGTAGTCCGATCAGATGAGTCCAATCACCAATTGAGGAGTCTGGGCCGGAAGACGGCCAGGCAGTGGCTTGAATGCAAGTGCCTGTAGGGTGGTTTCAAAAGTGGTGTAGCAAGAAGTGATTGTTATTTCCGCCGCTCTTCTGCAAGTGCCACTGTTGACCAAACCTAACACGGACACCTCAACATTCGTTGGTTGCGTTTTTAGCTGGAGTTACTGGACTGACGATTCAGTAATGATTGAAGCCTCAGAACCCGAATCCAGTAAGGCCGGAAGAAACACCGTGCTTCCCGATGACGTCTTTACCTTCACTATTGCGGTGGCTAGCAAGAACTGTGTGTTGGTGTCGTATGTTGTGTGATGATTTCACTCGCCAGTGCTGGTAGACGGTTGTTCTTCAGTTGATGTACGGACTGCTGTGGTTTCGGATGATTGAGGTAATTTGGTTGTTGGTCCTCTGTGTATTTTTTTTTTTATTCATTCATTCTCATTCTCTCAAGACTCCATATAATATTACTACAGTAGCTTTACAATAAAGTAAGAGAATAGTTAGGGACAGTTTTATATTTAATAAAAAAAATAGCAATAAGTGTCCCATTATTTAAATGAATTCAGTGTGGGGTGACACTAAGGCATAAGTTAAATATTCGTGAAATTGAAATTAAAACAATTTTAGAAGAAAGGAAAAAGAATCAAATTTAAATTTAAAGAAGGCGACAAACCGAAAGGAGATAACAATTATGATTATACAATGCTTTAAAAGGATGTATAAGTTTAAGTGAAGAAGCGCAACAGAATTTCGATTTCATTATGATTAATATTCAAAAGCCAAGCTTTTACTTTACCTAAAAACTTTTTTAATGATCTAATAATTCGAATGTCATTGGGAAGTGTATTGAAGAGTTTGCAAGATACAATTTAGTAGAAGTTTCTTAACCCTAGAAAGATAAACTCCCGGCTCGGAAGCGCCCGCGAAATACATAAAAGATTTATAATTTTGCGTCCTTTTTGTTATGGATCCTACTTTACTTTAAAAAAATTAATAATACAATATATATTTATGTTTTAATTAATAACTAATAATATAACAATAAAATGAAGTAATACTAAAAACCATTTATTTAATTTTGTAAAAAAACGTTTTTTTTTATTGTGCGCCTCGCAGGCGCATGTTTACCTTTTCAGTACTAAAAAATAAGATTATTTTTCTAGTGTAAAACTAGAGGTGCGAAAATGTGGAATGCTGACTAGCGAACTGGTGCTGCTTCGAAGGTTGTGGGTGTCATATATGGGACTTTATAAGTAACCACCTCTAATAAAAAAAGTTTTGAGAACTTTGAAGTAATACAAATGTCTTACAGGCAGAATGTTCAGTTTATTAAAAAGGGCTAAGGTATTGGCTAATCAAGACGCATAACATATTTTTCTATTTTTCTTATAACGTATTGTAATATTTCGGCTAGGGTTCAAAATGATAAAACGTTATTCTGTTTCAAAACACTCTATTTATTATTATTTAAATACAATTTTCAATCAATTCACAAACAATTTCACTTCTATTTCACAATTCAAATCTCTTATCTTTCACTTAGTAAGACTTAGGTCCTTTTCCATCGCTTTCCAAAAATCAACTTATCGTCCGCAGTTTCTCATCCTGTATTTATACCACATTTGACGGGTTCTAGTTCTTTCTGGTAACTTCTGGTTTGAAACTGGGGTAATAACTGAACTCTCCAACGTGGAGAGTTTGTATGATCCTAAAACTATGCAACACTGGATAATTGATTTAATCACATATATACCACAATATCCCCCTCTTAAACTTGTTCGTCCCGAACAAACTCTTCGCCATTCTGCCCAATATAGCGATGTATTCGATCCACATGAACCACTTTCATCTTGCCTCTTCCTCGTTGAATGCGATAGACAACATCGTTGATGCGTTTTACGACTTTATATGGTCCTTTCCAGTTTTGCTGTAAATTGGGTGATACGCCTTTCCGTCTATGAGGGTTATATAGCCACACTAGATCTCCTTCCTGGAATCCCGTTGTGGTCGCCTTGACATCATACCTCGTCTTCATGCGGTCACTGGCTATCTTGATCTTATCCCTGGTTGTTTGGTGCACGTCCCTAATAATCCGTCTGAGGTCTGCGACATAGTCGTCTTCATTTCTGTTCTCTTCAGACGGCGGTGATCCAAACATCAATTCACTAGGTAACCGGACTGTTCGACCGAAAAGGATTTCCGATGGAGTGTGACCTGTGGTGTTGTGTACTGCACTCCGATAGGCTAATAGAAACATTGGAATTTGCCTATCCCAATCGCATTGCTTGTCGCCAACGACCTTTGATAGGTGTTCATTCAAGGTTCTGTTGAAGCGTTCTACCATCCCGTCCGATTGTGGGTGGAGCAGTGTTGTTCTCGTCTTTTTAATCCCCAGTAGCTCGCACACCCCTTGGAAAATCTTAGACTCGAAGTTACGCCCTTGATCCGAGTGCAATTCCATCGGTACGTCGAATCTGCTCACCCAGTTGTAAACGATCTGCTCAACCACGGTTTTGGCTTCTTGGTTAGGGATAGCAAAAGCCTCAGGCCACTTGCTGAAGTAATCCATAACAACAAGAATGTAGCGATTTCCATTTTCGGTTTCAGGAAACGGTCCTGCAATGTCAACTGCGATTCTCTCGAATGGCGCTCCAAGGTTGTATTGCTGCATTCTGCCGTGAGTTTCAACCCTCGGACCTTTACTGGCGGCGCAGGTGACACACTTTCTGCCCCAATTGTCTACATCGTCCTTGGCGTGCACCCAATAAAAACGTTCTCGCACCTTTTCTAACGTCTTATTCACTCCCAAGTGGCCTCCGGATATTCCATCGTGCAGTTCCCTTAGCACGTCACTGACTCTCGACCTTGGCACAACGAGCTGCATCACAAACGACTTTCCATCCGAGCTTTCCCACCTTCGCCTCAAAACACCATCTTGAACATGAAGCGAGTCCCACTGTGCCCAGTATGCCTTTAGTTCGGGACTTTTATTGGATAGTTCCTGCCAATCTGGTTTTTCTTCATGTTCTTTCCAGGCGAGAATTGGCTCGATATCCGGATCCTCTTTTTGGGCGTTTCGCATTTCACTTTCATTCCAACCATCAGTGGGCTCAGCTCTTAGTCGTTGAGTGGATACCGCATCTTTTTCTTCTTGTCGTGCGCAATGTTTGCAATCAGATTTGCAAGGTCGCCGGGACAGAGCATCCGCATTAGAGTGAAGGCTTCCCTTTCGATGCTGTATCTCGTAGTCGTTACTGAATGCTGTCCTAAGGCATGCGGCTTTCTCATTCCCGTACACCATCGGAATCTCAACGTTCCTGCACTTAAGTACATGAGTTCCGGTGTCAAGCACTACATTATACGCATTCATAAAGTCAAGTCCAATGATGCACTCGTCGCGTATATCGGCCACTAGGAATACGTGGGGAATGTTAGTCCTGCCAGATTGATCGCAAGAAGAACCTCTCCATACACCTTCGCCGTTGCTCCTGTTACTGTTTTTAGACAGTTGCTACTGGTATTGTCTAGCCATGAATCAGGAGCGATGTCCCTTCTTGTAATGGAAGCGGTGGCACAGGTGCCAATGGTGGCCACGCATTTATTCTAGCCAATGTGGGCTTCCACTGTAAAACTCTTCTTACTTCGTTTTGTTTGGGAGACTTGGATTTTGATCTTGGGGGCGTCAATTCCAGAAACCGACTTCTGCCCCTCGAAGTTGGTCCTTACACGTATTCCCGCCTGTTGACTTGATGATGCGCTGCTTGCAGTATAGATGTTTTCCCTGCTACATGCTTCTTTGTTATGCCTCCCAGCAGCGCATTGTGAACAACTGCGTTCTTTAAGTGGAGCCCAGCACTGACGCTGCAGATGTCCTATTTTGTTGCAGTTCCAGCAACGGATTTGTCCTCCACGCACACTGTTCCGCTCCACGACATCTGTTCGTTGGCATGAGCATTCCACGGCTATCATTTCTCTCACGCGGTGCATTCCTTGAGATGCTTGGTCGGCAGCTTTCATCGTCAGGGCAAATGCTAGGGCCTCAGGGAGGGTTCGTTTTTCAGCCATTCTTACAGCCATTTGCAACTGCCTATCTTCAATTGCTTGGGTAAACGCCTCTACAGCCATTTCGCTGATAATGTCTCCTCCGGCATTAGGATAAGATAAATGCGCCAACCGTTCGATATCGGCCTGCAACTGCTGAAGTGTTTCGCCCCTCTTTTGGACTCTGCTGCGCAGTTGGACTCTGTATACTTGCTGCATATGGTCATCTCCGAACCGCATTTCTATGGCTTTAACCAAAGCGTCGTAGTTGAGTTGTTTATCTTCTGAGATGGTTTGCAGCAATTCCGCAACTGTACCTCTCAGTGCCAGCGTGAGTGCAATCGACTTTTCTCCGTCGTCCCAGTTGTTGGTCATGGCAGCTGCTTCAAATTGTCTTCTATATATTGGCCACGATGTTTGGCCATCGAAGACAGGCGGTTGCATCTCTTTCCTTCTAGGGCTGTCTGTAGAAATTTCTCGGACTTTCTGTTTCTTTACTCTCTCTAGTTCTTTCGCAAGATTCTCGATATTGTGTTCAACCTTCTCGAATTGTGCCTCGTGCATATTTAATTTTTGATCGATTATTTCGAATTTCGCTTCTAGAGAATTCTTGAACTCTTCGACAGTGTCTTTTTGTGCGGAAATAATGGAATTCTTCTGTTCTTTTAGAGAATTCTTCTGTTCTTCTAGAGAATTCTTCTGTTCTTCTAGAGAATTCTTCTGTTCTTCTAACTTAGAATTCAATCCAAGGAGTAATTCCATCATAACGGCCATGTCAACTCCTGTGCTCACTTGTTCTTCTTCTACGTCGAACAAAATGGATTTCGGATCTTTTCCATCTTTTTCGATCGCTTCTTGTAGCCGAAGAATCAAATCACTTTTCCCTCCAGCTGCGGAGAGATTCCGCTTCTCTAGCTCAATTTTCAACTGGGGTATACTTAGCTCCAGCAATGTACGTGCCATTTTTTTTTTATTTTTATTTTTTTTTTTATTTTTTTTTTATTTCACAGCACTCAGAATAAGTTTTATCCCACTTCTGACACCAATGTAATATTTCGGCTAGGGTTCGAAATGATAAAACTTTATTCTGTTTCAAAACACTCTATTTATTATTATTTAAATACAACTTTCAATCAATTCACAAACAATTTCACTTCTATTTCACAATTCAAATCTCTTATCTTTCACTTAGTAAGACTTAGGTCCTTTTCCATCGCTTTCCAAAAATCAACTTATCGTCCGCAGTTTCTCATCCTGTATTTATACCACATTTGACGGGTTCTAGTTCTTTCTGGTAACTTCTGGTTTGAAGCTGGGGTTATAACTGAACTCTCCAACGTGGAGAGTTTGTATGATCCTAAAACTATGCAACACTGGATAATTGATTTAATCACATATATACCACAGTATTTTTGTAAAACAGTAAGTTGCTGGATTATGTTAGCAGCAGTACCACCCCAGCAGTTAATACCATATTGTAATCTAGAGTGGAAGATACCAAAATAGATATATGTTGCAGTTCTTATTGAGACGATAAAAGCTTCGCAGAGTGGATAGCAGATATTGCTTTAAGATATTGTGGTATATATGTGATCAAATCAATTATCCAGTGTTGCATAACTTTAGGATCATACAAACTCTCCACGTTGGAGAGTTCAGTTATTACCCCAGTTTCAAACCAGAAGTTACCAGAAAGAACTAGAACCCGACAAATGTGGTATAAATACAGGATGAGAAACTGCGGACAAAAGCTGATTTTTGGAAAGCGATAGAAAAGGAGCTAAGTCTTAATAAGTGAAAGATAAGAGACTTGAATTTTGAAATAGTAGTGAAATTGTTGTCAATTGATTGAAAGTTGTTTTTAAATAATAATAAGGAGAGTGTTTTGAAACAGAATAACGTTTTATCATTTCGAACCCTAGCCGAAATATTACAATATAAATGTGATCGCACCAATTCAGATTTTGATCAATTACAACACCTAAGTACTTATAGCTCTTAACTATTTCAATTTTGAAGCAGTTCACACTACAACCAAACTCTTCATTGTATAAGATGTTACAGCCACAATTACGTAGGTTGAATCTGTAACAGTTAGTTGCATGGTAAGCCTAAGGAACATGAGCTTTGTCTTACTGCTTACTATTAACTTGCGCAAACCAGAGTCTTAACAAGTGGACATTATGGTTGATTTCAGCAACTAGGTCATAGCGATTACTGGAGCCGTACGCAAACGCACAGTCATCAGCAAAACCCTTAGCTTACCGACAAATGGAAGACTGAAGATTGAATTGACATATACAAGAAACAGTTAGGGACCAAGGGCCGAACCTTGTGGAACGCCGAGGTTGATAATTTTAGAACCGCCAGGAGTGACCCCGATTTTGACTTTTTGCAATCTTTTCTTAAAATACTGTGGTATATATGTGATTAAATCAAGGATCCAGTGTTGCATAGTTTTAGGATCATACAAACTCTCCACGTTGGAGAGTTCAGTATTTCCTCAGTTTCAAACCAGAAGTTACGAGAAAGAACTAAAACCCGACAAATGTGGTATAAATACAGGATGAGAAACTGCGGACGATAAGTTGATTTTTGGAAAGCGATGGAAAAGGACCTAAGTCTTACTAAGTGAAAGATAAGAGATTTGAATTGTGAAATAGAAGTGAAAGTTGTATTTAAATAATAATAAATAGAGTGTTTTTAGAAACAGAATAACGTTTTATCATTTCGAACCCTAGCCGAAATATTACATTGGTGTCAGAAGTGGGATAAAACTTATTCTGAGTGCTGTGAAAAAAAAAATAATAAAAAAAAAAATGGCACGTACATTGCTGCAGCTAAGTATACCCCAGCTGAAAATTGAGCTAGAGAAGCGGAATCTCTCCGCAGCTGGACGCAAAAGTGATTTGATTCTTCGGCTACAAGAAGCGATCGAAAAAGATGGAAAAGATCCTAAATCCATGTCGTTCGACGTAGAAGGGGAGCTTGTAAGCACAGGGGTTGACATGTCTGCCATGATGGAGTTGCTCCTTGGATTGAATTCTAAGTTAGAAGAACAAAGGAGAAGTTTGAAGAACAGAAGAATTCTCTAGAATAACAGAAGAATTTTTTAGAAGAACAGAAGAATTCTCTTGAAGAACAGAAGAATTCTCTAGAAGAACAGAAGAAATCTCTAGAAGAACAGAAGAATTCTCTAGAAGAACAGAAGAATTCCATTATTTCCGCAGAGTCCAGAAGAGGGGCGAAACACTTCAGCAGTTGCAGGCCGATATCGAACGGTTGGCGCATTTATCTTATCCTAATGCCGGAGAAGACCTTATCAACGAAATGGCTGTAGAGACGTTTACCCAAGCGATTAAAGATAGGCAGTTGCAAATGGCTGTAAGAATGGCTGGAAAACGAACCCTTCCTGAGGCCCTAGCACTTGCTCTGACGATGAAAGCTGCCGACCAAGCATCTCAAGGAATCCACCGCGTGAGAGAAGTGACAGCCGTGGAATGCTCAAGCCAACGAGCAGACGTCGTGGAGCGGAACAGTGTGCTGGGCTCCACTTAAAGAACGCAGTTGTTCACAATGCGCTGCTGGGAGGCGTAACAAAGCAGCATGTAGCAGGGAAAACATCTATACCGCAAGCAGCGCATCATCAAGTCAACAGGCGGGAATATGTGTAAGGACCAACTTTGAGGGGCAGAAGTCGGTTTCTGGAATCGACGCTCCCAAGATCAAAATCCAAGTCTCCCAAATAAAACGAAGTAACAAGAGTCTTACAGTGGAAGCCCACATTGGCCAGAATGAATGCGTGGCCACCATTGACACCGGTGCCACCGCATCAATTATAAGAAGGGACATCGCTACTGATTCATGGCTGCACAATACCAGTAGCTACTGTCTGAAAACAGCAACAGGAGCGACGGCGGAGGTATATGGAGAGGATCTTCTTACGATCAATCTGGCAGGACTAACATTCACCCACGTATTCCTAGTGGCCGATATATGCGACGAGTGCATCATTGGAGTTGACTTTATGAAGGCGCATAATGTAGTGCTCGACATCGGAACTCAAGTACTTAAATACAGGAACGTTGAGATTCCGATGGTGTACGGGAATGAGAATGCTGGATGCCTTAGGACAGTAGTCAACAAGGACGAGATCTTACCACCTTCCGCACAGACTCTCATTTGGGCGAAGCTGGAAGGTGTTCTCGGGAGCCATCGATTCTATTTGATTGAGCCGGACTCTAAAAATCATTATTAGAATTACGTCGTGGGAAAGATGCTCGTTGAGCCGAAAGGCAAAATGGTCCCAGTAAGAATCTTGAATGTGGGAAATAAGAGCATCAAACTAAAGCAAGGACAATCGATCGGAGCATGCGTACCGATAACTGCTGTCACCAAGTTGTCGAAGGAGAATGCTGCTATATCTTTGCCATCAAGTAGCACAGCTGAGTTGAAAAGAACAGGCAAACCGAGCTGAACCAGGAGCAACGAGCGATGGCAGGGGAACTAATCAACGAATTTGCAGACGTATTTGCCTCGCAGGATGGCGAATATGGCAGCACACATTTGGTACAACACCGAATAGACACTGGAGATGCAAGACCCATACGTCAACCTCCTAGGCGTTTACCATTAGCTAAGCAGACGGAGGTTGCAGTAATGGTTTCGACTATGGAAAATCAAGGGTTGATTGAAGGCTCTAAGAGTCCGTGGGCATCACCCGTTGTACTGTTCAAGAAGAAAGACGGCACCAATAGATTCTGCGTGGATTATCGCCAGCTAAATAATGTCACCAAGAAGGATAGCTACCCCTTGCCAAGGATTGACGACACACCGGACACACTGTCAGGAGCGCAATGGTTCTCCACACTTGATTTGAAGAGTGGCTACTGGCAAGTACAGATCCATCCGGAGGACCGAGAGAAGACAGTTTTCACCGCAGGAAACGGGCTTTGGCAATTCACAGTATTGACATTCGGATTGTGCAATGCTCCGGCAACCTTTGAGCGTCTAATGGAACGCGTTTTGCTGGGACTAACATCGAAAACCTGCTTGGTCTACCTGGACGATGTCACCGTGGTCGGCAAAACTTTTTAAGAACATCGAGATAACTTAAAGGAAGTGTTCCAAAGACTACGAAGTGCACAGCTAAAGCTAAACCCGAAGAAGTGCCATCTCTTTAGGCCAGATGTCAAATACTTGGGACACATCATCTCATCCGAAGAGGTAAGGACAGACCCAGAAAAGATCGAAGCGGTGAAAAATTGGCCAGTCCCAAGAGACAAACACCAACTGAGAAGCTTTCTGGGACTCGCTACCTACTACAGGCGGTTTGTGAAGGATTTTGCTGGGATCGCAAAAAGTTTGCATCAACTAACAGAAAAGGGAAAACAATTCAAATGGTCAAGTGAATGCGAAAGAAGCTTCAAAACTCTCAAACAACAACTATGTGAGGCACCTGTACTAGCGTACCCTACTCCAGGAAAAACATTTATTGTGGATGCAGATGCCAGTAACGTCGGAATTGGAGCTGTCCTTTCGCAGATGCATGACGGGCAAAAAAACGTAGTTTCCTACTTTAGTAAGGTGCTCTCTAAGCCGGAAAGGAACTACTGTGTTACCAGGCGGGAACTTTTTGCTTTGGTCTTGGCAACAAAGCATTTCCATAAGTACCTGTACGGAAGAAAATTCATTCTTCGCACAGACCATGCATCTCTGAAGTGGTTGCTGCAATTTAAAAATCCTGAAGAACAAGTCGAAAGGTGGATTGAACGACTCCAGATGTACGACTACGAGATACAGCATCGAAAGGCAAGCCTTCACTCTAATGCGGATGCTCTGTCCCGGCGACCTTGCAAATCTGATTGCAAACATTGCGCATGACAAGAAGAAAAAGATGCGGTATCCACTCAACGACTAAGAGCTAAGCCCACTGACGGTTGGAATGAGAGTGAAATGCGAAACGCCCAAAAAGAGGATCCGGATATCGAGCCAATACTCGCTTGGAAAGAACACGAAGAAAAACCAGATTGCCAGGAAATATCCAATAAAAGTCCAGAACTAAAGGCATACTGGGCACAGTGGGACTCGCTTCATGTTCAAGATGGTGTTTTGAGGCGAAGGTGGGAAAGCTCGGATGGAAAGTCGTTTGTGATGCAGCTCGTTGTGCCAAGGTCGAGAGTCAGTGACCTGCTAAGGGAACTGCACGATGGAATATCCGGAGGCCACTTGGGAGTGAATAAGACGTTAGAAAAGGTGCAAGATCGTTTTTATTGGGTGCACGCCAAGGACGATGTAGAAAATTGGTGCAGAAAGTGTGTCGCCGCCAGTAAAGGCCCGAGGGTTAAAACTCACGGCAGAATGCAGCAATACAACGTTGGAGCGCCCTTTTAGAGAATCGCAGTTGACATTTCAGGACCGTTTCCTGAAACCGAAAATGGAAATCGCTACATTCTTGTTGTTATGGATTACTTCAGCAAGTGGCCTGAGGCTTTCGCTATCCCTAACCAGGAAGCCAAAACCGTGACTGAGCAGATCGTTTACAACTGGGTGAGCAGATTCGGCGTACCGATGGAATTGCACTCGGATCAAGGGCGTAACTTCGAGTCTAAGATTTTCCAAGGGGTGTGCGAGCTACTGGAGATTAAAAAGACGAGAACAACACCGCTCCACCCACAATCGGACGGGATGGTAGAACGCTTCAACAGAACCTTGAATGAACACCTATCAAAGGTCGTTGGCGACAAGCAATGCGATTGGGATAGGCAAATTCCAATGTTTCTATTAGCCTATCGGAGTGCAGTACACAACACCACAGGTCACACTCCATCGGAAATTCTTTTCGGTCGAACAGTCCGGTTACCTAGTGAATTGATGTTTGGATCACCGCCGTCTGAAGAGAACAGAAATGAAGACGACTATGTCGCAGACCTCAGACGGATTATTAGGGACGTGCACCAAAGAACCAGGGATAAGATCAAGATAGCCAGTGACAGCATGAAGACGAGGTATGATGTCAAGGCGGCCACAACGGGATTCCAGGAAGAAGATCTAGTGTGGCTATATAACCCTCATAGACGGAAAGGCGTATCACCCAAATTACAGCAAGACTGGGAAGGAGCATATAAAGTCGTAAAACGCATCAACGATGTTGTCTATCGCATTCAACGAGGAAGAGGCAAGATGAAAGTGGTTCATGTGGATCGAATACATCGCTATATTGGGCAGAATGGCGAAGAGTTTGTTCGGGACGAACAAGTTTAAGAGGGGGATATTGTGGTATATACGTGATTAAATCAAGGATCCAGTGTTACATAGTTTTAGGATCATACAAACTCTCCACGTTGGAGAGTTCAGTATTTCCTTAGTTTCAAACCAGAAGTTACGAGAAAGAACTAGAACCCGACAAATGTGGTATAAATACAGGATGAGAAACTGCGGACGATAAGTTGATTTTTGGAAAGCGATGGAAAAGGACCTAAGTCTTACTAAGTGAAAGATAAGAGATTTGAATTGTGAAATAAGAGTGAAATTGTTTGTGAATTAATTGAAAGTTGTATTTAAATAATAATAAATAGAGTGTTTTTAGAAACAGAATAATTCATTCATTCATTTCGAACCCTAGCCTAAATATTACAATACGATGTAAACCAATCTGCAATAAAGCCTCGAAAACCTACCCGATACAATTTACCCAAAAGAATTTTGTGATCTACCATATCGAAGGCTTTTGCTTTGTCTACAAAAAGTCCTGCGCACGATTTTTTATCATCAATCCCCTTGTAAACATATTGGCAAAAGTCCAGAAGGGTGTCTTCGGTGGAATGGTTTTCTCTAAAACCAAATTGATTTTTACTAAAAAAGTTGATCTTGTTGAGATATTTCACAACTCTATATTTTACGACTTTCTCAAAAATTTTGGATATCACAGAGAGCAAGGAAATAAATCTATAATTCATTTTGTCTTTCCTATTACCCTTTTTGAACACAGGAATCACATTGGCTTTTTTTAGCAGTTCAGGAAAGGTACCTGTAAAAATGCTTTAATTAAAGAGGTGAGCTAAAACACCTGTCACGTTAAATACTGAACTAGAAATTCCATCTTCACCACTAGAATTAAAAGTTTTGAGAGAGTTAAATGTTTTTAGTATTTCATATCCCGAAATGAGCTTGGAAACGATGCTTTTTCTGGAAACTGAGCTGTCTAAAAGTTGAGTTGTAGGGCAAGCTCTACAGGACGTAGAAGGATCACATGAAGAAAACGTCTTCGCTACAGAGGCAAAGTATTGATTAAACATGTCTGCGACAACTGCAGGATCAATAACGTTAACATCGCCATTCTTCAGAGTTATAAATTCGTGCCAGTTTTAAGGTTTACAATTAATTATGCAGCTTACAGCTTCCCATTCCTTTCTAAGGTTCCCTTGAGAACTCCTTACTTTGTTCTCAAAGAATTTGTTACAACACCTTTTAATTTCTTTATTAATTTTTTGACACAAATGGGTGTAACAACTTTTTAATTCAAGATTAAGTGGGTGTTTGAGGGTTTTACTACACAGCTTATGTTTCGACTTAATTTGCTTGAGGAGTAAATCAATCATCCAGGGTTTAAGATTAACTACTGATTTACTTTGGTCTATATAAACGCTAGAGCTATTAATATGTTTTTTTAATTTTTAAAAACAATTCGTAGGCTAGGGAGGCATTTCCTTCGGTATATGCATCATACCATTTCTCTCTCAATAGTTTTCCATTTAATATGCCATAGTTAATTTTTGTAATTTTTTGTTAGCAGAGTTAGAAATATTGTTGCTTTTTAAGCTATAAAAGATTAACCCTGTCATAATATGATCGGTAATTTGAACATCAAAATTTAGACCAGCACATAGATCGGTATCGAAGTCAAGGAAGCGACCAAATACATGGTCAAGACAAGTATTTGCTATAGGTCTAGTTGGTTCATTTATAAAAGATACTAACCCATGTGTTTACTTTTAGGCAAATACTCGTATTTTTAATAATTAAATGATATTCAACTTGTGACTCTCCCTGTAGTTTTAAGGTATTCAATAATGACTTGTTAGCCAGACTGTAACTAAGTTCAATATTTGAAATAAACTCCTTTGTCAGCAATTAGTAACCTTGAACATAAATTTTGCCACATCTGTAGTCAATAAGATATCATGTTTCCATTGTGCATCTTGTCATTTATGTAGAATAAGCAATATTTTTTGTATAAATACCCAGTTTAAATTCGAATAAAATTATTATGCTTGTTACTCAGCTACTAAAGACTTATTTTTTCTTCGCGTGAGTCTGCGTGAAGGGCTGAGCCAATCATAGTCTTCTTAGTGTGTGGGTGTTCCAGTGTTCCACTAGCAATACTCCTGTGAGTCACGGTACAAGAACCGTGATCTGGCCAACAGACGATAAAAGAATCGTTACACCAAGCTCAGCCAATAGAGATTCGTACGTGTCTACTGTAACATTGGTGCAGAGGGTATCTATGATAAGATCACCAAGGATAATGAGATTAGCCGCTTTTTCGTTGCTTTAAAAGACTGCGAATTCATTTAAAAACATTTGCAGAGGCACATTTTGAAGTCTGTAGACACAAACTATATTAAAGTTTACATTACAAATAGTACAGGTGACTTTAATAACATCAGCACTTTTAAAACTAATAGAAACAACCTTGGGCTCATAGGAACCTTTCACGAATACTCCCACTCCTCCCGCCGCATAAGAATCATTAGTGTTAGGATAAGAATCGTAGTGGGGAAATTTGTAGTCATCCTCTTCAAAAAAATATATCCAAGTCTCTGATACGAATATAATGTCAGGTAACTTCGTAAAACCTTCGAGATTACATACTAATGAATCAAAATTTTGTCGCAGGCTTCTTATGTTTTGATGCACTATATAAACAGGTTTATCATCCTTACAATTACAAAAGAAAATGTCATGACAATTTTTTATGGTTTTAGTGGTAAAGTCGTTGTTGAGGCTATCAATTACAAACATAACTAAAGATTAATCTTCAATTACTGCTAGATCATCGAACGATCCTATAACAACGACTTACCATTTTCAAACTTTTTCAACAAAATGTTTGATTTACTGAACCATAAATATTTGTATTTTTTTTCTATTTTATTTTTTTTTTTGCCGCCAGATACATGTATTTTGGGAAGTAGTCGTTAATAAATAAACTGTTACTGCTGCCATCACCAAACAATGTAGTTTTTAGATTTTTTTTTGCTGATCGTTTGCTTCTAATGATCCTTTGCTTTGCATCGATCGACGACAGGTGAACGCATAAAATATTACCTCTATTTGCCGACTTACGCTTTACATAACATTTTTCGATTTCATCAGCAGGTGCAGAGACATTCAACGCGACATCGAAGATTTTTTGCACGCTCTCTACTGGATTACTCTCTCCATCTGTTTTTGTTAGCTCCAGTTCAATTTGTTCTCCAGTGTGTTGACTTTTCTTCGCAGTGATGCATTTTCTTCTTTCAGCTGTTGAGCCGTATTGAGAAATTCTGTGTTTATATTTTTCAAATTGAGAATCTCTTCGTACAGTAGTTGAAGGGTTATTGGACTCCCAACTTTACCCACTGACATTTTCCGATTGCTGTATTCACAGATTGCCTGCTAGTTGACGCCGATATAATGCTTGAATGTGTTGTTGCTGCTGCTGTTTGTCTTCGCTCAGGTCTTGATTGTTGCTTCGCAGATCCCGCTCCTGTTGTTGTTGTTTAGGTTGTGAGGAGACTGATACTGCTTTGGGCTTAGCAATAGGTATTTACTGTAGCGATTTACGTCGAAGAGATGTACACTTATTACAGCGAAACTTGTTGTTGATAGTGATCATAAAGTCTATATTGGATTGTTGAATATCAACACACGTACTATGAAAAAGACATTTGCAGTCATGGCAATCTATTTTGAAGGGATCACTTCGATCGATTTTTTCACTGCAACTTGAACAATTCATGATAAGAAAATTAAAAAATGTAGCTTGAATTACTTGAGAACTTTAATGAAATACAGAAGCGCGCACCCCACGATACTAAAGATTACACTTCCGCTCTCACCGAATGTTCATATTCGTATGTACTCGTATGTTTGTGTTGTTTGAGTATGGATGTGGTGGTTGACTTCTATTGTTGGCATTTGAATGATTTACACTAAGTTTTGGTATACCGTGTGTTGCATTAATTTATTAAATTGGTTTATTGTGTATCAAAGAATGATGCGGTTGGTTACTATAAAAACACCTACGTTCATAAGGACAATTTTGTGACACGTGACTATACGCTAGACAATTTAGGCATACGTCTAGCTTGTGAACATTTTTAATTGTTTCTTTACGCTAATTTTAAGGACTTTGTTGCACTTCCTTAAAGCCGGCGCGCATGATTGAGTTTGTTTGGTTGTGCCACCTCTGTGTATATTTGTGTTGTTTGGATGTGGATGTGGTAGTTGACTTCTATTGCTGGTATTTGAATGATTTATACTAAGTTTTGGTCTACTGTGTGTCGCATTTATTTGTAAAATTGGGTTATTGTGTAACAATATTCACTAGGAGAATTAAGTTACACGTGACTGTACGCTAGACAATTTAGGCAAACGTCTAACTTGTGAACATTTTTAATTTTTTCTTGTATGCTTATTTTAAGGAATTTGTTGCACTTCCTAAAAGCGTGTTGACCGGTGCTGCAAATCCTGCAGACAAATTTTGTAGTTTTCTTTGATAATTCTGCTACTGGTCGCGCTTACTGGTACGTTACCGCTTCCAAAGTATGGAATCGCATTTCCAGGAAATATGTGAACTCCGGAAATGTTGGCTCTCGATAATTTGAAACTCAAGGGACCAGAGAAAATTTTCAAATTACCAAGGTTTCAAATTGGAAGAAGTTCAAATAAACAAGAGGGAGGAAGGAAAAATTCAAACAAACGAGCGTTTAATTAAAGTTCATGATTTTTTACTTCAAACATGTTCATTTTGAAAGGAAGTCCGTAATTTTCTGTTGAGTGAGCCACTTCTGCCAAACTTCAACTTTGCAAAGAACTAGACTGCGAAAATACGAATATGCATATCCCACTAGTGTAAACAATCGACAGGTCTGAGCATGTATGTAAACAAGTGACAGGTCACGAAAAACGCTTCAAATTATAGAGAGTAGGAAAGCCTGACTTCAAATTGTTGAATGTCGGCGGGTAGGATACTAAATTGTATTCCTTCAGTGCGTATTTCTTTAATTTCAAATCACCGAGGGGTCCAATTAATATTGATTTTGTTCAATTTAACGAGTATTTTGCAAGGTTCTAATTAACGTGAGATTCAAATTAACGGGTGTCAAATTTTCGAGAGTCGACTGTAGTTCCTTCCTGTTCTCCTTACAGCTGGGTTTTTTCTCCCATAGTTGCTGTGTTTTGGACGACAATTTCTGCAGTAACACGAAACTTTTCAGCTGATTAAAGAAACATTTCAGCTGCATGTTCACCAGGAAGCTTTGATGATCGTATCTGTCCTGAAGAATAGCCCACGCCTTCATATAGTTCCCGGTTATTATCGATAAATGTGCCAAAATCCTTTCAGCTTCACTTGACACACTAGTTTTGAGTTAATGCAGCTTCTGTTTCTCAGATAAAGCTGTATTGTCATGCACTAAAGATACGAAAAGATCACGAAAACTTCGCCACGACTCGTAACTGCCAAAAAATACAGGAACCGGAATACTCTTTAGGGGTATATCAGAATTGTGAGATTTACTTGGTTTAGACGGTTCTATGATTATACTCTTTGTGTCCGCTGGCTTCACATGTCCATCGCGTCGAGGAGATTTGCTCTGCACTCCAACTCTCGAATTTGTTCAAAGACACCTTCCACTTCGGAGCATTTGTCCTCATCACCGTGTGCAAGTCCGCCCATTACGCATTTTCCATTTTTTCTATTTTTTCCGCTTTTTCTATAGTCGTTTCCAGTGACGACAATCTTCCCAACTGAAGAAGTTGGCACTGTTTTTCTCCAATTGAATCAAAATTCTACGGAACTGTTTCGCAGCAGGCATTACATGGGTCAGTATATACATATCTATCACACAGAACTAACTACAGTACACTTACTTGCAGGTTTCTTCTTGTCTGCAAATGATGGTTCCAAGTGATGATTCTATGACGACGTGTTGTTCGTCCAAAGCAGCGGGCGATGGTCAGCCAACAGTTGATGTGTAGTATGTAGTTGAATTGTGTAACAGGCTGCATTCGTTTTAACCAATTATATTGTTCATTTTTTGATGAAATGTGTTGTAAAATATGTATATTTGAAGTTGTTTTTTTTACACACACGATTCAACATGTATTAATATCGACTTTATTTGAAAATATGTATGTAGAAAATATTATTTTATTAACAAAAGTAAATCGGAAACAAAAATTAACAGATTAAACTAAGACAAAACTTGATTTAATTTAGCTGAACCGCCGATGCCGCCGAACTGCGCTGCTGCCAAAAGAAGACTCCCTTCCGCATTCATCATTTGCTCACTCATCGACTCTCCTCCTCAGTCCAGCAAATTCCAAAATCCCGTCGACCTCAATAGTTTGTACCACATCCACAACTTGATCGCCGCAATCAATATAAACCATCCGCCACCTACACCAACAACGATTAATGTCACCTTCAGTGGAGTCATTGTATCCTAAAACAACATTGAGCAAATCGCATCGAGTTTTATGCTGCTAAATGTAGGCCAACTCGAATTCCATCGGTGACGAATGTAAACATACTCTCGATGACTCAAACGATGATGCACGATGAGGGTAAACAAAACTGCGATCGCCTGGGTCGACAAACGAGCGAAATACATCTCAGGTTACTGTAAATAATTTTTAAATCGAGCGCAGCTGGCGGTCGACGATTCATTACAAATGAGTAAACAAAAAAATGAATACATAGCTTTTCTACACTCGGCCATCCTAAACTTACTCGACGGTCCTCAGTCGAAATTGACACCATCAGATTCATCGTCACCTCTTTCGTCGTCATCACCGTCGTTCGCCCAGGGCTTCATGTGATCGGCTGAAGTGGATGTTATATTAGGTGCCTCATGCTCACTCACTTTTCGGACATCATATCGCTCGTTCCCCTTGACGTTGGTTACTCGTAGGGCCCCATAAACTTAATAGATAGTTTAAGGCCAGTGCCGAACTGCGTCCTCTTGATGGCTACTAGGTCATGTAGCTGGTAACATCTGGATGCCTTCCTCTTCCGATTGAATGTCTTCTTGTTCTCCTCCTGCACCTTCTGTATTTCTTGTTTAGCTGCCTTCCTCATCTCCTTGCGGCTACTCTCGAAGTCGTCCAGTATGGCCTCCTCTAACAATTCTCTTAGCTGTCTGTCATCTTCGCGCCTCATAATGGTTCCGAACATAAGTTTAAATGGACTTCGCTTGGTACTCCGTGATACCGTTGAATTTATCACCCGTTGAATGTGAGGAACGTGTTTAAACCACTTCGTAGGATCCTCGATTGACACCTTGGAAAGCACCTCCACTATGATGCGGTTCATTCTTTCCACCTGTCCATTTCCGCACGGCACCCCAGTTGTTGTTAGGATGTGGTGGATACCGTTTTGTTCACAGTATTCCTTGAATACGTTAGCGGTAAAAGCTCTCTCTCTGTCCGATATGATACGCGCTGGACTTCTGTAAATGAATAATTGCTATCATACAAGAAGTACAGTTCTAAAATATTGTTTGAAGATGAAATAAAGCGAACTTGACCTTGGAGGACACCTTATTTCGATATGCTTTCCGTCGATGCTTGGTACAACATGCGGCATTCCAGTTTTCACATAAAAATCTTCTGCGATACTTTTTCAATCCATTTCGATCAATGGAGGAAAATAAATGCTGCACATTTCGGTTAAAATGGCGTCACAAGTTCCTAGAATAATTTTGCGGACAGTCGATACTCTCATTCGAAATGACCAGGCCAACATTTGACAACAAACACAGTGTGCCAAGTATCTAAAAAGTATATTTATTTGGTCCAAACAAAAGCTTTTATAAATTGCACAGACACTTACACTTATGTGATCGTGAAAATGTGAATGTGAAAATGAAATGGATCTTCGAATAAAACCTTTTTTTCTTGATTGTCATTTCAAGTAAAATTTTCAAACACATGAATTCACTTATCCCCATTCGTGTAACTTCCCTAATTTATTAAAACATCCGTGGAGTTGACGCTCATTCAGTGTAAATAAACATCCATAAAATTGAAATAACATTGAAGAACGGATAATAAAATAGTTTTTTTTTTAAATTTTTCACATCTTTCAATATCCATCTTAAATTGTTTTGCTCTTAATGTTTCTTTATCGAATATGACAATGACAGTACAACAATGCGACGAAAAGTCAAAATTTTACTGCGCATGAGTCTCACATGCGTTGCTTTCCGCAATAACTGTGCGATACTTTGCTGCACAAGTGTTTATTGGTAGGAAACGTCTAATTCGTATAATTCGGAATAAATAAAACACTTTTAACATAATTTAAACACTATTCTAAAATGCTATTTTTTTTTAAAAAATGCACAATGTTTTCAAAGGTAGACTGTATAACAATCACCCCAATCTCGTTTGTCAGTTCCGACTAACAATCGACTTGGAACATTCCACATTCCAATTGGCATATTTTTATTTTGCAATGGAATAAAATATATTTTGGACTTCAACTGCTGTTAAGATCGAATCTGGCGGCTAAATGGCATTTTGTATCGTGAGAAAAGAAAGATAAATGACTGGGTGTGTATTTGATGTTTTTTTCATAATTCAACCTTTTACTGCATGTTTGTTTTTTTTAAAGAACAAAACTCGAACGTTATGTATTTTACACTTGATTACGAGAATCGTAATGATTTACAAAAATATTGAGCCGTTTTTGAGATATTGCTAAATTTGTATGCATATCAAAATTAATTTTATTTCACTGCATTAAACTATGCGTTACTATGTTACGCCTGTAACAATTTGATTTAGAAATACGTCACTTAAAATTCAATTCAAATTTGTTGTAATAAAAAAAAAAGTTTTTTATATCCGAATAATAAAATGAAATTTTCAAGCAAAAATAAATTATTTGGCATGGAATTCCAGAAAACAATTTCTAACAGCAAAGCGCTGTTTCACATTTTGTGCATTTGGCCAATGTTAATTTTTCACGGCCAGGCAGCTTGCACGTTAAGCGTTGAGACATCCAGAGAGGCAAATGGTTTCTGACACTGATATCTTGAAATCGGCTAGCGCATGATTTTTTACTTTGGATTTGTTTTGAGTTTCGACAAGCCTAGTTTTTAATTAGTTTGTAAATTAATTAATGCTCAATATGCAAATTGAACTTAGCCTAAACTCACCTGTATAAAAGCCATGCGTTACAAGCTGTTACATCCACTAAATGGTAAAATATTCGGTGGTACCATTTCTTCGACCTGATTTTTATTTTATACCTTCCAAGTAAGGAATCTGCCAAGTCTACACTTCCCATAAACTTATTGTAGTCCTTGATAATAGCTGGGCAATCTACTTCTTTGATGCCTTGGTGTTTTTCGTGTCTCTGTGATTTGGAAATTGGCTTCTCTACAATTAAATTAGAAGTGATCGTGACCACTTTTGTGTCCTTCCAAGTAACTACAACCAAATCCATACCATCAATGCTGCCTACTACTTCATAAGAACTGCCACGTTCTTCACATTCCCAGTACTTTTCGTCCGGATGCTTACAGTTTGGTAAGCGATTTTGTAATAACCAGGGGGTTGTTAGTGTGCATAGGATAGGACAGGTAAGGAAGGTAAAAAGTACTAGAAAGGATTGGAGGATTATAGAGGGCGTTGGAGTTGAGAAGAGGACCGGAAACCAGGATGTGGACTGGACTGGGAAAGGAGAGGAAAGGATGTCTCCGAGTGAGGAACGTGGCATGCTTGCGAGGCACGGCTATGCTCGCCGGATGGGGCTGGTTCTTGTCCTCACTCTTTTACGGGACCTATTACTACAAAAAAAAACATATATCATGCCGACTAAACTTTACGAACCATAACCAAACAACATAATAAATCGGACGGAACTTACGATGCTGAGGTACGCTGTGGTGTTGATCAGCGCTGGCCTTTTCCCTCCCAACCTGGAGATCCGGTGGCCGTTTTTAGGATTTCCCCTATGAGTGGATAACGATCACCAGCTTACCTCATCTCCAGCCGAGTTCTGCTTTCTACGACACCTCCTGAAAATTCCTAAACAAGGCATTTTAGCGCCTTTGGGGTATGCTACTAAATATTAATGAAAACAAAATTTCTTTTCCTCATTTTTTTTATTGCCTATATCTAGGCTGTAACAAGATTTCAAACTGACAAAATAAATATACATACAAACTTATTCCTTAATATATTTTACTATACTCATTAATGAAAAGTATTATTACTATTATTTATTTATTTTTTTTTTGCTTAAAAAGAAACCTGCCTAATAAGAGCTCGAATTAGGGGTACAGCTGTGCAACTTACGTGCAAAAAAAAGTAAACAAAAGAATTTGAACAAGACGAGGATAATTAAACATGCACAAAGATTACATTATATATATAGATAAATAAATAAATAGATAAATAACGCAAAAAAAAATCAATTGAAAACAGCAAAAAATATAAATAAGAATAAATAAATGAATGAATAAATAAATAAATAAATATATACATATATGTGTGAGAAAACAAAGTTAATTATTATTTTTTTTTTTTTATAGATATATGTATATAGAATAGTACGAGATTAAATAAACAAAAAAATTATAGCTTTAACAGTATGTACGTTAAGTGAGTACAATATGAGTACACTGCGAAAAATTCTTTGGGATAATTTTTGCTTTGTTTTGAATTATTATTATTTTTTTTTGTAGCTTAATATATATTATATGTATATTAATTTAAATTTTTTTATGTGGACCTTCGTGGGCGTAGCTGTCCTTTCCTTGGCACGTTATCGCTGTTGTACATATGTAGGTGTATGAATTATTTGTAAGAAAACTCGAAACGGGAAACGAGAATCGGGAAACGAGAATCGAGAAACGGGAAACGAGAAACGGGTGGCGATCACGATAATTTTAATCGTGAACGCCTCGTTTTTACTTTTATTTTATTTCCCTAAATAAAAAAAATTAAATTTTTTTCTGTTTTGCTTACTTAACTTAGCACTTACCCTAAATACTTCCTTCTTCCAGTTTTTATTTTTTTTTGTTACTTTTCACAAAATTCTTTATTTTTATTTATTTTTTTTTTTATATATATGTATAAACTTTTGCGGTACACTTTATTTTATTTTATTTCCCTTTTTTTTTTTCACCTTTTTGTTTTTCTTTGCTTTTTTTTTTTTTTTGGCACTTGGACACTGCTATCTTCTTTTCCTTTATCTCTAAGTTTTACTTTTTATATTTTTTTTTCTGTGCACGCACACACTTTGTCACGCCACTGTCCAGTTTACTTCTGGCGTGATTACTTGGCTGCCGTTTTTTTTCTGCCAATTGGTAACCCCGCTATTTGTCGTTCTCACGCTGAATAGCTAAGTAGCTGTTTTAAGCTACCCGTTCCCTACCTTACCCTATAAAAAAAATTTGTTGGTTCTAAGCTTCGCTGGCTTGGCACCACCTTTTTTCATCCATCTTCGAAGATCGAAATTCTTTCGAGGATCGAATTTCTTTCCCCACCATCTTGTTTTTGTGTCTGACAGTTGTTTATTTTGAAAAAAGGAAAATTATATTGTAGGTTTATTTTTGTTATTTGATGTTTTGTTTTCTTAAATTTTTTTTTGCAGGGAGCTGTAACAACACTCGGGGCTTTCCAGAGTCTTATGGCGGAAAGGACAAAGGACAGCTTCCTGTATTTGATATGTTTTGACGTGGTGAAGAACCCCACGATCTGTTTAGCCGGGCATAGAGGAGATTTAGCCTAAACATATGGATACGAAGGTATGTGCATTTCTGCCTGTGTACATTGGGGCAATGATCTACAAACAGCTGTGCGAGTTTCTGTTCTGTAGCAACGTAAGTGCATATGCAAATACATAACAAGCTATTTAAGTACGATACGATACATAAAAGCAAAAAAAAAAAACTAAATAAATACATGCACGCATATCACAATAGTGAATATTGCACATAACTAACTGAAACTATAAATAAATATATATGTATATAAATAAGTGTAACTAAACTACGTACATAAATAAACTACACGATAAATAAATAAGATATACGTAAACAAATATACATATAAATAAATATATATACATAGATAAATACTAAATAGGTAATAATAAATGACAATAAATCAATAAATAAATAAATAAATAAATAAATACAAATAAATATATAAATAAATAAATATAAATAAATAAATTATTCTTTATACACTTACATACACAAATTAATGCCTTATCCTACTTCAGTCTATATTCTCTACTTATACCTATATAAATAAATAAATAAATTAATCAGTAAATAAATAAATAAATAAATAAACTATCATAATTAACAAGACAAATTGCTCTATGATTACATACGCACGTACTTTTGTGATTTTACGTTGCTATCACTGTTTTATGTCCTTCGCGTGGTACACTCCGATTTCTTTTCCGACCAGATTTTTTAATTCATACATGTTCCGACCAATTGGTCTGACAACACGACATTTAACATATTTAGGACACAGCTTGGACGTTAAGTACTTGGACGTGTCACTTAAAACGAAATTTATTCTATAAACTTCTTGGCCAGGTATAAATCGAACCAGTCGTGTTCTTGTGTTGTATGTTTTTACGCTTCTTTTGTAAGAACTCTTTATGTTCTGCTTTATCCTGTTTCTCAAGCACTGCAATCGATTTTGTCTTGAGAGGGTCAATAGTTCTCCGTCCTCAACAGCATTAAGTCGTTGAGCCAGTTCGTAGCAGCTTCCGTGTGTCATCATATTCGTACCAAACAAGGCAAAGTATGGTGACACATCGATTGAACAATGCACAGAACTCCTCAACGACCCAGCTATGTCACTTAGGTGACGATGGTCATCCGTGATGTAGGATCTTATGGCCGTGATAATTGATCTTTAAACTCTCTCAGACGCATTCGATTGAGGCGAGTAATTTGCAGTTCTCAGGTGTCGTATTTGCAGTTTTGTCAGAAGATTTTGGAAATCTTTTGCCAAGAACTGCTTACCATTGTCCGAATGTATTATTTGTGGTACACCGAACAAATTAAACACATCTTGTAAATACTGGACAACACTGGATGAACTTGCATTTTTAAGCGCTTTTAACAACACAAATTTTGACAGATGGTCAAGGACTACAAATACATATTTTTTTCCAGATTTTGATCTGGGGTACAGTCCCAAGAAATCTATATATAGTTTCTGGAATGGACGATCTGTACAAAAATTTGACGACATTGGCGGACGTTGTATGATATTAGACGGTTTACAAAGTTTACATGTAACGCAATTGGACACATTTTGACGGATTTGAACAGTCATATTTGGCCAATAGAAGAATTGCCTTATCCTGTGTATAGTTTTCGCAATACCACCATGCGAAGCTTTCGGAGGATTATGTGCTCGCGAAATCAACTCCTCTGTGAGATCCGACGGAATCCATAACTTCCAGTTATGTTCAACCGTGGACTCATCGAGCAATGTCTTTCAATTCCAGGCTGTCAATATGTGCACGGGACAGAGTATCAGGTACCATGTTTAGCGATCCCTTTCGGTGCTCAATTTGGAATGTGTATTTCTGGAGCTCCAGACTCCATCTTCCAAGCCTACCGGACAGGTTCTTGAGGCCCATCAACCACCGTAGACTGGAATGGTCGGTGATGATGGTAAACGCCATGCCTTCCACGTAAGGTCTGAATTTCTGGACGGCCAGTACCGCTGCTAGACATTCTTTCTCTGTCACACTATAATTTCGTCTACATGAATTTAATTTTTGGGAGAAGTACGCGATGGGACATTCTTCTTTAGCTTCGTTGAATTGGAACAGAAATGCTCCTATTCCCAAATCAGAAGCGTCGCACTGGATGAAGAATCTTTTAGAAAAATCAGGGTGGATGAGTACCGGGGCAGTTGTTAAGGCCTGTTTTAGTGATTCGAAGGCTTCCCGCGCCTCTTCAGTCATGCAAAAAGGTCCCTTATTTTTCTTCAGGGTTTCAGTTAGAGGGGCAGTCAGGCTTGAAAAGTCCCTGATGAATCGTCTGTACCACCCAGCGAGGCCGAGTAGACTGCGTACTTGCTTGCGGTTTTTCGGAACTGGTAGGTCGACAACCGCTTCGATTTTGGCCGGATCGGTCTTTAGCATCCCACCACCAACTATATAACCTAAGTACCGAAGCTCTCTGAAGCAAAACTTCGACTTGGTTAAGTTGATGGTGAGGTCCGCTTTCCGCAAGCACAACGCGACCTCCTCGAGCAAAGCGAGATGGGTTTCGAAGTCTGGAGACACGATGAGCAAGTCATCGAGATATACGAAAACTCTTTCTCTTAAACGGGATGGAATCACCTTATCCATTAATCTACACATCCTTTGGGCAGCATTACACAACCCAAAGGGCATGACGGTAAACTGGTATAAGGGTCTCCCCGGAACAGTAAAAGCAGTTTTCTCCCTACTCTGTTTCTCCAGCGGTATCTGCCAGAAGGCATCCTTTAAATCGACACTGCTGATAAAATACGTGTCCTGTAGCCGACTGAGAAGTCCGTCGATATGGGGGAGAGGGTAATCGTCCTTTTTAGTAAGCTCGTTGACTTTACGAGAATCCAGGCAAAGTCGATTTTTACCTGGTTTTCGTATGAGTACAACGGGCGAACACCACGGGCTCTCAATCTCCTCGATAACGCCAAGGCCTATCATTCGGTCTATCTCTGCGTATAAAAGATCTTGTATGGCTGGGGAAACAGGGTAGTGACGTTGCTTGACAGGTTCCGCATCCCCGGTGTTAATGACATGCTCCTCCAAGGATGTTTTTCCGAGACCATGCTGGGTGAAACAGCGAAATTTTGTTTTGACTGCCTCTAGTCTGGACTGATCTCGTGCTGATAAATGGTGAGTATTTGCATCAAATGTATTAACTGGTAGTGTAATTGAACTTATTATTTCAGGCGCTATTTGGAAAGCCTTCCAGAAATTGATTCCCAGATATAACTCCTGTTCAAGACTTGGCACTAAGAAAAATGTAATCGGCTTGGACACACCTTTTTACTCTACCGGTGCTGTAACTTTGCCGATAATAGCCTGACTTTTTACGTCGGCTGTTTTAACGCCAGTATTTCTAAAATAATTAAAGGGTAAGTTTAGTATTTTTACTAACTTTTCATAATTTTTCCCTAATATACTTATAGTGGCTCCACTATCTAGTAACCCCAATACTTCACATTCTCTAATTTTTATTTTGGCGTAGGGCCTTGGGTCAGAGGATGTGTCGACTATAGTTGACGCTATCGCTCTTCTGATTTCTTTTCTAATTTTATACCTTTCCCTAGCTTTTAGAATTTTCTTAGTTACCATGTTTTTTCTACCTATGATTCTATATCTAGCTCTTTCATATTCCTGCAATCTTACATGTAGGGGTTTTATTTATGGAATCTCCGGCTTTTTTATTTTTCTTTCTTCTTCCGTCCTCTTTAATATTTTTAGGTGTCCATCATTACTATTGTTATCTTCTTCTATTTGAATTATGACAAAACCATTATTATTTATTCGGGGATTTGCGTCGAACGCGACTTCCCCGTCGACATCACGTTCCCTTGAATGTTTCCCGGGTTGCACCGGCGACATTTGGGGGTTATCACTCCCTCTTGTCCACACCTATAGCAAAATATATTTCTGCTACTAGAGGGGCAATCCATGAAGGTGTGACCCTCGGCCCTGAAGTTCCAGCAACACAATTTTCTTGGCTCTGCAGAATTTTTTGTCGGTTTTGGCCGCGGATCACCATACTGCATGGTTGCCATCTCCCTTGCCTGCATAACGTCTTCCTCCAAGTCTTCATAGTCTAGTGGACTAAGGTTATACTTCGCTTGATGTCCTTCCCTTATCGGAAAAGCGTTCTCTGCATCTTTGCAGGCGTACCTTAGTTGGTCCAAAGTGAAAATTGCCTTGGGATAAATCAACTTTCCAATCCTTGTATTTAAATTTCTTTTAATTATTTTGACAATTTCAAACTCTGGGGCTTGGATGGTCATTTGTAATCTGAGCTTGGCGATCTCAGCGAAGAACTCATCGATCGATTCTCCGGCACCCTGTTTGCGGTCCATAAGGTCTCTCATTATTTCGAAGCCTGACTTCGAGTTGCGGAATTGACGCATAAGTGCATCACGCAGAGATGGCCAATCTGAATAGTAATTAGCTCTTTTAAATTGCCAATACCATTCGTATGCGGTACCAGAGAGGAGGATGTGGAAATCGCGCAAGATCTCAGACCACGGACACTCGTATTGGCGTTTGAGAGTTTCTAATCGGAAAATAAAATCTTCCGCGGTTAGAGAATCCGGTTTACCTTCGAAGTAAATGCCCCACTTGTCGATTTTAATTGGGCCTTTTATGTTTGTGTGGTACCTTGGATTTGGTGCATATTGTGGCGGACTCTGGGCCATCCCCAGAGTTTGTCTTTGTGGCATCGGATGTGTTTGATGTTTCTGCTGGTTTATCCCATGGTAATTCGAGCTTGGAAAATGAGATTCCCTTGGCAGAAATGGTTGTGATGATGGGTTTAAATGGGAATTAAAATTTGTTTGTGGACAATTCTTTTCAGGATGATTCATCACTGGTTCTTGATGGTGTGTAAGGTGTTGTTCCTCCATTTGTTGCGAGGCTTGACATGGCTCCTGTGATGACTCTTTATTGGTTTGCCTTAGCAGTAGTTGAATGAGTTCGTTTATGCTTCTCGTAAATTCGAGGAAGCTTCTTCTCATTTCTTCTTTTAACGGGTTTGCGATTTCTTCTTTTAGAGCCTCGTTGTAGGAAGAATATGCATTCACCACTGCCAGGTTAACATAAGTTCTTATGTCTGACGGTATATTACTCGTATTTCTGTCTTCGATGTTACTCTGTGTGTTATTTAGGTATTTCTGTTTTTCTACAATAGTGACGCTGGACCGATTGCTTGGATTGAGTGATTGTACCCCTACGGCTCCCTGCTGACTAAGACTACTAAAAGATGGTGGGTCTATGGAGTCGCTCGAACCTCTGTGGCTAAGAGGGTTGGAAGGAGGTGGGAACTGTGAGAACGAACTACTTGACGGTGGATAATTAGAAGTAACAGCTGGAATTTGTTGCAGTGGTACAGCGTGAGTAGCATTTTCATTATTTCTCGGTGGTGCAGTTGATGTTGCAGGTGGTACTTTACCTGCTGGTGGACTGTGCTGGACTTTTGGTATCGCACCTGTCATCATGTGAGAAACTTGTGCTTGGTAAGTCTGCGATTTTCTTCAAATTCGCAGCTTCTCCTAAGTTTTTGTCTCTCTTTTTCAGACTCATTCATTTTGAAAAGGTGCTACAAAACTAGGAACTTGAAACTATATTTTTTTGGGACACAGATATATATGTATGTATAAGTATAAAGAATGTTTTTTTTTTTCGTTTTAGGTCGAAATTCTCAACGTGCCTAGGGAGTGTAACGCAACACAAGATAAATCAAATATGAAGAGTGCTGTATGAGCCAATTTTATAATTAACAAGAAGGAAGGAAGAAGGAACTTATACTATATTCTCCTATGTAAATGAAGAAAACCAAAACCAATATATACTTATATACTAACATGTAAATTTTAAACTATAATAAAGTAATAAGTAGCAGATGCCTTGCGGCTAAAATTTTAAGTATTGTGCTTCAAAAGGATGTATTATGTGGGTTGTAAATAGTAAGCAACAAAAAAATGTGTATATATGTATATATCTATAGTACCACTAATGTATGACTAAACAATTAATTCAATCCAACAGATAAGTAAATAAATGAGTTATAAATAGGTAAATAAATTGTGAATAAATAAATAACAAATAAATAAATAGTTAACGATCAATTTGATTATGACTAATAGATAAAAAAAAGTAAACAAATAATTAATAAATACAAATGGCGAAAGGAAAAACTCAAAAAATCCCTGCTTGTATATATATGGTTTAATGTGTGTAAACTTATGTATGTAATATATGTATATACATTATGTAATAAAGCGGAAAATGTATTTGCTGTTTTTTTTTTGGAATTATTATTAGTTTTATTTTCTTTTTTTTCTTAGCATAGGAGGTGTCACAGCAAGTTTTTCTCGGCGGATGCGATGATGAGTAAGCTAATGATATTGGACGTTTGACTGCGGACGGACGTGATGTTATCCCTCAGCAAAGTAAATAGGTAAACAAAAATTTAAAACCAGACACAAAACGAGACACAAAATACTTCTCTTATTGCTCCCTCAATTCCAGACCAGCCTGGGGCCTTTGCTGGAAGACTTGGAGCAATTCGATTGGTATACATATAAGAAAGCTAATAGATAAGGACGGAACAGTGCTACAAGTGCATGCTATAGCAATACATAAACGAGGTCACTGAAACCGTGTAATATCACAATAAGAAAGAAAAGGAAAATTAAAGTTTAAGATAGAAAAGTAAAATTTACATTTAAAAGAGAAGACTAGAAAAAGACGTAAGACTAAAAATTTGAGTTGTTTCTGTGGTCATCATCAATGTCACCCGTCGCAATTCAAGTTGGTATGTCAACTGACTCCCACTTGAAGACTTACGGATCCTTTGATGATGGCCATAGGAACATCTGCGGACGGACGACTAGGACGGACATTTGACAAGCACATACGTTGGGCGCCATTTTTTTGTAATAACCAGGGGGTAGTTAGTGTGCATAGGATAGGACAGGTAAGGAAGGTAAAAAGTACTAGAAAGGATTGGAGGATTATAGAGGGCGTTGGAGTTGAGAAGAGGACCGGAAACCAGGATGTGGACTGGACTGGGAAAGGAGAGGAAAGGATGTCTCCGAGTGAGGAACGTGGCATGCTTGCGAGGCACGGCTATGCTCGCCGGATGGGGCTGGTTCTTGTCCTCACTCTTTTACGGGACCTATTACTACAAAAAAAAACATATATCATGCCGACTAAACTTTACGAACCATAACCAAACAACATAATAAATCGGACGGAACTTACGATGCTGAGGTACGCTGTGGTGTTGATCAGCGCTGGCCTTTTCCCTCCCAACCTGGAGATCCGGTGGCCGTTTTTAGGATTTCCCCTATGAGTGGATAACGATCACCAGCTTACCTCATCTCCAGCCGAGTTCTGCTTTCTACGACACCTCCTGAAAATTCCTAAACAAGGCATTTTAGCGCCTTTAGGGTATGCTACTAAATATTAATGAAAACAAAATTTCTTTTCCTCATTTTTTTTATTGCCTATATCTAGGCTGTAACAAGATTTCAAACTGACAAAATAAATATACATACAAACTTATTCCTTAATATATTTTACTATACTCATTAATGAAAAGTATTATTACTATTATTTATTTATTTTTTTTTTGCTTAAAAAGAAACCTGCCTAATAAGAGCTCGAATTAGGGGTACAGCTGTGCAACTTACGTGCAAAAAAAAGTAAACAAAAGAATTTGAACAAGACGAGGATAATTAAACATGCACAAAGATTACATTATATATATAGATAAATAAATAAATAGATAAATAACGCAAAAAAAAAATCAATTGAAAACAGCAAAAAATATAAATAAGAATAAATAAATTAATGAATAAATAAATAAATAAATATATACATATATGTGTGAGAAAACAAAGTTTATTATTATTATTTTTTTTTTTTTATAGATATATGTATATAGAATAGTACGAGATTAAATAAACAAAAAAATTATAGCTTTAACAGTATGTACGTTAAGTGAGTACAATATGAGTACACTGCGAAAAATTCTTTGGGATAATTTTTGCTTTGTTTTGAATTATTATTATTTTTTTTGTAGCTTAATATATATTATATGTATATTAATTTAAATTTTTTTATGTGGACCTTCGTGGGCGTAGCTGTCCTTTCCTTGGCACGTTATCGCTGTTGTACATATGTAGGTGTATGAATTATTTGTAAGAAAACTCGAAACGGGAAACGAGAATCGGGAAACGAGAATCGGGAAACGAGAATCGAGAAACGGGAAACGAGAAACGGGTGGCGATCACGATAATTTTAATCGTGATCGCCACGTTTTTACTTTTATTTTATTTCCCTAAATAAAAAAACTTAAATTTTTTTCTGTTTTGCTTACTTAACTTAGCACTTACCCTAAATACTTCCTTCTTCCAGTTTTTATTTTTTTTTTTTTACTTTTCACAAAATTCTTTATTTTTATTTATTTATTTTTTTTATATATATGTATAAACTTTTGCGGTACACTTTATTTTATTTTATTTGCCTTTTTTTTTTTTTCACCTTTTTGTTTTTCTTTGCTTTTTTTTTTTTTTTTTGGCACTTGGACACTGTTATCTTCTTTTCCTTTATCTCTAAGTTTTACTTTTTATATTTTTTTTTCTGTGCACGCACACACTTTGTCACGCCACTGTCCAGTTTACTTCTGGCGTGATTACTTGGCTGCCGTTTTTTTTCTGCCAATTGGTAACCCCGCTATTTGTCGTTCTCACGCTGAATAGCTAAGTAGCTGTTTTAAGCTACCCGTTCCCTACCTTACCCTATAAAAAAAATTTGTTGGTTCTAAGCTTCGCTGGCTTGGCACCACCTTTTTTCATCCATCTTCGAAGATCGAAATTCTTTCGAGGATCGAATTTCTTTCCCCACCATCTTGTTTTTGTGTCTGACAGTTGTTTATTTTGAAAAAAGGAAAATTATATTGTAGGTTTATTTTTGTTATTTGATGTTTTGTTTTCTTAAATTTTTCTTTTGCAGGGAGCTGTAACAACACTCGGGGCTTTCCAGAGTCTTATGGCGGAAAGGACAAAGGACAGCTTCCTGTATTTGATATGTTTTGACGTGGTGAAGAACCCCACGATCTGTTTAGCCGGGCATAGAGGAGATTTAGCCTAAACATATGGATACGAAGGTATGTGCATTTCTGCCTGTATACATTGGGGCAATGATCTACAAACAGCTGTGCGAGTTTCTGTTCTGTAGCAACGTAAGTGCATATGCAAATACATAACAAGCTATTTAAGTACGATACGATACATAAAAGCAAAAAAAAAAAACTAAATAAATACATGCACGCATATCACAATAGTGAATATTGCACATAACTAACTGAATCTATAAATAAATATATATGTATATAAATAAGTGTAACTAAACTACGTACATAAATAAACTACACGATAAATAAATAAGATATACGTAAACAAATATACATATAAATAAATATATATACATAGATAAATACTAAATAGGTAATAATAAATGACAATAAATCAATAAATAAATAAATAAATAAATAAATACAAATAAATATATAAATAAATAAATATAAATAAATAAATTATTCTTTATACACTTACATACACAAATTAATGCCTTATCCTACTTCAGTCTATATTCTCTACTTATACCTATATAAATAAATAAATAAATTAATCAGTAAATAAATAAATAAATAAATAAACTATCATAATTAACAAGACAAATTGCTCTATGATTACATACGCACGTACTTTTGTGATTTTACGTTGCTATCACTGTTTTATGTCCTTCGCGTGGTACACTCCGATTTCTTTTCCGAACAGATTTTTTAATTCATACATGTTCCGACCAATTGGTCTGACAACACGACATTTAACATATTTAGGACACAGCTTGGACGTTAAGTACTTGGACGTGTCACTTAAAACGAAATTTATTCTATAAACTTCTTGGCCAGGTATAAATCGAACCAGTCGTGTTCTTGTGTTGTATGTTTTTACGCTTCTTTTGTAAGAACTCTTTATGTTCTGCTTTATCCTGTTTCTCAAGCACTGCAATCGATTTTGTCTTGAGAGGGTCAATAGTTCTCCGTCCTCAACAGCATTAAGTCGTTGAGCCAGTTCGTAGCAGCTTCCGTGTGTCATCATATTCGTACCAAACAAGGCAAAGTATGGTGACACATCGATCGAACAATGCACAGAACTCCTCAACGACCCAGCTATGTCACTTAGGTGAAGATCCCAATCACGATGGTCATCCGTGATGTAGGATCTTATGGCCGTGATAATTGATCTTTAAACTCTCTCAGACGCATTCGATTGAGGCGAGTAATTTGCAGTTCTCAGGTGTCGTATTTGCAGTTTTGTCAGAAGATTTTGGAAATCTTTTGCCAAGAACTGCTTACCATTGTCCGAATGTATTATTTGTGGTACACCGAACAAATTAAACACATCTTGTAAATACTGGACAACACTGGATGAACTTGCATTTTTAAGCGCTTTTAACAACACAAATTTTGACAGATGGTCAAGGACTACAAATACATATTTTTTTCCAGATTTTGATCTGGGGTACAGTCCCAAGAAATCTATATATAGTTTCTGGAATGGACGATCTGTACAAAAATTTGACGACATTGGCGGACGTTGTATGATATTAGACGGTTTACAAAGTTTACATGTAACGCAATTGGACACATATTGACGGATTTGAACAGTCATATTTGGCCAATAGAAGAATTGCCTTATCCTGTGTATAGTTTTCGCAATACCACCATGCGAAGCTTTCGGAGGATTATGTGCTCGCGAAATCAACTCCTCTGTGAGATCCGACGGAATCCATAACTTCCAGTTATGTTCAACCGTGGACTCATCGAGCAATGTCTTTCAATTCCAGGCTGTCAATATGTGCACGGGACAGAGTATCAGGTACCATGTTTAGCGATCCCTTTCGGTGCTCAATTTGGAATGTGTATTTCTGGAGCTCCAGACTCCATCTTCCAAGCCTACCGGACAGGTTCTTGAGGCCCATCAACCACCGTAGACTGGAATGGTCGGTGATGATGGTAAACGCCATGCCTTCCACGTAAGGTCTGAATTTCTGGACGGCCAGTACCGCTGCTAGACATTCTTTCTCTGTCACACTATAATTTCGTCTACATGAATTTAATTTTTGGGAGAAGTACGCGATGGGACAGGAGCAGAAATGCTCCTATTCCCAAATCAGAAGCGTCGCACTGGATGAAGAATCTTTTAGAAAAATCAGGGTGGATGAGTACCGGGGCAGTTGTTAAGGCCTGTTTTAGTGATTCGAAGGCTTCCCGCGCCTCTTCAGTCATGCAAAAAGGTTCCTTATTTTTCTTCAGGGTTTCAGTTAGAGGGGCAGTCAGGCTTGAAAAGTCCCTGATGAATCGTCTGTACCACCCAGCGCTCTCTGAAGCAAAACTTCGACTTGGTTAAGTTGATGGTGAGGTCCGCTTTCCGCAAGCACAACGCGACCTCCTCGAGCAAAGCGAGATGGGTTTCAAAGTCTGGAGACACGATGAGCAAGTCATCGAGATATACGAAAACTCTTTCTCTTAAACGGGATGGAATCACCTTATCCATTAATCTACACATCCTTTGGGCAGCATTACACAACCCAAAGGGCATGACGGTAAACTGGTATAAGGGTCTCCCCGGAACAGTAAAAGCAGTTTTCTCCCTACTCTGTTTCTCCAGCGGTATCTGCCAGAAGGCATCCTTTAAATCGACACTGCTGATAAAATACGTGTCCTGTAGCCGACTGAGAAGTCCGTCGATATGGGGGAGAGGGTAAGCGTCCTTTTTAGTAAGCTCGTTGACTTTACGAGAATCCAGGCAAAGTCGATTTTTACCTGGTTTTCGTATGAGTACAACGGGCGAACACCACGGGCTCTCAATCTCCTCGATAACGCCAAGGCCTATCATTCGGTCTATCTCTGCGTATAAAAGATCTTGTATGGCTGGGGAAACAGGGTAGTGACGTTGCTTGACAGGTTCCGCATCCCCGGTGTTAATGACATGCTCCTCCAAGGATGTTTTTCCGAGACCATGCTGGGTGAAACAGCGAAATTTTGTTTTGACTGCCTCTAGTCTGGACTGATCTCGTGCTGATAAATGGTGAGTATTTGCATCAAATGTATTAACTGGTAGTGTAATTGAACTTATTATTTCAGGCGCTATTTGGAAAGCCTTCCAGAAATTGATTCCCAGATATAACTCCTGTTCAAGACTTGGCACTAAGAAAAATGTAATCGGCTTGGACACACCTTTTTACTCTACCGGTGCTGTAACTTTGCCGATTATAGCCTGATTTTTTACGTCGGCTGTTTTAACGCCAGTATTTCTAAAATAATTAAAGGGTAAGTTTAGTATTTTTACTAACTTTTCATAATTTTTCCCTAATATACTTATAGTGGCTCCACTATCTAGTAACCCCAATACTTCACATTCTCTAATTTTTATTTTGGCGTAGGGCCTTGGGTCAGAGGATGTGTCGACTATAGTTGACGCTATAGCTCTTCTGATTTCTTTTCTAATTTTATACCTTTCCCTAGCTTTTAGAATTTTCTTAGTTACCATGTTTTTTCTACCTATGATTCTATATCTAGCTCTTTCATATTCCTGCAATCTTACATGTAGGGGTTTTATTTATGGAATCTCCGGCTTTTTTATTTTTCTTTCTTCTTCCGTCCTCTTTAATATTTGTAGGTGTCCATCACTTACTATTGTTATCTTCTTCTATTTGAATTATGACAAAACCATTATTGTTTATTCGGGGATTTGCGTCGAACGCGACTTCCCCGTCGACATCACGTTCCCTTGAATGTTTCCCGGGTTGCACCGGCGACATTTGGGGGTTATCACTCCCTCTTGTCCACACCTATAGCAAAATATATTTCTGCTACTAGAGGGGCAATCCATGAAGGTGTGACCCTCGGCCCTGAAGTTCCAGCAACACAATTTTCTTGGCTCTGCAGAATTTTTTGTCGGTTTTGGCCGCGGATCACCATACTGCATGGTTGCCATCTCCCTTGCCTGCATAACGTGTTCCTCCAAGTCTTCATAGTCTAGTGGACTAAGGTTATACTTCGCTTGATGTCCTTCCCTTATCGGAAAAGCGTTCTCTACATCTTTGCAGGCGTACCTTAGTTGGTCCAAAGTGAAAATTGCCTTGGGATAAATCAACTTTCCAATCCTTGTATTTAAATTTCTTTTAATTATTTTGACAATTTCAAACTCTGGGGCTTGGATGGTCATTTGTGATCTGAGCTTGGCGATCTCAGCGAAGAACTCATCGATCGATTCTCCGGCACCCTGTTTGCGGTCCATAAGGTCTCTCATTATTTCGAAGTCTGACTTCGAGTTGCGGAATTGACGCATAAGTGCATCACGCAGAGATGGCCAATCTGAATAGTAATTAGCTCTTTTAAATTGCCAATACCATTCGTATGCGGTACCAGAGAGGAGGATGTGGAAATCGCGCAAGATCTCAGACCACGGACACTCGTATTGGCGTTGGAGAGTTTCTAATCGGAAAATAAAATCTTCCGCGGTTAGAGAATCCGGTTTACCTTCGAAGTAAATGCCCCACTTGTCGATTTTAATTGGGCCTTTATGTTTGTGTGGTACCTTGGATTTGGTGCATATTGTGGCGGACTCTGGGCCATCCCCAGAGTTTGTCTTTGTGGCATCGGATGTGTTTGATGTTTCTGCTGGTTTATCCCATGGTAATTCGAGCTTGGAAAATGAGATTCCCTTGGCAGAAATGGTTGTGATGATGGGTTTAAATGGGAATTAAAATTTGTTTGTGGACAATTCTTTTCAGGATGATTCATCACTGGTTCTTGATGGTGTGTAAGGTGTTGTTCCTCCATTTGTTGCGAGGCTTGACATGGCTCCTGTGATGACTCTATATTGGTTTGCCTTAGCAGTGGTTGAATGAGTTCGTTTATGCTTCTCGTAAATTCGAGGAAGCTTCTTCTCATTTCTTCTTTTAACGGGTTTGCGATTTCTTCTTTTAGAGCCTCGTTGTAGGAAGAATATGCATTCACCACTGCCAGGTTAACATAAGTTCTTATGTCTGACGGTATATTACTCGTATTTCTGTCTTCGATGTTACTCTGTGTGTTATTTAGGTATTTCTGTTTTTCTACAATAGTGACGCTGGACCGATTGCTTGGATTGAGTGATTGTACCCCTACGGCTCCCTGCTGACCAAGACTACTAAAAGATGGTGGGTCTATGGAGTCGCTCGAACCTCTGTGGCTAAGAGGGTTGGAAGGAGGTGGGAACTATGAGAACGAACTACTTGACGGTGGATAATTAGAAGTAACAGCTGGAATTTGTTGCAGTGGTACAGCGTGAGTAGCATTTTCATTATTTCTCGGTGGTGCAGTTGATGTTGCAGGTGGTACTTTACCTGCTGGTGGACTGTGCTGGACTTTTGGTATCGCACCTGTCATCATGTGAGAAACTTGTGCTCTGGTAAGTCTGCGATTTTCTTCAAATTCGCAGCTTCTCCTAAGTTTTTGTCTCTCTTTTTCAGACTCATTCATTTTGAAAAGGTGCTACAAAACTAGGAACTTGAAACTATATTTTTTTGGGACACAGATATATATGTATGTATAAGTATAAAGAATGTTTTTTTTTTTCGTTTTAGGTCGAAATTCTCAACGTGCCTAGGGAGTGTAACGCAACACAAGATAAATCAAATATGAAGAGTGCTGTATGAGCCAATTTTATAATTAACAAGAAGGAAGGAAGAAGGAACTTATACTATATTCTCCTATGTAAATAAAGAAAACCAGAACCAATATATACTTATATACTAACATGTAAATTTTAAATTATAATAAAGTAATAAGTAGCAGATGCGTTGCGGCTAAAATTTTAAGTATTGTGCTTCAAAAGGATGTATTATGTGGGTTGTAAATAGTAAGCAACAAAAAAAATGTGTATATATGTATATATCTATAGTACCACTAATGTATGACTAAACAATTAATTCAATCCAACAGATAAGTAAATAAATGAGTTATAAATAGGTAAATAAATTGTGAATAAATAAATAACAAATAAATAAATAGTTAACGATCAATTTGATTATGACTAATAGATAAAAAAAAGTAAACAAATAATTAATAAATACAAATGGCGAAAGGACAAACTCAAAAAATCCCTGCTTGTATATATATGGTTTAATGTGTGTAAACTTATGTATGTAATATATGTATAAATATTATGTAATAAAGCGGAAAATGTATTTGCTGTTTTTTTTTTGGAATTATTATTAGTTTTGTTTTTTTTTTTTTCTTAGCATAGGAGGTGTCACAGCAAGTTTTTCTCGGCGGATGCGATGATGAGTAAGCTAATGATCTTGGACGTTTGACTGCGGACGGACGTGATGTTATCCCTCAGCAAGGTAAATAGGTAAACAAAAATTTAAAACCAGACACAAAACGAGACACAAAATACTTCTCTTATTGCTCCCTCAATTCCAGACCAGCCTGGGGCCTTTGCTGGAAGACTTGGAGCAATTCGATTGGTATACATATAAGAAAGCTAATAGATAAGGACGGAACAGTGCTACAAGTGCATGCTATAGCAATACATAAACGAGGTCACTGAAACCGTGTAATATCACAATAAGAAAGAAAAGGAAAATTAAAGTTTAAGATAGAAAAGTAAAATTTACATTTAAAAGAGAAGAGTAGAAAAAGACGTAAGACTAAAAATTTGAGTTGTTTCTGTGGTCATCATCAATGTCACCCGTCGCAATTCAAGTTGGTATGTCAACTGACTCCCACTTGAAGACTTACGGATCCTTTGATGATGGCCATAGGAACATCTGCGGACGGACGACTAGGACGGACATTTGACAAGCACATACGTTGGGCGCCATTTTTTTGTAATAACCAGGGGGTAGTTAGTGTGCATAGGATAGGACAGGTAAGGAAGGTAAAAAGTACTAGAAAGGATTGGAGGATTATAGAGGGCGTTGGAGTTGAGAAGAGGACCGGAAACCAGGATGTGGACTGAACTGGGAAAGGAGAGGAAAGGATGTCTCCGAGTGAGGAACGTGGCATGCTTGCGAGGCACGGCTATGCTCGCCGGATGGGGCTGGTTCTTGTCCTCACTCTTTTACGGGACCTATTACTACAAAAAAAAACATATATCATGCCGACTAAACTTTACGAACCATAACCAAACAACATAATAAATCGGACGGAACTTACGATGCTGAGGTACGCTGTGGTGTTGATTAGCGCTGGCCTTTTCCCTCCCAACCTGGAGATCCGGTGGCCGTTTTTAGGATTTCCCCTATGAGTGGATAACGATCACCAGCTTACCTCATCTCCAGCCGAGTTCTGCTTTCTACGACACCTCCTGAAAATTCCTAAACAAGGCATTTTAGCGCCTTTGGGGTATGCTACTAAATATTAATGAAAACAAAATTTCTTTTCCTCATTTTTTTTATTGCCTATATCTAGGCTGTAACAAGATTTCAAACTGACAAAATAAATATACATACAAACTTATTCCTTAATATATTTTACTATACTCATAAATAAAAGTATTATTACTATTATTTATTTTTTTTTTTTGCTTAAAAAGAAACCTGCCTAATAAGAGCTCGAATTAGGGGTACAGCTGTGCAACTTACGTGCAAAAAAAAGTAAACAAAAGAATTTGAACAAGACGAGGATAATTAAACATGCACAAAGATTACATTATATATATAGATAAATAAATAAATAGATAAATAACGCAAAAAAAAAATCAATTGAAAACAGCAAAAAATATAAATAAGAATAAATAAATTAATGAATAAATAAATAAATAAATATATACATATATGTGTGAGAAAACAAAGTTTATTATTATTTTTTTTTTTTTTTATAGATATATGTATATAGAATAGTACGAGATTAAATAAACAAAAAAATTATAGCTTTAACAGTATGTACGTTAAGTGAGTACAATATGAGTACACTGCGAAAAATTCTTTGGGATAATTTTTGCTTTGTTTTGAATTATTATTATTTTTTTTGTAGCTTAATATATATTATATGTATATTAATTTAAATTTTTTTATGTGGACCTTCGTGGGCGTAGCTGTCCTTTCCTTGGCACGTTATCGCTGATGTACATATGTAGGTGTATGAATTATTTGTAAGAAAACTCGAAACGGGAAACGAGAATCGGGAAACGAGAATCGAGAAACGGGAAACGAGAAACGGGTGGCGATCACGATAATTTTAATCGTGATCGCCTCGTTTTTACTTTTATTTTATTTCCCTAAATAAAAAAAATTAAATTTTTTTCTGTTTTGCTTACTTAACTTAGCACTTACCCTAAATACTTCCTTCTTCCAGTTTTTATTTTTTTTTTTTACTTTTCACAAAATTCTTTATTTTTATTTATTTTTTTTTTTATATATATGTATAAACTTTTGCGGTACACTTTATTTTATTTTATTTGCCTTTTTTTTTTCACCTTTTTGTTTTTCTTTGGTTTTTTTTTTTTTTGGCACTTGGACACTGCTATCTTCTTTTCCTTTATCTCTAAGTTTTACTTTTTATATTTTTTTTTCTGTGCACGCACACACTTTGTCACGCCACTGTCCAGTTTACTTCTGGCGTGATTACTTGGCTGCCGTTTTTTTTCTGCCAATTGGTAACCCCGCTATTTGTCGTTCTCACGCTGAATAGCTAAGTAGCTGTTTTAGGCTACCCGTTCCCTACCTTACCCTATAAAAAAAATTTGTTGGTTCTAAGCTTCGCTGGCCTGGCACCACCTTTTTTCATCCATCTTCGAAGATCGAAATTCTTTCGAGGATCGAATTTCTTTCCCCACCATCTTGTTTTTGTGTCTGACAGTTGTTTATTTTGAAAAAAGGAAAATTATATTGTAGGTTTATTTTTGTTATTTGATGTTTTGTTTTCTTAAATTTTTCTTTTGCAGGGAGCTGTAACAACACTCGGGGCTTTCCAGAGTCTTATGGCGGAAAGGACAAAGGACAGCTTCCTGTATTTGATATGTTTTGACGTGGTGAAGAACCCCACGATCTGTTTAGCCGGGCATAGAGGAGATTTAGCCTAAACATATGGATACGAAGGTATGTGCATTTCTGCCTGTATACATTGGGGCAATGATCTACAAACAGCTGTACGAGTTTCTGTTCTGTAGCAACGTAAGTGCATATGCAAATACATAACAAGCTATTTAAGTACGATACGATACATAAAAGCAAAAAAAAAACCAAATAAATACATGCACGCATATCACAATAGTGAATATTGCACATAACTAACTGAATCTATAAATAAATATATATGTATATAAATAAGTGTAACTAAACTACGTACATAAATAAACTACACGATAAATAAATAAGATATACGTAAACAAATATACATATAAATAAATATATATACATAGATAAATACTAAATAGGTAATAATAAATGACAATAAATCAATAAATAAATAAATAAATAAATAAATACAAATAAATATATAAATAAATAAGTATAAATAAATAAATTATTCTTTATACACTTACATACACAAATTAATGCCTTATCCTACTTCAGTCTATATTCTCTACTTATACCTATATAAATAAATAAATAAATTAATCAGTAAATAAATAAATAAATAAATAAACTATCATAATTAACAAGACAAATTGCTCTATGATTACATACGCACGTACTTTTGTGATTTTACGTTGCTATCACTGTTTTATGTCATTCGCGTGGTACACTCCGATTTCTTTTCCGACCAGATTTTTTAATTCATACATGTTCCGACCAATTGGTCTGACAACACGACATTTAACATATTTAGGACACAGCTTGGACGTTAAGTACTTGGACGTGTCACTTAAAACGAAATTTATTCTATAAACTTCTTGGCCAGGTATAAATCGAACCAGTCGTGTTCTTGTGTTGTATGTTTTTACGCTTCTTTTGTAAGAACTCTTTATGTTCTGCTTTATCCTGTTTCTCAAGCACTGCAATCGATTTTGTCTTGAGAGGGTCAATAGTTCTCCGTCCTCAACAGCATTAAGTCGTTGAGCCAGTTCGTAGCAGCTTCCGTGTGTCATCATATTCGTACCAAACAAGGCAAAGTATGGTGACACATCGATTGAACAATGCACAGAACTCCTCAACGACCCAGCTATGTCACTTAGGTGACGATGGTCATCCGTGATGTAGGATCTTATGGCCGTGATAACTGATCTTTAAACTCTCTCAGACGCATTCGATTGAGGCGAGTAATTTGCAGTTCTCATGTGTCGTATTTGCAGTTTTGTCAGAAGATTTTGGAAATCTTTTGCCAAGAACTGCTTACCATTGTCCGAATGTATTATTTGTGGTACACCGAACAAATTAAACACATCTTGTAAATACTGGACAAGCGCTTTTAACAACACAAATTTTGACAGATGGTCAAGGACTACAAATACATATTTTTTTCCAGATTTTGATCTGGGGTACAGTCCCAAGAAATCTATATATAGTTTCTGGAATGGACGATCTGTACAAAAATTTGACGACATTGGCGGACGTTGTATGATATTAGACGGTTTACAAAGTTTACATGTAACGCAATTGGACACATATTGACGGATTTGAACAGTCATATTTGGCCAATAGAAGAATTGCCTTATCCTGTGTATAGTTTTCGCAATACCACCATGCGAAGCTTTCGGAGGATTATGTGCTCGCGAAATCAACTCCTCTGTGAGATCCGACGGAATCCATAACTTCCAGTTATGTTCAACCGTGGACTCATCGAGCAATGTCTTTCAATTCCAGGCTGTCAATATGTGCACGGGACAGAGTATCAGGTACCATGTTTAGCGATCCCTTTCGGTGCTCAATTTGGAATGTGTATTTCTGGAGCTCCAGACTCCATCTTCCAAGCCTACCGGACAGGTTCTTGAGGCCCATCAACCACCGTAGACTGGAATGGTCGGTGATGATGGTTAACGCCATGCCTTCCACGTAAGGTCTGAATCTCTGGACGGCCAGTACCGCTGCTAGACATTCTTTCTCTGTCACACTATAATTTCGTCTACATGAATTTAATTTTTGGGAGAAGTACGCGATGGGACATTCTTCTTTAGCTTCGTTGAATTGGAACAGAAATGCTCCTATTCCCAAATCAGAAGCGTCGCACTGGATGAAGAATCTTTTAGAAAAATCAGGGTGGATGAGTACCGGGGCAGTTGTTAAGGCCTGTTTTAGTGATTCGAAGGCTTCCCGCGCCTCTTCAGTCATGCAAAAAGGTTCCTTATTTTTCTTCAGGGTTTCAGTTAGAGGGGCAGTCAGGCTTGAAAAGTCCCTGATGAATCGTCTGTACCACCCAGCGAGGCCGAGTAGACTGCGTACTTGCTTGCGGTTTTTCGGAACTGGTAGGTCGACAACCGCTTCGACTTTGGCCGGATTGGTCTTTAGCATCCCACCACCAACTATATAACCTAAGTACCGAAGCTCTCTGAAGCAAAACTTCGACTTGGTTAAGCTGATGGTGAGGTCCGCTTTCCGCAAGCACAACGCGACCTCCTCGAGCAAAGCGAGATGGGTTTCAAAGTCTGGAGACACGATGAGCAAGTCATCGAGATATACGAAAACTCTTTCTCTTAAACGGGATGGAATCACCTTATCCATTAATCTACACATCCTTTGGGCAGCATTACACAACCCAAAGGGCATGACGGTAAACTGGTATAAGGGTCTCCCCGGAACAGTAAAAGCAGTTTTCTCCCTACTCTGTTTCTCCAGCGGTATCTGCCAGAAGGCATCCTTTAAATCGACACTGCTGATAAAATACGTGTCCTGTAGCCGACTGAGAAGTCCGTCGATATGGGGGAGAGGGTAAGCGTCCTTTTTAGTAAGCTCGTTGACTTTACGAGAATCCAGGCAAAGTCGATTTTTACCTGGTTTTCGTATGAGTACAACGGGCGAACACCACGGGCTCTCACTCTCCTCGATAACGCCAAGGCCTATCATTCGGTCTATCTCTGCGTATAAAAGATCTTGTATGGCTGGGGAAACAGGGTAGTGACGTTGCTTGACAGGTTCCGCATCCCCGGTGTTAATGACATGCTCCTCCAAGGATGTTTTTCCGAGACCATGCCTCCAGAAATTGATTCCCAGATATAACTCCTGTTCAAGACTTGGCACTAAGAAAAATGTAATCGGCTTGGACACACCTTTTTTCTCTACCGGTGCTGTAACTTTGCCGATTATAGCCTGATTTTTTACGTCGGCTGTTTTAACGCCAGTATTTCTAAAATAATTAAAGGGTAAGTTTAGTATTTTTACTAACTTTTCATAATTTTTCCCTAATATACTTATAGTGGCTCCACTATCTAGTAACCCCAATACTTCACATTCTCTAATTTTTATTTTGGCGTAGGGCCTTGGGTCAGAGGATGTGTCGACTATAGTTGACGCTATCGCTCTTCTGATTTCTTTTCTAATTTTATACCTTTCCCTAGCTTTTAGAATTTTCTTAGTTACCATGTTTTTTCTACCTATGATTCTATATCTAGCTCTTTCATATTCCTGCAATCTTACATGTAGGGGTTTTATTTCTGGAATCTCCGGCTTTTTTATTTTTCTTTCTTCTTCCGTCCTCTTTAATATTTTTAGGTGTCCATCATTACTATTGTTATCTTCTTCTATTTGAATTATGACAAAACCATTATTGTTTATTCGGGGATTTGCGTCGAACGCGACTTCCCCGTCGACATCACGTTCCCTTGAATGTTTCCCGGGTTGCACCGGCGACATTTGGGGGTTATCACTCCCTCTTGTCCACACCTATAGCAAAATATATTTCTGCTACTAGAGGGGCAATCCATGAAGGTGTGACCCTCGGCCCTGAAGTTCCAGCAACACAATTTTCTTGGCTCTGCAGAATTTTTTGTCGGTTTTGGCCGCGGATCACCATACTGCATGGTTGCCATCTCCCTTGCCTGCATAACGTCTTCCTCCAAGTCTTCATAGTCTAGTGGACTAAGGTTATACTTCGCTTGATGTCCTTCCCTTATCGGAAAAGCGTTCTCTACATCTTTGCAAGCGTACCTTAGTTGGTCCAAAGTGAAAATTGCCTTGGGATAAATCAACTTTCCAATCCTTGTATTTAAATTTCTTTTAATTATTTTGACAATTTCAAACTCTGGGGCTTGGATGGTCATTTGTGATCTGAGCTTGGCGATCTCAGCGAAGAACTCATCGATCGATTCTCCGGCACCCTGTTTGCGGTCCATAAGGTCTCTCATTATTTCGAAGTCTGACTTCGAGTTGCGGAATTGACGCATAAGTGCATCACGCAGAGATGGCCAATCTGAATAGTAATTAGCTCTTTAAATTGCCAATACCATTCGTATGCGGTACCAGAGAGGAGGATGTGGAAATCGCGCAAGATCTCAGACCACGGACACTCGTATTGGCGTTGGAGAGTTTCTAATCGGAAAATAAAATCTTCCGCGGTTAGAGAATCCGGTTTACCTTCGAAGTAAATGCCCCACTTGTCGATTTTAATTGGGCCTTTTATGTTTGTGTGGTACCTTGGATTTGGTGCATATTGTGGCGGACTCTGGGCCATCCCCAGAGTTTGTCTTTGTGGCATCGGATGTGTTTGATGTTTCTGCTGGTTTATCCTATGGTAATTCGAGCTTGGAAAATGAGATTCCCTTGGCAGAAATGGTTGGGATGATGGGTTTAAATGGGAATTAAAATTTGTTTGTGGACAATTCTTTTCAGGATGATTCATCACTGGTTCTTGATGGTGTGTAAGGTGTTGTTCCTCCATTTGTTGCGAGGCTTGACATGGCTCCTGTGATGACTCTTTATTGGTTTGCCTTAGCAGTGGTTGAATGAGTTCGTTTATGCTTCTCGTAAATTCGAGGAAGCTTCTTCTCATTTCTTCTTTTAACGGGTTTGCGATTTCTTCTTTTAGAGCCTCGTTGTAGGAAGAATATGCATTCACCACTGCCAGGTTAACATAAGTTCTTATGTCTGACGGTATATTACTCGTATTTCTGTCTTCGATGTTACTCTGTGTGTTATTTAGGTATTTCTGTTTTTCTACAATAGTGACGCTGGACCGATTGCTTGGATTGAGTGATTGTACCCCTACGGCTCCCTGCTGACCAAGACTACTAAAAGATGGTGGGTCTATGGAGTCGCTCGAACCTCTGTGGCTAAGAGGGTTGGAAGGAGGTGGGAACTGTGAGAACGAACTACTTGACGGTGGATAATTAGAAGTAACAGCTGGAATTTGTTGCAGTGGTACAGCGTGAGTAGCATTTTCATTATTTCTCGGTGGTGCAGTTGATGTTGCAGGTGGTACTTTACCTGCTGGTGGACTGTGCTGGACTTTTGGTATCGCACCTGTCATCATGTGAGAAACTTGTGCTCTGGTAAGTCTGCGATTTTCTTCAAATTCGCAGCTTCTCCTAAGTTTTTGTCTCTCTTTTTCAGACTCATTCATTTTGAAAAGGTGCTACAAAACTAGGAACTTGAAACTATATTTTTTTGGGACACAGATATATATGTATGTATAAGTATAAAGAATGTTTTTTTTTTCGTTTTAGGTCGAAATTCTCAACGTGCCTAGGGAGTGTAACGCAACACAAGATAAATCAAATATGAAGAGTGCTGTATGAATTAACAAGAAGGAAGGAAGAAGGAACTTATACTATATTCTCCTATGTAAATGAAGAAAACCAAAACCAATATATACTTATATACTAACATGTAAATTTTAAATTATAATAAAGTAATAAGTAGCAGATGCCTTGCGGCTAAAATTTTAAGTATTGTGCTTCAAAAGGATGTATTATGTGGGTTGTAAATAGTAAGCAACAAAAAAAATGTGTATATATGTATATATCTATAGTACCACTAATGTTTGACTAAACAATTAATTCAATCCAACAGATAAGTAAATAAATGAGTTATAAATAGGTAAATAAATTGTGAATAAATAAATAACAAATAAATAAATAGTTAACGATCAATTTGATTATGACTAATAGATAAAAAAAAGTAAACAAATAATTAATAAATACAAATGGCGAAAGGAAAAACTCAAAAAATCCCTGCTTGTATATATATGGTTTAATGTGTGTAAACTTATGTATGTAATATATGTATATATATTATGTAATAAAGCGGAAAATGTATTTGCTGTTTTTTTTTTGGAATTATTATTAGTTTTATTTTCTTTTTTTTCTTAGCATAGGAGGTGTCACAGCAAGTTTTTCTCGGCGGATGCGATGATGAGTAAGCTAATGATCTTGGACGTTTGACTGCGGACGGACGTGATGTTATCCCTCAGCAAAGTAAATAGGTAAACAAAAATTTAAAACCAGACACAAAACGAGACACAAAATACTTCTCTTATTGCTCCCGCAATTCCAGACCAGCCTGGGGCCTTTGCTGGAAGACTTGGAGCAATTCGATTGGTATTGTAATATTTCGGCTAGGGTTCGAAATGATAAAACGTTATTCTGTTTCAAAACACTCTATTTATTATTATTTAAATACAACTTTCAATCAATTCACAAACAATTTCACTTCTATTTCACAATTCAAATCTCTTATCTTTCACTTAGTAAGACTTAGGTCCTTTTCCATCGCTTTCCAAAAATCAACTTATCGTCCGCAGTTTCTCATCCTGTATTTATACTACATTTGTCGGGTTCTAGTTCTTTCTGGTAACTTCTGGTTTGAAACTGGGGTAATAACTGAACTCTCCAACGTGGAGAGTTTGTATGATCCTAAAACTATGCAACCCTGGATAATTGATTTAATCACATATATACCACAATATCCCCCTCTTAAACTTGTTCGTCCCGAACAAACTCTTCGACATTCTGCCCAATATAGCGATGTATTCGATCCACATGAACCACTTTCATCTTGCCTCTTCCTCGTTGAATGCGATAGACAACATCGTTGATGCGTTTTACGACTTTATATGGTCCTTCCCAGTCTTGCTGTAATTTGGGTGATATGCCTTTCCGTCTATGAGGGTTATATAGCCACACTAAATCTCCTTCCTGGAATCCCGTTGTGGTCGCCTTGACATCATACCTCGTCTTCATGCGGTCACTGGCTATCTTGATCTTATCCCTTGTTCTTTGGTGCACGTCCCTAATAATCCGTCTGAGGTCTGCGACATAGTCGTCTTCATTTCTGTTCTCTTCAGACGGCGGTGATCCAAACATCAATTCACTAGGTAACCGGATTCTTCTTCTTCTTATCCTTTTATTAACCCTTTCCTCGTTATACGAACTTATGCGTAACGAGTTTCCCATTTTTACTGCATCGCTGCTGCTCCGCTTATGGGGTTGGCTAATGTCGCAGACCGCAGAACGCGTCTACATAATGCTCGGTCCTGGATCGCTTCAGTGGTTAACCCCAGACGTTGTTGCGCATTTGCCATCTGAGAAATCCAGGAATTCTTTTTCCGACCTCGTTTTCTTACAGTTGGAGTGACCGTAGTTGATAGTGCCTTTTTAACCGGATTTTCCGCAGATCTTCTTTGAACGTGGCAATACCAGCTTATTCTATTCGCCTCAAGCTGTTCGGTTACCGAATTCTTTATATGTAGACTTCCTCTTATACGCGTAGATCTAATGCAATCGCGTTTAGTGACTCCACTGGACATCCTTAACATTTTCATTTCCGCTGCCGTCATTTTGTTTTTAAACGCTTCGTACATTGTCCAGCACTGTGAACCGTATATAAGAGCTGGTCTAACAACCGTGGTGTAGAGTTTCCCCTTTAATTTAAGTGGAAATTTTCGGTCGCAAAAGATTCCCGAATTTTCCCGCCATTTCATCCATCCCACACTAACTCTGTGGTTTACGTCGTCGTCACATTTCGCTTCCATGTTAACGATTGATCCTAAGTACTTAAAGATAGTGCTTTTCGGAAGAACTATTCCGTCTAACATTATATCCGGAACAGGTCGCAACGGATGCGCAAATGGGCATGTCAAATGCTCCGTCTTTGAACGACTTATTTTAAACCCGTTTCTCTCTAGCGCATTTCTCCATGAATCTAAGGCGTTCTGTAAATCTTCGACGTTATCGCTAAGTATAACTGCGTCGTCAGCGAAGAGAATTGGCGTTACATTTGCTTCGCGCATGCAGTCTTTTAAAAGATAGTCGAATACTACGTTAAAGAGGAAAGGGCTAAGTACGCTTCCTTGATGCACTCCGACATTAACTGGAAATTCTCTCGTTAGTCCAGCAGAGCTTTTAACCGCAGTTTTCACGTTTCCGTACATGTCTTGTATTATTCTAACATACGTTTCCGGTACGTTTTGAGATCTCAGCGCGGCCCATATGAGGTAACTAGGTAACCGGATTGTTCGACCGAAAAGGATTTCCGATGGAGTGTGACCTGTGGTGTTGTGTACTGCACTCCGATAGGCTAATAGAAACATTGGAATTCGCCTATCCCAATCGCATTGCTTGTCGCCAACGACCTTTGATAGGTGTTCATTCAAGGTTCTGTTGAAGCGTTCTACCATCCCGTCCGATTGTGGGTGGAGCGGTGTTGTTCTCGTCTTTTTGATACCCAGTAGCTCGCACACCCCTTGGAAAATCTTGGATTCGAAGTTGCGCCCTTGGTCCGAGTGCAATTCCATCGGTACGCCGAACCTGCTCACCCAGTTGTAAGCGATCTGCTCAATCACGGTTTTGGCTTCTTGGTTAGGGATAGCAAAAGCCTCAGGCCACTTGCTGAAGTAATCCATAACAACAAGAATGTAGCGATTTCCATTTTCGGTTTCAGGAAACGGTCCTGCAATGTCAACTGCGATTCTCTCGAATGGCGCTCCAACGTTGTATTGCTGCATTCTGCCGTGAGTTTTAACCCTCGGGCCTTTACTGGCGGCGCAGGTGACACACTTTCTGCACCAATTTTCTACATCGTCCTTGGCGTGCACCCAATAAAAACGTTCTCGCACCTTTTCTAACGTCTTATTCACTCCCAGATGGCCTCCGGATATTCCATCGTGCAGTTCCCTTAGCACGTCACTGACTCTCGACCTTGGCACAACGAGCTGCATCACAAACGACTTTCCATCCGAGCTTTCCCACCTTCGCCTCAAAACACCATCTTGAACTTGAAGCGAGTCCCACTGTGCCCAGTATGCCTTTAGTTCGGGACTTTTATTGGATATTTCCTGCCAATCTGGTTTTTCTTCATGTTCTTTCCAGGCGAGAATTGGCTCGATGTCCGGATCCTCTTTTTGGGCGTTTCGCATTTCACTTTCATTCCAACCATCAGTGGGCTCAGCTCTTAGTCGTTGAGTGGATACCGCATCTTTTTCTTCTTGTCGTGCGCAATGTTTGCAATCAGATTTGCAAGGTCGCCGGGACAGAGCATCCGCAATAGAGTGAAGGCTTCCCTTTCGATGATGTATCTCGAAGTCGTACATCTGGAGTCGTTCAATCCACCTTGCGACTTGTCCTTCAGGATTTTTAAATTGCAGCAACCACTTCAGAGATGCATGGTCTGTGCGAAGAATGAATTTTTGCCCGTACAGGTACTTATGGAAATGCTTTGTTGCCAAGACCAAAGCAAGAAGTTCCCGCCTGGTAACACAGTAGTTCCTTTCCGGCTTAGAGAGCACCTTACTAAAGTAGGAAACAACTTTCTCTTGCCCGTCATGCATCTGCGAAAGGACAGCTCCAATTCCGACGTTACTAGCATCTGCATCCACAATAAATGTTTTTCCTGGAGTAGGGTACACTAGTACAGGGGCCTCACATAGTTGTTGTTTAAGAGTTTTGAAGCTTCTTTCGCATTCACTTGACCATTTGAATTGTTTTCCCTTTTCTGTAAGTTGATGTAAACTCTTTGCGATCCCAGCAAAATCCTTCACAAACCGCCTGTAGTACGTAGCGAGTCCCAGAAAGCTTCTCAGTTGGTGTTTGTCTCTTGGGACTGGCCAATTTTTCACCGCTTCGATCTTTTCTGGGTCTGTCCTTACCCCTTCGGATGAGATGATGTGTCCCAAGTATTTGACATCTGGCCTAAAGAGATGACACTTCTTCGGGTTTAGCTTTAGCTGTGCACTTCGTAGTCTTTGGAACACTTCCTTTAAGTTATCTCGATGTTCTTGAAAAGTTTTGCCGACCACGATGACATCGTCCAGGTAGACCAAACAGGTTTTCCATGTTAGTCCCAGCAAAACGCGTTCCATTAGACGCTCAAAGGTTGCCGGAGCATTGCACAATCCGAATGGCATTACTGCGAATTGCCAAAGCCCGTTTCCAGCGGTGAAGGCTGTCTTCTCACGGTCCTCCGGATGGATCTGTACTTGCCAGTAGCCACTTTTCAAATCAAGTGTGGAGAACCATTGCGCCCCTGACAGTGTGTCCAGTGTGTCGTCAATCCTTGGCAACGGGTAGCTATCCTTCTTGGTGACATTATTTAGCTGGCGATAATCCACGCAGAATCTATTGGTGCCGTCTTTCTTCTTGACCAGTACAACGGGTGATGCCCATGGACTCTTAGAGCCTTCAATCAACCCTTGATTTTCCATAGTCGAAACCATTTCTGCAACCTCCGTCTGCTTAGCTAATGGTAAACGCCTAGGAGGTTGACGTATGGGTCTTGCATCTCCAGTGTCTATTCGGTGTTGTACCAAATGTGTGCTGCCATATTCGCCATCCTGCGAGGCAAATACGTCTGCAAATTCGTTGATTAGTTCCTCTGCCATAGCTCGTTGCTCCTGGTTCAGCTTGGTTTGCCGGAGTATAGTTCTTTTCAACTCAGCTGTGCTACTTGATGGCAAAGATATAGCAGCATTCTCCTTCGACAACTTGGTGACAGCAGTTATCGGTACGCACGCTCCGATCGATTGTCCTTGCTTTAGTTTGATGCTCTTATTTCCCACATTCAAGATTCTTACTGGGACCATTTTGCCTTTCGGCTCAACGAGCATCTTTCCCACGACGTAATTCTGATAATGATTTTTAGAGTCCGGCTCAATCAAATAGAATCGATGGCCCCCAAGATCACCTTCCAGCTGCGCCCAAATTAGTGTCTCTGCGGAAGGTGGTAAGATCTCGTCCTTGTTGACTACTGTCCTAAGGCATGCGGCATTCTCATTCCCGTACACCATTGGAATCTCGACGTTCCTGTACTTAAGTACTTGAGTTCCGATGTCGAGCACTACATTATGCGCCTTCATAAAGTCAACTCCAATGATGCACTCGTCTCATATATCGGCCACTAGGAATACGTGGGTGAATGTTAGTCCTGCCAGATTGATCGTAAGAACAACTTCTCCATACACCTTTGTCGTCGCTCCTGTTGCTGTTTTCAAGCAGTAGCTACTGGTATTGTGCAGCCATGAATCATGGGCGACATCCCTTCTTATAATGGAAGCGGTGGCACCGGTGTCAATGGTGGCCACGCATTTATTCTGGCCAATGTGGGCTTCCACTGTAAGACTCTTGTTACTTCGTTTTGTTTGGGAGACTTGGATTTTGATCCTGGGGGCGTCAATTCCAGAAACCGACTTCTGCCCCTCAAAGCTGGTCCTTACACGTATTCCCGCCTGTTGACTTGATGATGCGCTGCTTGCAGTATAGATGTTTTCCCTGCTACATGCTTCTTTGTTATGCCTCCCAGCAGCGCATTGTGAACAACTGCGTTCTTTAAGTGGAGCCCAGCACTGACGCTGCAGATGTCCTATTTTGTTGTAGTTCCAGCAACGGACTTGTCCTCCACGCACACTGTTCCGCTCCACGACGTCTGCTCGTTGGCATGAGCATTCCACGGCTGTCACTTCTCTCACGCGGTGGATTTCTTGAGATGCTTGGTCGGCAGCTTTCATCGTCAGGGCAAATGCTAGGGCCTCAGGAAGGGTTCGTTTTCCAGCCATTCTTACAGCCATTTGCAACTGCCTATCTTCAATCGCTTGGGTAAACGCCTCTACAGCCATTTCGTTGATAAGGTCTTCTCCGGCATTAGGATAAGATAGATGCGCCAACCGTTCAACGCGGTCTTAAAATCGATAAATAAGTGGTGTGCATCGATCTGAAGCTCATACGTTTTCCCCAAGTCCCCAAGCCACACTGATATGGACCTATCAGGTTGTTAACAAAGGGCTTCAGGCGATCACACAAAACGGCAGGTAACATCTTGTACGCGATGTTAAGAAGACCGATGTGTCTGTAGTTGGCGCAGTTCAGATGTTCTCCTTTCTTGAGGATCGAACAAACAATGCTAAGGCTCCATTCATGTGGCATACTTTCCGAGTGCAGGTGTATGTCTAACTTATAACGTTTCCGACTCGCGTAGAAACGATTGCGCTTATGTATCAGTAGTCGTATTTCGGGTATAAACCAAGGACGTTGGCCAAAACGGATAAGTTTGGTTTTTAGAGGAACATGATTGTTAAAAAGGGTACATATATTTTCATTTTAGAACCCAACTTGGTCATCAGAGGAAGACATAAAATACACAAGATCCCAATCAATATGCCGAGAATCTATCTCCAGTCGGTGGTAATCAATGTTGTTGAAGTCTCTGAATTCGAAGGTTGTAATTGCATATTCAAATGCAAATTCGAAGATCAGAAATAGCAAGTCATGTCTAGAAAAAACAGGTACGGACAACTGGTCATACAAGAGAACATCGTTGAGGGTATTCACAAAGAAATCATCTAAAAGAGTACAGGTTTGATTGGAAAATTGTGTAGCATTACTTGTATTGACTGGGAACAAATTAAGTGAGTACATACTATCAATGATATCATTGGCAACTAAAAGGTTGCTGTTTAAATCACCACCTATTAAAACTTTTTGGTAGTGAATTGAGATGGATTCCAACACAGAGAATATCGGAGATGGATCAATATATTTGTTTGGCCTATAAATAGATCCAATGAGAAGTTTGCCTGCGGTAGATATGAGCTCCACGAACACATATTCGGCAGAAGATTTCAATACCGGGTAGCACCTCAAACCAATTTCGGCATATATGGCAGCACCTCCACCTGATCTACCTATCATATCCCCTCGAAAAAGCCTGTATCCATCAACGTTGTACACCTCATCCCCTATCCTATCCTTAAACCACGATTCTGTAATGCAGACAATATCAACCTTGGAACCCATTAGCAAATCTCTTAGCTCATCACTGGCAGTGAGACTTTTTCTAATGTAAGTACATTGATTTTTAGAATCTAATATAAGCCCAAGAATTTTAGTAAACTTAAGATTTTTTTTATATAAGTGGTGTTTAGATTTACTTCTATAGTGTAACAATTAAGTTTTTACAAATATGGATAATTTCGGATTTAGAGAGTGAGATAGTTGAGCCTGAGAATGCGCTGCAACTTAGCAGGGCTTCGGTAATACGGGAGAAAGTATCCCCCAATACATGTAGGTCTTTGCATTTAAAAAAAAAAACAAGAAGATCGTCGGCTTAGAGCATATACCCTACCTTTTTGAAGCAGTCTATTATTTTACTCATTTCGTTAAAGGCTATGGTAAATAAAACTACGGATAGTGGTGATCCTTGGGGAATGCTGTTTTTTTATCTTATAAACTTTAGAGTAGGTGTTGTAATATATAATTAATAAGCTCCTGCTGGAGAGGAATGACTTGACAAAACCAAGTATTTTTGGGCAGGTTTTCCATTTTAGAAGCTGTTTCAAAACAACATGTGCTCCGATTCTGTCCCAGGCTTTTTCAAAGTCTAACCTGAGAATCGAAGCATCGTTTCGCTCAGACTGTGTTGAAGAGATGAAGTGGTCGAGGTGAAAGAGAGCGTCTAAAGTAGATCGTCTTTTTTTAAATGCGACTTGTCGATTGTCAACCAAGTTCTCCTTTTGGCAATAATTTTTTCCAGTGTTTTACCTGTACAAGGGAGAAGTGAGATCGGTCTGATCTCGGAGGTGGAGGTAAGCTCCTTGTTCGGTTTAGGTAATGGGATGGTGCTCCCAACTTTCCATGCATGTGTTGTACTATGATAATAGGCGTGTTTTTAAAACAGGGGGGGAGTTTTTTTTAACATTGCTTAAATTATTATTATTATATCTTAATTAAACAAGTAATAAATTACAGGCTAATCCTGAGAAAGAGGAGCTAGAAGCTGCAATGGCCTTGCGCCCAATAATATTTGGGCCAAATCGGGAAGTTTCTCCTATGTTTTAACAACAGTTTTCTTTGCTTTTTTTCAACGCAGAAGTCGGGTCATATTTATATGTAAGAATAGTATTATTAAATACAGGGTGTCCCAGTTTAGCAGTACGAGTAGTTAACGATCAATTTGATTATGACTAATAGATAAAAAAAAGTAAACAAATAATTAATAAATACAAATGGCGAAAGGAAAAACTCAAAAAATCCCTGCTTGTATATATATGGTTTAATGTGTGTAAACTTATGTATGAAATATATGTATTGTGGTATATATGTGATTAAATCAATTATCCAGTGTTGCATAGTTTTAGGATCATACAAACTCTCCAAGTTGGAGAGTTCAGTTATTACCCCAGTTTCAAACCAGAAGTTACCAGAAAGAACTAGAACCCGACAAATGTAGTATAAATACAGGATGAGAAACTGCGGACGATAAGTTGATTTTTGGAAAGCGATGGAAAAGGACCTAAGTCTTACTAAGTGAAAGATAAGAGATTTGAATTGTGAAATAGAAGTGAAATTGTTTGTGAATAAATTAAAAGTTGTATTTAAATAGTAATAAATAGAGTGTTTTTGGAAACAGAATAACGTTTTATCATTTCGAACCCTAGCCGAAATATTACATTGGTGTCAGAAGTGGGATAAAACTTATTCTGAGTGCTGTGAAAAAAAAAAAAGAAAATAATAAAAAAAAAAATAAAATAAAAAAATAAAAATGCCACGTACATTGCTGGAGCTAAGTATACCCCAGCTGAAAATGGAGCTAGAGAAGCGGAATCTCTCCGCAGCTGGAGGGAAAAGTGATTTGATTCTTCGGCTACAAGAAGCGATCGAAAAAGATGGAAAAGATCCTAAATCCATGTCGTTCGACGTAGAAGAGGAGCTTGTAAGCACAGGGGTTGACATGTCTGCCATGATGGAATTACTCCTTGGATTGAATTCTAAATTTGAAGAACAGAAGAATTCTTTAGAAGAACAAAGGAGAAGTATGGATTCTAAGTTTGAAGAACAGAAGAATTCTCTAGAAGAACAGAAGAATTCTCTAGAAGAACAGAAGAATTCTCTAGAAGAACAGAAGAATTCTCTAGAAGAACAGAAGAATTCCATTATTTCCGCACAAAAAGACACTGTTGAAGAGTTCAAGAATTCTCTAGAAGCGAAATTCGAAATAATCGATCAAAAATTAAATATGCACGAGGTACAATTCGAGAAGGTTGAACACAATATCGAGAATCTTGCGAAAGAACTAGAGAGAGTAAAGAAACAGAAAGTCCGAGAAATTTCTACAGACAGCCCTAGAAGGAAAGAGATGCAACCGCCTGTCTTCGATGGCCAAACATCGTGGCCAATATATAGAAGACAATTTGAAGCAGCTGCCATGACCAACAACTGGGACGACGGAGAAAAGTCGATTGCACTCACGCTGGCACTGAGAGGTACAGCTGCGGAATTGCTGCAAACCATCTCAGAAGATAAACAACTCAACTACGACGCTTTGGTTAAAGCCATAGAAATGCGGTTCGGAGATGACCATATGCAGCAAGTATACAGAGTCCAACTGCGCAGCAGAGTCCAGAAGAGGGGCGAAACACTTCAGCAGTTGCAGGCCGATATCGAACGGTTGGCGCATCTATCTTATCCTAATGCCGGAGAAGACCTTATCAACGAAATGGCTGTAGAGGCGTTTACCCAAGCGATTGAAGATAGGCAGTTGCAAATGGCTGTAAGAATGGCTGGAAAACGAACCCTTCCTGAGGCCCTAGCATTTGCCCTGACGATGAAAGCTGCCGACCAAGCATCTCAAGGAATCCACCGCGTAAGAGAAGTGACAGCCGTGGAATGCTCCTGCCAACGAGCAGACGTCGTGGAGCGGAACAGTGTGCGTGGAGGACAAGTCCGTTGTTGGAACTGCAACAAAATAGGACATCTGCAGCGCGAGTGCAGGTCTCCATTTAAACAACGCAGTTGTCCACAATGCGCTGCTAGGAGACGTAACGAAGAGGCATCTGGCGGGAATGACATTTATCCTGCCAGCAGCGCAACGTCAAGTCAACAGGCGGGAAACGTGTAAGAACCAACTTCGAGGGGCAGAAGTTGGTTTCTGGAATTGACGCCCCCAGGATCAAAATCCAAGTTTCCCAAACAAAACGAAGTAACAAGAGTCTTACAGTGGAAGCCCACATTGGCCAGAATAAATGCGTGGCCACCATTGACACCGGTGCCACCGCTTCCATTATAAGAAGGGATATCGCCCATGATTCATGGCTGCACAATACCAGTAGCTACTGCTTGAAAACAGCAACAGGAGCGACGGCAAAGGTGTATGGAGAAGTTGTTCTTACGATCAATCTGGCAGGACTAACATTCACCCACGTATTCCTAGTGGCCGATATATGCGACGAGTGCATCATTGGAGTTGACTTTATGAAGGCGCATAATGTAGTGCTCGACATCGGAACTCAAGTACTTAAGTACAGGAACGTCGAGATTCCAATGGTGTACGGGAATGAGAATGCCGCATGCCTTAGGACAGTAGTCAACAAGGACGAGATCTTACCACCTTCCGCAGAGACACTAATTTGGGCGCAGCTGGAAGGTGATCTTGGGGGCCATCGATTCTATTTGATTGAGCCGGACTCTAAAAATCATTATCAGAATTACGTCGTGGGAAAGATGCTCGTTGAGCCGAAAGGCAAAATGGTCCCAGTAAGAATCTTGAATGTGGGAAATAAGAGCATCAAACTAAAGCAAGGACAATCGATCGGAGCGTGCGTACCGATAACTACTGTCACCAAGTTGTCGAAGGAGAATGCTGCTATATCTTTGCCATCAAGTAGCACAGCTGAGTTGAAAAGAACTATACTCCGGCAAACCGAGCTGAACCAGGAGCAACGAGCTATGGCAGAGAAACTAATCAACGAATTTGCAGACGTATTTGCCTCGCAGGATGGCGAATATGGCAGCACACATTTGGTACAACACCGAATAGACACTGGAGATGCAAGACCCATACGTCAACCTCCTAGGCGTTTACCATTAGCTAAGCAGACGGAGGTTGCAGAAATGGTTTCGACTATGGAAAATCAAGGGTTGATTGAAGGCTCTAAGAGTCCATGGGCATCACCCGTTGTACTGGTCAAGAAGAAAGACGGCACCAATAGATTCTGCGTGGATTATCGCCAGCTAAATAATGTCACCAAGAAGGATAGCTACCCGTTGCCAAGGATTGACGACACACTGGACACACTGTCAGGAGCGCAATGGTTCTCCACACTTGATTTGAAAAGTGGCTATTGGCAAGTACAGATCCATCCGGAGGACCGTGAGAAGACAGCCTTCACCGCAGGAAACGGGCTTTGGCAATTCGCAGTAATGCCATTCGGATTGTGCAATGCTCCGGCAACCTTTGAGCGTCTAATGGAACGCGTTTTGCTGGGACTTACATGGAAAACCTGTTTGGTCTACCTGGACGATGTCATCGTGGTCGGCAAAACTTTTCAAGAACATCGAGATAACTTAAAGGAAGTGTTCCAAAGACTACGAAGTGCACAGCTAAAGCTAAACCCGAAGAAGTGTCATCTCTTTAGGCCAGATGTCAAATACTTGGGACACATCATCTCATCCGAAGGGGTACGGACAGACCCAGAAAAGATCGAAGCGGTGAAAAATTGCCCAGTCCCAAGAGACAAACACCAACTGAGAAGCTTTCTGGGACTCGCTACGTACTACAGGCGGTTTGTGAAGGATTTTGCTGGGATCGCAAAGAGTTTACATCAACTTACAGAAAAGGGAAAACAATTCAAATGGTCAAGTGAATGCGAAAGAAGCTTCAAAACTCTCAAACAACAACTATGTGAGGCCCCTGTACTAGTGTACCCTACTCCAGGAAAAACATTTATTGTGGATGCAGATGCTAGTAACGTCGGAATTGGAGCTGTCCTTTCGCAGATGCATGACGGGCAAGAGAAAGTTGTTTCCTACTTTAGTAAGGTGCTCTCTAAGCCGGAAAGGAACTACTGTGTTACCAGGCGGGAACTTCTTGCTTTGGTCTTGGCAACAAAGCATTTCCATAAGTACCTGTACGGGCAAAAATTCATTCTTCGCACAGACCATGCATCTCTGAAGTGGTTGCTGCAATTTAAAAATCCTGAAGGACAAGTCGCAAGGTGGATTGAACGACTCCAGATGTACGACTTCGAGATACATCATCGAAAGGGAAGCCTTCACTCTATTGCGGATGCTCTGTCCCGGCGACCTTGCAAATCTGATTGCAAACATTGCGCACGACAAGAAGAAAAAGATGCGGTATCCACTCAACGACTAAGAGCTGAGCCCACTGATGGTTGGAATGAAAGTGAAATGCGAAACGCCCAAAAAGAGGATCCGGACATCGAGCCAATTCTCGCCTGGAAAGAACATGAAGAAAAACCAGATTGGCAGGAAATATCCAATAAAAGTCCCGAACTAAAGGCATACTGGGCACAGTGGGACTCGCTTCAAGTTCAAGATGGTGTTTTGAGGCGAAGGTGGGAAAGCTCGGATGGAAAGTCGTTTGTGATGCAGCTCGTTGTGCCAAGGTCGAGAGTCAGTGACGTGCTAAGGGAACTGCACGATGGAATATCCGGAGGCCATCTGGGAGTGAATAAGACGTTAGAAAAGGTGCGAGAACGTTTTTATTGGGTGCACGCCAAAGACGATGTAGAAAATTGGTGCAGAAAGTGTGTCACCTGCGCCGCCAGTAAAGGCCCGAGGGTTAAAACTCACGGCAGAATGCAGCAATACAACGTTGGAGCGCCATTCGAGAGAATCGCAGTTGACATTGCAGGACCGTTTCCTGAAACCGAAAATGGAAATCGCTACATTCTTGTTGTTATGGATTACTTCAGCAAGTGGCCTGAGGCTTTTGCTATCCCTAACCAAGAAGCCAAAACCGTGGTTGAGCAGATCGTTTACAACTGGGTGAGCAGATTCGGCGTACCGATGGAATTGCACTCGGATCAAGGGCGTAACTTCGAGTCTAAGATTTTCCAAGGGGTGTGCGAGCTACTGGGGATTAAAAAGACAAGAACAACACCGCTCCACCCACAATCGGACGGGATGGTAGAACGCTTCAACAGAACCTTGAATGAACACCTATCAAAGGTCGTTGGCGACAAGCAATGCGATTGGGATAGGCAAATTCCAATGTTTCTATTAGCCTATCGGAGTGCAGTACACAACACCACAGGTCACACTCCATCGGAAATCCTTTTCGGTCGAACAGTCCGGTTACCTAGTGAATTGATGTTTGGATCACCGCCGTCTGAAGAGAACAGAAATGAAGACGACTATGTCGCAGACCTCAGACGGATTATTAGGGACGTGCACCAAACAACCAGGGATAAGATCAAGACAGCCAGTGACCGCATGAAGACGAGGTATGATGTCAAGGCGACCACAACGGGATTCCAGGAAGGAGATCTAGTGTGGCTATATAACCCCCATAGACGGAAAGGCGTATCACCCAAATTACAGCAAGACTGGGAAGGACCATATAAAGTCGTAAAACGCATCAACGATGTTGTCTATCGCATTCAACGAGGAAGAGGCAAGATGAAAGTGGTTCATGTGGATCGAATACATCGCTATATTGGGCAGAATGGCGAAGAGTTTGTTCGGGACGAACAAGTTTAAGAGGGGGATATTGTGGTATATATGTGATTAAATCAATTATCCAGTGTTGCATAGTTTTAGGATCATACAAACTCTCCACGTTGGAGAGTTCAGTTATTACCCCAGTTTCAAACCAGAAGTTACCAGAAAGAACTAGAACCCGACAAATGTAGTATAAATACAGGATGAGAAACTGCGGACGATAAGTTGATTTTTGGAAAGCGATGGAAAAGGACCTAAGTCTTACTAAGTGAAAGATAAGAGATTTGAATTGTGAAATAGAAGTGAAATTGTTTGTGAATTGATTGAAAGTTGTATTTAAATAATAATAAATAGAGTGTTTTGAAACAGAATAACGTTTTATCATTTCGAACCCTAGCCGAAATATTACAGTATATATATTATGTAATAAAGCGGAAAATGTATTTGCTGTTTTTTTTTTGGAATTATTATTAGTTTTTTTTTTTTTTTTTTTAGCATAGGAGGTGTCACAGCAAGTTTTTCTCGGCGGATGCGATGATGAGTAAGCTAATGATCTTGGACGTTTGACTGCGGACGGACGTGATGTTATCCCTCAGCAAAGTAAATAGGTAAACAAAAATTTAAAACCAGACACAAAACGAGACACAAAATACTTCTCTTATTGCTCCCGCAATTCCAGACCAGCCTGGGGCCTTTGCTGGAAGACTTGGAGCAATTCGATTGGTATACATATAAGAAAGCTAATAGATAAGGACGGAACAGTGCTACAAGTGCATGCTATAGCAATACATAAACGAGGTCACTGAAACCGTGTAATATCACAATAAGAAAGAAAAGGAAAATTAAAGTTTAGGATAGAAAAGTAAAATTTACATTTAAAAGAGAAGAGTAGAAAAAGACGTAAGACTAAAAATTTGAGTTGTTTCTGTGGTCATCATCAATGTCACCCGTCGCAATTCAAGTTGGTATGTCAACTGACTCCCACTTGAAGACTTACGGATCCTTTGATGATGGCCATAGGAACATCTGCGGACGGACGACTAGGACGGACATTTGACAAGCACATACGTTGGGCGCCATTTTTTTGTAATAACCAGGGGGTAGTTAGTGTGCATAGGATAGGACAGGTAAGGAAGGTAAAAAGTACTAGAAAGGATTGGAGGATTATAGAGGGCGTTGGAGTTGAGAAGAGGACCGGAAACCAGGTTGTGGACTGGACTGGGAAAGGAGAGGAAAGGATGTCTCCGAGTGAGCAACGTGGCATGCTTGCGAGGCACGGCTATGCTCGCCGGATGGGGCTGGTTCTTGTCCTCACTCTTTTACGGGACCTATTACTACAAAAAAAAACATATATCATGCCGACTAAACTTTACGAACCATAACCAAACAACATAATAAATCGGACGGAACTTACGATGCTGAGGTACGCTGTGGTGTTGATCAGCGCTGGCCTTTTCCCTCCCAACCTGGAGATCCGGTGGCCGTTTTTAGGATTTCCCCTATGAGTGGATAACGATCACCAGCTTACCTCATCTCCAGCCGAGTTCTGCTTTCTACGACACCTCCTGAAAATTCCTAAACAAGGCATTTTAGCGCCTTTGGGGTATGCTACTAAATATTAATGAAAACAAAATTTCTTTTCCTCATTTTTTTTATTGCCTATATCTAGGCTGTAACAAGATTTCAAACTGACAAAATAAATATACATACAAACTTATTCCTTAATATATTTTACTATACTCATTAATGAAAAGTATTATTACTATTATTTATTTTTTTTTTTTTTGCTTAAAAAGAAACCTGCCTAATAAGAGCTCGAATTAGGGGTACAGCTGTGCAACTTACGTGCAAAAAAAAGTAAACAAAAGAATTTGAACAAGACGAGGATAATTAAACATGCACAAAGATTACATTATATATATAGATAAATAAATAAATAGGTAAATAACGCAAAAAAAAAATCAATTGAAAACAGCAAAAAATATAAATAAGAATAAATAAATGAATGAATAAATAAATAAATAAATATATACATATATGTGTGAGAAAACAAAGTTAATTATTATTATTTTTTTTTTTTTATAGATATATGTATATAGAATAGTACGAGATTAAATAAACAAAAAAATTATAGCTTTAACAGTATGTACGTTAAGTGAGTACAATATGAGTACACTGCGAAAAATTCTTTGGGATAATTTTTGCTTTGTTTTGAATTATTATTATTTTTTTTTGTAGCTTAATATATATTATATGTATATTAATTTAAATTTTTTTATGTGGACCTTCGTGGGCGTAGCTGTCCTTTCCTTGGCACGTTATCGCTGATGTACATATGTAGGTGTATGAATTATTTGTAAGAAAACTCGAAACGGGAAACGAGAATCGGGAAACGAGAATCGAGAAACGGGAAACGAGAAACGGGTGGCGATCACGATAATTTTAATCGTGATCGCCTCGTTTTTACTTTTATTTTATTTCCCTAAATAAAAAAACTTAAATTTTTTTCTGTTTTGCTTACTTAACTTAGCACTTACCCTAAATACTTCCTTCTTCCAGTTTTTATTTTTTTTTTTTTACTTTTCACAAAATTCTTTATTTTTATTTATTTTTTTTTTTATATATATGTATAAACTTTTGCGGTACACTTTATTTTATTTTATTTGCCTTTTGTTTTTTTTTCACCTTTTTGTTTTTCTTTGCTTTTTTTTTTTTTTTTTGGCACTTGGACACTGCTATCTTCTTTTCCTTTATCTCTAAGTTTTACTTTTTATATTTTTTTTTCTGTGCACGCACACACTTTGTCACGCCACTGTCCAGTTTACTTCTGGCGTGATTACTTGGCTGCCGTTTTTTTTCTGCCAATTGGTAACCCCGCTATTTGTCGTTCTCACGCTGAATAGCTAAGTAGCTGTTTTAGGCTACCCGTTCCCTACCTTACCCTATAAAAAAAATTTGTTGGTTCTAAGCTTCGCTGGCCTGGCACCACCTTTTTTCATCCATCTTCGAAGATCGAAATTCTTTCGAGGATCGAATTTCTTTCCCCACCATCTTGTTTTTGTGTCTGACAGTTGTTTATTTTGAAAAAAGGAAAATTATATTGTAGGTTTATTTTTGTTATTTGATGTTTTGTTTTCTTAAATTTTTCTTTTGCAGGGAGCTGTAACAACACTCGGGGCTTTCCAGAGTCTTATGACGGAAAGGACAAAGGACAGCTTCCTGTATTTGATATGTTTTGACGTGGTGAGGAACCCCACGATCTGTTTAGCCGGGCATAGAGGAGATTTAGCCTAAACATATGGATACGAAGGTATGTGCATTTCTGCCTGTATACATTGGGGCAATGATCTACAAACAGCTGTACGAGTTTCTGTTCTGTAGCAACGTAAGTGCATATGCAAATACATAACAAGCTATTTAAGTACGATACGATACATAAAAGCAAAAAAAAAACTAAATAAATACATGCACGCATATCACAATAGTGAATATTGCACATAACTAACTGAATCTATAAATAAATATATATGTATATAAATAAGTGTAACTAAACTACGTACATAAATAAACTACACGATAAATAAATAAGATATACGTAAACAAATATACATATAAATAAATATATATACATAGATAAATACTAAATAGGTAATAATAAATGACAATAAATCAATAAATAAATAAATAAATAAATAAATACAAATAAATATATAAATAAATAAATATAAATAAATAAATTATTCTTTATACACTTACATACACAAATTAATGCCTTATCCTACTTCAGTCTATATTCTCTACTTATACCTATATAAATAAATAAATAAATTAATCAGTAAATAAATAAATAAATAAATAAACTATCATAATTAACAAGACAAATTGCTCTATGATTACATACGCACGTACTTTTGTGATTTTACGTTGCTATCACTGTTTTATGTCCTTCGCGTGGTACACTCCGATTTCTTTTCCGACCAGATTTTTTAATTCATACATGTTCCGACCAATTGGTCTGACAACACGACATTTAACATATTTAGGACACAGCTTGGACGTTAAGTACTTGGACGTGTCACTTAAAACGAAATTTATTCTATAAACTTCTTGGCCAGGTATAAATCGAACCAGTCGTGTTCTTGTGTTGTATGTTTTTACGCTTCTTTTGTAAGAACTCTTTATGTTCTGCTTTATCCTGTTTCTCAAGCACTGCAATCGATTTTGTCTTGAGAGGGTCAATAGTTCTCCGTCCTCAACAGCATTAAGTCGTTGAGCCAGTTCGTAGCAGCTTCCGTGTGTCATCATATTCGTACCAAACAAGGCAAAGTATGGTGACACATCGATTGAACAATGCACAGAACTCCTCAACGACCCAGCTATGTCACTTAGGTGACGATGGTCATCCGTGATGTAGGATCTTATGGCCGTGATAATTGATCTTTAAACTCTCTCAGACGCATTCGATTGAGGCGAGTAATTTGCAGTTCTCAGGTGTCGTATTTGCAGTTTTGTCAGAAGATTTTGGAAATCTTTTGCCAAGAACTGCTTACCATTGTCCGAATGTATTATTTGTGGTACACCGAACAAATTAAACACATCTTGTAAATACTGGACAACACTGGATGAACTTGCATTTTTAAGCGCTTTTAACAACACAAATTTTGACAGATGGTCAAGGACTACAAATACATATTTTTTTCCAGATTTTGATCTGGGGTACAGTCCCAAGAAATCTATATATAGTTTCTGGAATGGACGATCTGTACAAAAATTTGACGACATTGGCGGACGTTGTATGATATTAGACGGTTTACAAAGTTTACATGTAACGCAATTGGACACATATTGACGGATTTGAACAGTCATATTTGGCCAATAGAAGAATTGCCTTATCCTGTGTATAGTTTTCGCAATACCACCATGCGAAGCTTTCGGAGGATTATGTGCTCGCGAAATCAACTCCTCTGTGAGATCCGACGGAATCCATAACTTCCAGTTTTGTTCAACCGTGGACTCATCGAGCAATGTCTTTCAATTCAAGGCTGTCAATATGTGCACGGGACAGAGTATCAGGTACCATGTTTAGCGATCCCTTTCGGTGCTCAATTTGGAATGTGTATTTCTGGAGCTCCAGACTCCATCTTCCAAGCCTACCGGACAGGTTCTTGAGGCCCATCAACCACCGTAGACTGGAATGGTCGGTGATGATGGTAAACGCCATGCCTTCCACGTAAGGTCTGAATCTCTGGACGGCCAGTACCGCTGCTAGACATTCTTTCTCTGTCACACTATAATTTCGTCTACATGAATTTAATTTTTGGGAGAAGTACGCGATGGGACATTCTTCTTTAGCTTCGTTGAATTGGAACAGAAATGCTCCTATTCCCAAATCAGAAGCGTCGCACTGGATGAAGAATCTTTTTTTTAGAAAAATCAGGGTGGATGAGTACCGGTCTATCTCTGCGTATAAAAGATCTTGTATGGCTGGGGAAACAGGGTAGTGACGTTGCTTGACAGGTTCCGCATCCCCGGTGTTAATGACATGCTCCTCCAAGGATGTTTTTCCGAGACCATGCCTCCAGAAATTGATTCCCAGATATAACTCCTGTTCAAGACTTGGCACTAAGAAAAATGTAATCGGCTTGGACACACCTTTTTACTCTACCGGTGCTGTAACTTTGCCGATTATAGCCTGATTTTTTACGTCGGCTGTTTTAACGCCAGTATTTCTAAAATAATTAAAGGGTAAGTTTAGTATTTTTACTAACTTTTCATAATTTTTCCCTAATATACTTATAGTGGCTCCACTATCTAGTAACCCCAATACTTCACATTCTCTAATTTTTATTTTGGCGTAGGGCCTTGGGTCAGAGGATGTGTCGACTATAGTTGACGCTATCGCTCTTCTGATTTCTTTTCTAATTTTATACCTTTCCCTAGCTTTTAGAATTTTCTTAGTTACCATGTTTTTTCTACCTATGATTCTATATCTAGCTCTTTCATATTCCTGCAATCTTACATATAGGGGTTTTATTTCTGGAATCTCCGGCTTTTTTATTTTTCTTTCTTCTTCCGTCCTCTTTAATATTTTTAGGTGTCCATCATTACTATTGTTATCTTCTTCTATTTGAATTATGACAAAACCATTATTGTTTATTCGGGGATTTGCGTCGAATGCGACTTCCCCGTCGACATCACGTTCCCTTGAATGTTTCCCGGGTTGCACCGGCGACATTTGGGGGTTATCACTCCCTCTTGTCCACACCTATAGCAAAATATATTTCTGCTACTAGAGGGGCAATCCATGAAGGTGTGACCCTCGGCCCTGAAGTTCCAGCAACACAATTTTCTTGGCTCTGCAGAATTTTTTGTCGGTTTTGGCCGCGGATCACCATACTGCATGGTTGCCATCTCCCTTGCCTGCATAACATCTTCCTCCAAGTCTTCATAGTCTAGTGGACTAAGGTTATACTTCGCTTGATGTCCTTCCCTTATCGGAAAAGCGTTCTCTGCATCTTTGCAGGCGTACCTTAGTTGGTCCAAAGTGAAAATTGCCTTGGGATAAATCAACTTTCCAATCCTTGTATTTAAATTTCTTTTAATTATTTTGACAATTTCAAACTCTGGGGCTTGGATGGTCATTTGTGATCTGAGCTTGGCGATCTCAGCGAAGAACTCATCGATCGATTCTCCGGCACCCTGTTTGCGGTCCATAAGGTCTCTCATTATTTCGAAGTCTGACTTCGAGTTGCGGAATTGACGCATAAGTGCATCACGCAGAGATGGCCAATCTGAATAGTAATTAGCTCTTTTAAATTGCCAATACCATTCGTATGCGGTACCAGAGAGGAGGATGTGGAAATCGCGCAAGATCTCAGACCACGGACACTCGTATTGGCGTTGGAGAGTTTCTAATCGGAAAATAAAATCTTCCGCGGTTAGAGAATCCGGTTTACCTTCGAAGTAAATGCCCCACTTGTCGATTTTAATTGGGCCTTTTATGTTTGTGTGGTACCTTGGATTTGGTGCATATTGTGGCGGACTCTGGGCCATTCCCAGAGTTTGTCTTTGTGGCATCGGATGTGTTTGATGTTTCTGCTGGTTTATCCCATGGTAATTCGAGCTTGGAAAATGAGATTCCCTTGGCAGAAATGGTTGTGATGATGGGTTTAAATGGGAATTAAAATTTGTTTGTGGACAATTCTTTTCAGGATGATTCATCACTGGTTCTTGATGGTGTGTAAGGTGTTGTTCCTCCATTTGTTGCGAGGCTTGACATGGCTCCTGTGATGACTCTTTATTGGTTTGCCTTAGCAGTGGTTGAATGAGTTCGTTTATGCTTCTCGTAAATTCGAGGAAGCTTCTTCTCATTTCTTCTTTTAACGGGTTTGCGATTTCTTCTTTTAGAGCCTCGTTGTAGGAAGAATATGCATTCACCACTGCCAGGTTAACATAAGTTCTTATGTCTGACGGTATATTACTCGTATTTCTGTCTTCGATGTTACTCTGTGTGTTATTTAGGTATTTCTGTTTTTCTACAATAGTGACGCTGGACCGATTGCTTGGATTGAGTGATTGTACCCCTACGGCTCCCTGCTGACTAAGACTACTAAAAGATGGTGGGTCTATGGAGTCGCTCGAACCTCTGTGGCTAAGAGGGTTGGAAGGAGGTGGGAACTGTGAGAACGAACTACTTGACGGTGGATAATTAGAAGTAACAGCTGGAATTTGTTGCAGTGGTACAGCGTGAGTAGCATTTTCATTATTTCTCGGTGGTGCAGTTGATGTTGCAGGTGGTACTTTACCTGCTGGTGGACTGTGCTGGACTTTTGGTATCGCACCTGTCATCATGTGAGAAACTTGTGCTCTGGTAAGTCTGCGATTTTCTTCAAATTCGCAGCTTCTCCTAAGTTTTTGTCTCTCTTTTTCAGACTCATTCATTTTGAAAAGGTGCTACAAAACTAGGAACTTGAAACTATATTTTTTTGGGACACAGATATATATGTATGTATAAGTATAAAGAATGTTTTTTTTTTTCGTTTTAGGTCGAAATTCTCAACGTGCCTAGGGAGTGTAACGCAACACAAGATAAATCAAATATGAAGAGTGCTGTATGAGCCAATTTTATAATTAACAAGAAGGAAGGAAGAAGGAACTTATACTATATTCTCCTATGTAAATGAAGAAACCCAAAACCAATATATACTTATATACTAACATGTAAATTTTAAATTATAATAAAGTAATAAGTAGCAGATGCCTTGCGGCTAAAATTTTAAGTATTGTGCTTCAAAAGGATGTATTATGTGGGTTGTAAATAGTAAGCAACAAAAAAAATGTGTATATATGTATATATCTATAGTACCACTAATGTATGACTAAACAATTAATTCAATCCAACAGATAAGTAAATAAATGAGTTATAAATAGGTAAATAAATTGTGAATAAATAAATAACAAATAAATAAATACGAGGGCGGGTCAATAAGTCCGTGACTTTTGGATTAAAACACAGATTGTTTGATAAAAAAATAATTTTATTTTTCAACGTAGTCTCCCTTGAGCTCTATACACTTTGTCCAACGCTTCTCCAATTTTTTTATCCCTTCCAAAAAAAATGATTTGTCGAGGTCCTCAAAATAGGCCTTTGTTTGCGAGATGACTTCATCATTGGAGTCAAATCTTTTTCCATCAAGCCTTTTCTTCAGGTTTGGGAACAAGAAGTAGTCACTCGGAGCCAAATCTGGAGAATAGGGTGGATGAGGGAGCAATTCATAGCCCAATTCATAGATTTTTGCCATGGCAACTGCACATGTGTTTGTGGTCGACTGTGAGCAAACGCGGCACCCATCTTGCGGAAAGCTTTCTCATGCCCAAGTGATCATTCAAAATTGAAACCACTGAGCCATGCGAGATCCCTACGGCTTCCACAATCTCTCGCACTTTCAATCTTCGGTCGGCCAACACCATATCGTGAATTTTTTCGATTGTTTCGGGTGTAGAGACCTCAACTGGGCGTCCAGGACGTTCGGCATCTTCAGTGCTTGTACGGCCACAACGAAATTCAGTAAACCACTTTTTTACCATTGAAATCGATGGTGCAGAGTCCCCATAGTATTTATCAAGCTTAGCCTTGGTCTCGGTAATGGTTTTTTTTCGCAAGAAATAATGCTTAATAAGCACACGAAATTCACTTTTTTCCATTTTCTCCTCAAATTAGTGAGTAGTCTGATAAAAATAGCTGTCAAACACAAACTAACTGACGCAGCAAGTTTAAATTTTGACAGGAGTCAACTGACAGATGCCTGTTGACAGGAGCAGTGTTGCTGTTTCAGTAAAGAGGTCAGAAATTCAAAAAGTCACGGACTTATTGACCCGCCCTCGTAGTTAACGATCAATTTGATTATGACTAATAGATAAAAAAAAAAAACAAATAATTAATAAATACAAATGGCGAAAGGAAAAACTCAAAAAATCCCTGCTTGTATATATATGGTTTAATGTGTGTAAACTTATGTATGAAATATATGTATTGTGGTATATATGTGATTAAATCAATTATCCAGTGTTGCATAGTTTTAGGATCATACAAACTCTCCAAGTTGGAGAGTTCAGTTATTACCCCAGTTTCAAACCAGAAGTTACCAGAAAGAACTAGAACCCGACAAATGTAGTATAAATACAGGATGAGAAACTGCGGACGATAAGTAGATTTTTGGAAAGCGATGGAAAAGGACCTAAGTCTTACTAAGTGAAAGATAAGAGATTTGAATTGTGAAATAGAAGTGAAATTGTTTGTGAATAAATTAAAAGTTGTATTTAAATAGTAATAAATAGAGTGTTTTTGGAAACAGAATAACGTTTTATCATTTCGAACCCTAGCCGAAATATTACATTGGTGTCAGAAGTGGGATAAAACTTATTCTGAGTGCTGTGAAAAAAAAAAAAGAAAATAATAAAAAAAAAAATAAAATAAAAAAATAAAAATGCCACGTACATTGCTGGAGCTAAGTATACCCCAGCTGAAAATGGAGCTAGAGAAGCGGAATCTCTCCGCAGCTGGAGGGAAAAGTGATTTGATTCTTCGGCTACAAGAAGCGATCGAAAAAGATGGAAAAGATCCTAAATCCATGTCGTTCGACGTAGAAGAGGAGCTTGTAAGCACAGGGGTTGACATGTCTGCCATGATGGAATTACTCCTTGGATTGAATTCTAAATTTGAAGAACAGAAGAATTCTTTAGAAGAACAAAGGAGAAGTATGGATTCTAAGTTTGAAGAACAGAAGAATTCTCTAGAAGAACAGAAGAATTCTCTAGAAGAACAGAAGAATTCTCTAGAAGAACAGAAGAATTCTCTAGAAGAACAGAAGAATTCCATTATTTCCGCACAAAAAGACACTGTTGAAGAGTTCAAGAATTCTCTAGAAGCGAAATTCGAAATAATCGATCAAAAATTAAATATGCACGAGGTACAATTCGAGAAGGTTGAACACAATATCGAGAATCTTGCGAAAGAACTAGAGAGAGTAAAGAAACAGAAAGTCCGAGAAATTTCTACAGACAGCCCTAGAAGGAAAGAGATGCAACCGCCTGTCTTCGATGGCCAAACATCGTGGCCAATATATAGAAGACAATTTGAAGCAGCTGCCATGACCAACAACTGGGACGACGGAGAAAAGTCGATTGCACTCACGCTGGCACTGAGAGGTACAGCTGCGGAATTGCTGCAAACCATCTCAGAAGATAAACAACTCAACTACGACGCTTTGGTTAAAGCCATAGAAATGCGGTTCGGAGATGACCATATGCAGCAAGTATACAGAGTCCAACTGCGCAGCAGAGTCCAGAAGAGGGGCGAAACACTTCAGCAGTTGCAGGCCGATATCGAACGGTTGGCGCATCTATCTTATCCTAATGCCGGAGAAGACCTTATCAACGAAATGGCTGTAGAGGCGTTTACCCAAGCGATTGAAGATAGGCAGTTGCAAATGGCTGTAAGAATGGCTGGAAAACGAACCCTTCCTGAGGCCCTAGCATTTGCCCTGACGATGAAAGCTGCCGACCAAGCATCTCAAGGAATCCACCGCGTAAGAGAAGTGACAGCCGTGGAATGCTCCTGCCAACGAGCAGACGTCGTGGAGCGGAACAGTGTGCGTGGAGGACAAGTCCGTTGTTGGAACTGCAACAAAATAGGACATCTGCAGCGCGAGTGCAGGTCTCCATTTAAACAACGCAGTTGTCCACAATGCGCTGCTAGGAGACGTAACGAAGAGGCATCTGGCGGGAATGACATTTATCCTGCCAGCAGCGCAACGTCAAGTCAACAGGCGGGAAACGTGTAAGAACCAACTTCGAGGGGCAGAAGTTGGTTTCTGGAATTGACGCCCCCAGGATCAAAATCCAAGTTTCCCAAACAAAACGAAGTAACAAGAGTCTTACAGTGGAAGCCCACATTGGCCAGAATAAATGCGTGGCCACCATTGACACCGGTGCCACCGCTTCCATTATAAGAAGGGATATCGCCCATGATTCATGGCTGCACAATACCAGTAGCTACTGCTTGAAAACAGCAACAGGAGCGACGGCAAAGGTGTATGGAGAAGTTGTTCTTACGATCAATCTGGCAGGACTAACATTCACCCACGTATTCCTAGTGGCCGATATATGCGACGAGTGCATCATTGGAGTTGACTTTATGAAGGCGCATAATGTAGTGCTCGACATCGGAACTCAAGTACTTAAGTACAGGAACGTCGAGATTCCAATGGTGTACGGGAATGAGAATGCCGCATGCCTTAGGACAGTAGTCAACAAGGACGAGATCTTACCACCTTCCGCAGAGACACTAATTTGGGCGCAGCTGGAAGGTGATCTTGGGGGCCATCGATTCTATTTGATTGAGCCGGACTCTAAAAATCATTATCAGAATTACGTCGTGGGAAAGATGCTCGTTGAGCCGAAAGGCAAAATGGTCCCAGTAAAAATCTTGAATGTGGGAAATAAGAGCATCAAACTAAAGCAAGGACAATCGATCGGAGCGTGCGTACCGATAACTACTGTCACCAAGTTGTCGAAGGAGAATGCTGCTATATCTTTGCCATCAAGTAGCACAGCTGAGTTGAAAAGAACTATACTCCGGCAAACCGAGCTGAACCAGGAGCAACGAGCTATGGCAGAGAAACTAATCAACGAATTTGCAGACGTATTTGCCTCGCAGGATGGCGAATATGGCAGCACACATTTGGTACAACACCGAATAGACACTGGAGATGCAAGACCCATACGTCAACCTCCTAGGCGTTTACCATTAGCTAAGCAGACGGAGGTTGCAGAAATGGTTTCGACTATGGAAAATCAAGGGTTGATTGAAGGCTCTAAGAGTCCATGGGCATCACCCGTTGTACTGGTCAAGAAGAAAGACGGCACCAATAGATTCTGCGTGGATTATCGCCAGCTAAATAATGTCACCAAGAAGGATAGCTACCCGTTGCCAAGGATTGACGACACACTGGACACACTGTCAGGAGCGCAATGGTTCTCCACACTTGATTTGAAAAGTGGCTATTGGCAAGTACAGATCCATCCGGAGGACCGTGAGAAGACAGCCTTCACCGCAGGAAACGGGCTTTGGCAATTCGCAGTAATGCCATTCGGATTGTGCAATGCTCCGGCAACCTTTGAGCGTCTAATGGAACGCGTTTTGCTGGGACTTACATGGAAAACCTGTTTGGTCTACCTGGACGATGTCATCGTGGTCGGCAAAACTTTTCAAGAACATCGAGATAACTTAAAGGAAGTGTTCCAAAGACTACGAAGTGCACAGCTAAAGCTAAACCCGAAGAAGTGTCATCTCTTTAGGCCAGATGTCAAATACTTGGGACACATCATCTCATCCGAAGGGGTACGGACAGACCCAGAAAAGATCGAAGCGGTGAAAAATTGCCCAGTCCCAAGAGACAAACACCAACTGAGAAGCTTTCTGGGACTCGCTACGTACTACAGGCGGTTTGTGAAGGATTTTGCTGGGATCGCAAAGAGTTTACATCAACTTACAGAAAAGGGAAAACAATTCAAATGGTCAAGTGAATGCGAAAGAAGCTTCAAAACTCTCAAACAACAACTATGTGAGGCCCCTGTACTAGTGTACCCTACTCCAGGAAAAACATTTATTGTGGATGCAGATGCTAGTAACGTCGGAATTGGAGCTGTCCTTTCGCAGATGCATGACGGGCAAGAGAAAGTTGTTTCCTACTTTAGTAAGGTGCTCTCTAAGCCGGAAAGGAACTACTGTGTTACCAGGCGGGAACTTCTTGCTTTGGTCTTGGCAACAAAGCATTTCCATAAGTACCTGTACGGGCAAAAATTCATTCTTCGCACAGACCATGCATCTCTGAAGTGGTTGCTGCAATTTAAAAATCCTGAAGGACAAGTCGCAAGGTGGATTGAACGACTCCAGATGTACGACTTCGAGATACATCATCGAAAGGGAAGCCTTCACTCTATTGCGGATGCTCTGTCCCGGCGACCTTGCAAATCTGATTGCAAACATTGCGCACGACAAGAAGAAAAAGATGCGGTATCCACTCAACGACTAAGAGCTGAGCCCACTGATGGTTGGAATGAAAGTGAAATGCGAAACGCCCAAAAAGAGGATCCGGACATCGAGCCAATTCTCGCCTGGAAAGAACATGAAGAAAAACCAGATTGGCAGGAAATATCCAATAAAAGTCCCGAACTAAAGGCATACTGGGCACAGTGGGACTCGCTTCAAGTTCAAGATGGTGTTTTGAGGCGAAGGTGGGAAAGCTCGGATGGAAAGTCGTTTGTGATGCAGCTCGTTGTGCCAAGGTCGAGAGTCAGTGACGTGCTAAGGGAACTGCACGATGGAATATCCGGAGGCCATCTGGGAGTGAATAAGACGTTAGAAAAGGTGCGAGAACGTTTTTATTGGGTGCACGCCAAAGACGATGTAGAAAATTGGTGCAGAAAGTGTGTCACCTGCGCCGCCAGTAAAGGCCCGAGGGTTAAAACTCACGGCAGAATGCAGCAATACAACGTTGGAGCGCCATTCGAGAGAATCGCAGTTGACATTGCAGGACCGTTTCCTGAAACCGAAAATGGAAATCGCTACATTCTTGTTGTTATGGATTACTTCAGCAAGTGGCCTGAGGCTTTTGCTATCCCTAACCAAGAAGCCAAAACCGTGGTTGAGCAGATCGTTTACAACTGGGTGAGCAGATTCGGCGTACCGATGGAATTGCACTCGGATCAAGGGCGTAACTTCGAGTCTAAGATTTTCCAAGGGGTGTGCGAGCTACTGGGGATTAAAAAGACAAGAACAACACCGCTCCACCCACAATCGGACGGGATGGTAGAACGCTTCAACAGAACCTTGAATGAACACCTATCAAAGGTCGTTGGCGACAAGCAATGCGATTGGGATAGGCAAATTCCAATGTTTCTATTAGCCTATCGGAGTGCAGTACACAACACCACAGGTCACACTCCATCGGAAATCCTTTTCGGTCGAACAGTCCGGTTACCTAGTGAATTGATGTTTGGATCACCGCCGTCTGAAGAGAACAGAAATGAAGACGACTATGTCGCAGACCTCAGACGGATTATTAGGGACGTGCACCAAACAACCAGGGATAAGATCAAGACAGCCAGTGACCGCATGAAGACGAGGTATGATGTCAAGGCGACCACAACGGGATTCCAGGAAGGAGATCTAGTGTGGCTATATAACCCCCATAGACGGAAAGGCGTATCACCCAAATTACAGCAAGACTGGGAAGGACCATATAAAGTCGTAAAACGCATCAACGATGTTGTCTATCGCATTCAACGAGGAAGAGGCAAGATGAAAGTGGTTCATGTGGATCGAATACATCGCTATATTGGGCAGAATGGCGAAGAGTTTGTTCGGGACGAACAAGTTTAAGAGGGGGATATTGTGGTATATATGTGATTAAATCAATTATCCAGTGTTGCATAGTTTTAGGATCATACAAACTCTCCACGTTGGAGAGTTCAGTTATTACCCCAGTTTCAAACCAGAAGTTACCAGAAAGAACTAGAACCCGACAAATGTAGTATAAATACAGGATGAGAAACTGCGGACGATAAGTTGATTTTTGGAAAGCGATGGAAAAGGACCTAAGTCTTACTAAGTGAAAGATAAGAGATTTGAATTGTGAAATAGAAGTGAAATTGTTTGTGAATTGATTGAAAGTTGTATTTAAATAATAATAAATAGAGTGTTTTGAAACAGAATAACGTTTTATCATTTCGAACCCTAGCCGAAATATTACAGTATATATATTATGTAATAAAGCGGAAAATGTATTTGCTGTTTTTTTTTTGGAATTATTATTAGTTTTTTTTTTTTTTTTTTTAGCATAGGAGGTGTCACAGCAAGTTTTTCTCGGCGGATGCGATGATGAGTAAGCTAATGATCTTGGACGTTTGACTGCGGACGGACGTGATGTTATCCCTCAGCAAAGTAAATAGGTAAACAAAAATTTAAAACCAGACACAAAACGAGACACAAAATACTTCTCTTATTGCTCCCGCAATTCCAGACCAGCCTGGGGCCTTTGCTGGAAGACTTGGAGCAATTCGATTGGTATACATATAAGAAAGCTAATAGATAAGGACGGAACAGTGCTACAAGTGCATGCTATAGCAATACATAAACGAGGTCACTGAAACCGTGTAATATCACAATAAGAAAGAAAAGGAAAATTAAAGTTTAGGATAGAAAAGTAAAATTTACATTTAAAAGAGAAGAGTAGAAAAAGACGTAAGACTAAAAATTTGAGTTGTTTCTGTGGTCATCATCAATGTCACCCGTCGCAATTCAAGTTGGTATGTCAACTGACTCCCACTTGAAGACTTACGGATCCTTTGATGATGGCCATAGGAACATCTGCGGACGGACGACTAGGACGGACATTTGACAAGCACATACGTTGGGCGCCATTTTTTTGTAATAACCAGGGGGTAGTTAGTGTGCATAGGATAGGACAGGTAAGGAAGGTAAAAAGTACTAGAAAGGATTGGAGGATTATAGAGGGCGTTGGAGTTGAGAAGAGGACCGGAAACCAGGTTGTGGACTGGACTGGGAAAGGAGAGGAAAGGATGTCTCCGAGTGAGCAACGTGGCATGCTTGCGAGGCACGGCTATGCTCGCCGGATGGGGCTGGTTCTTGTCCTCACTCTTTTACGGGACCTATTACTACAAAAAAAAACATATATCATGCCGACTAAACTTTACGAACCATAACCAAACAACATAATAAATCGGACGGAACTTACGATGCTGAGGTACGCTGTGGTGTTGATCAGCGCTGGCCTTTTCCCTCCCAACCTGGAGATCCGGTGGCCGTTTTTAGGATTTCCCCTATGAGTGGATAACGATCACCAGCTTACCTCATCTCCAGCCGAGTTCTGCTTTCTACGACACCTCCTGAAAATTCCTAAACAAGGCATTTTAGCGCCTTTGGGGTATGCTACTAAATATTAATGAAAACAAAATTTCTTTTCCTCATTTTTTTTATTGCCTATATCTAGGCTGTAACAAGATTTCAAACTGACAAAATAAATATACATACAAACTTATTCCTTAATATATTTTACTATACTCATTAATGAAAAGTATTATTACTATTATTTATTTTTTTTTTTTTTGCTTAAAAAGAAACCTGCCTAATAAGAGCTCGAATTAGGGGTACAGCTGTGCAACTTACGTGCAAAAAAAAGTAAACAAAAGAATTTGAACAAGACGAGGATAATTAAACATGCACAAAGATTACATTATATATATAGATAAATAAATAAATAGGTAAATAACGCAAAAAAAAAATCAATTGAAAACAGCAAAAAATATAAATAAGAATAAATAAATGAATGAATAAATAAATAAATAAATATATACATATATGTGTGAGAAAACAAAGTTAATTATTATTATTTTTTTTTTTTTATAGATATATGTATATAGAATAGTACGAGATTAAATAAACAAAAAAATTATAGCTTTAACAGTATGTACGTTAAGTGAGTACAATATGAGTACACTGCGAAAAATTCTTTGGGATAATTTTTGCTTTGTTTTGAATTATTATTATTTTTTTTTGTAGCTTAATATATATTAAATGTATATTAATTTAAATTTTTTTATGTGGACCTTCGTGGGCGTAGCTGTCCTTTCCTTGGCACGTTATCGCTGTTGTACATATGTAGGTGTATGAATTATTTGTAAGAAAACTCGAAACGGGAAACGAAAATCGGGAAACGAGAATCGAGAAACGGGAAACGAGAAACGGGTGGCGATCACGATAATTTTAATCGTGATCGCCTCGTTTTTACTTTTATTTTATTTCCCTAAATAAAAAAAATTAAATTTTTTTCTGTTTTGCTTACTTAACTTAGCACTTACCCTAAATACTTCCTTCTTCCAGTTTTTATTTTTTTTTTTTTACTTTTCACAAAATTCTTTATTTTTATTTATTTTTTTTTTTATATATATGTATAAACTTTTGCGGTACACTTTATTTTATTTTATTTCCCTTTTTTTTTTTTCACCTTTTTGGTTTTCTTTGCTTTTTTTTTTTTTTTTTGGCACTTGGACACTGCTATCTTCTTTTCCTTTATCTCTAAGTTTTACTTTTTATATTTTTTTTTCTGTGCACGCACACACTTTGTCACGCCACTGTCCAGTTTACTTCTGGCGTGATTACTTGGCTGCCGTTTTTTTTCTGCCAATTGGTAACCCCGCTATTTGTCGTTCTCACGCTGAATAGCTAAGTAGCTGTTTTAAGCTACCCGTTCCCTACCTTACCCTATAAAAAAAATTTGTTGGTTCTAAGCTTCGCTGGCTTCTTTCGAGGATCGAATTTCTTTCCCCACCATCTTGTTTTTGTGTCTGACAGTTATTTATTTTGAAAAAAGGAAAATTATATTGTAGGTTTATTTTTGTTATTTGATGTTTTGTTTTCTTAAATTTTTCTTTTGCAGGGAGCTGTAACAACACTCGGGGCTTTCCAGAGTCTTATGGCGGAAAGGACAAAGGACAGCTTCCTGTATTTGATATGTTTTGACGTGGTGAAGAACCCCACGATCTGTTTAGCCGGGCATAGAGGAGATTTAGCCTAAACATATGGATACGAAGGTATGTGCATTTCTGCCTGTATACATTGGGGCAATGATCTAAAAACAGCTGTGCGAGTTTCTGTTCTGTAGCAACGTAAGTGCATATGCAAATACATAACAAGCTATTTAAGTACGATACGATACATAAAAGCAAAAAAAAAAACCAAATAAATACATGCACGCATATCACAATAGTGAATATTGCACATAACTAACTGAATCTATAAATAAATATATATGTATATAAATAAGTGTAACTAAACTACGTACATAAATAAACTACACGATAAATAAATAAGATATACGTAAACAAATATACATATAAATAAATATATATACATAGATAAATACTAAATAGGTAATAATAAATGACAATAAATCAATAAATAAATAAATAAATAAATAAATACAAATAAATATATAAATAAATAAATATAAATAAATAAATTATTCTTTATACACTTACATACACAAATTAATGCCTTATACTACTTCAGTCTATATTCTCTACTTATACCTATATAAATAAATAAATAAATTAATCAGTAAATAAATAAATAAATAAATAAATAAACTATCATAATTAACAAGACAAATTGCTCTATGATTACATACGCACGTACTTTTGTGATTTTACGTTGCTATCACTGTTTTATGTCCTTCGCGTGGTACACTCCGATTTCTTTTCCGACCAGATTTTTTTAATTCATACATGTTCCGACCAATTGGTCTGACAACACGACATTTAACATATTTAGGACACAGCTTGGACGTTAAGTACTTGGACGTGTCACTTAAAACGAAATTTATTCTATAAACTTCTTGGCCAGGTATAAATCGAACCAGTCGTGTTCTTGTGTTGTATGTTTTTACGCTTCTTTTGTAAGAACTCTTTATGTTCTGCTTTATCCTGTTTCTCAAGCACTGCAATCGATTTTGTCTTGAGAGGGTCAATAGTTCTCCGTCCTCAACAGCATTAAGTCGTTGAGCCAGTTCGTAGCAGCTTCCGTGTGTCATCATATTCGTACCAAACAAGGCAAAGTATGGTGACACATCGATTGAACAATGCACAGAACTCCTCAACGACCCAGCTATGTCACTTAGGTGACGATGGTCATCCGTGATGTAGGATCTTATGGCCGTGATAATTGATCTTTAAACTCTCTCAGACGCATTCGATTGAGGCGAGTAATTTGCAGTTCTCAGGTGTCGTATTTGCAGTTTTGTCAGAAGATTTTGGAAATCTTTTGCCAAGAACTGCTTACCATTGTCCGAATGTATTATTTGTGGTACACCGAACAAATTAAACACATCTTGTAAATACTGGACAACACTGGATGAACTTGCATTTTTAAGCGCTTTTAACAACACAAATTTTGACAGATGGTCAAGGACTACAAATACATATTTTTTTCCAGATTTTGATCTGGGGTACAGTCCCAAGAAATCTATATATAGTTTCTGGAATGGACGATCTGTACAAAAATTTGACGACATTGGCGGACGTTGTATGATATTAGACGGTTTACAAAGTTTACATGTAACGCAATTGGACACATATTGACGGATTTGAACAGTCATATTTGGCCAATAGAAGAATTGCCTTATCCTGTGTATAGTTTTCGCAATACCACCATGCGAAGCTTTCGGAGGATTATGTGCTCGCGAAATCAACTCCTCTGTGAGATCCGACGGAATCCATAACTTCCAGTTTTGTTCAACCGTGGACTCATCGAGCAATGTCTTTCAATTCAAGGCTGTCAATATGTGCACGGGACAGAGTATCAGGTACCATGTTTAGCGATCCCTTTCGGTGCTCAATTTGGAATGTGTATTTCTGGAGCTCCAGACTCCATCTTCCAAGCCTACCGGACAGGTTCTTGAGGCCCATCAACCACCGTAGACTGGAATGGTCGGTGATGATGGTAAACGCCATGCCTTCCACGTAAGGTCTGAATCTCTGGACGGCCAGTACCGCTGCTAGACATTCTTTCTCTGTCACACTATAATTTCGTCTACATGAATTTAATTTTTGGGAGAAGTACGCGATGGGACATTCTTCTTTAGCTTCGTTGAATTGGAACAGAAATTCTCCTATTCCCAAATCAGAAGCGTCGCACTGGATGAAGAATCTTTTTTTTAGAAAAATCAGGGTGGATGAGTACCGGTCTATCTCTGCGTATAAAAGATCTTGTATGGCTGGGGAAACAGGGTAGTGACGTTGCTTGACAGGTTCCGCATCCCCGGTGTTAATGACATGCTCCTCCAAGGATGTTTTTCCGAGACCATGCCTCCAGAAATTGATTCCCAGATATAACTCCTGTTCAAGACTTGGCACTAAGAAAAATGTAATCGGCTTGGACACACCTTTTTACTCTACCGGTGCTGTAACTTTGCCGATTATAGCCTGATTTTTTACGTCGGCTGTTTTAACGCCAGTATTTCTAAAATAATTAAAGGGTAAGTTTAGTATTTTTACTAACTTTTCATAATTTTTCCCTAATATACTTATAGTGGCTCCACTATCTAGTAACCCCAATACTTCACATTCTCTAATTTTTATTTTGGCGTAGGGCCTTGGGTCAGAGGATGTGTCGACTATAGTTGACGCTATCGCTCTTCTGATTTCTTTTCTAATTTTATACCTTTCCCTAGCTTTTAGAATTTTCTTAGTTACCATGTTTTTTCTACCTATGATTCTATATCTAGCTCTTTCATATTCCTGCAATCTTACATGTAGGGGTTTTATTTCTGGAATCTCCGGCTTTTTTATTTTTCTTTCTTCTTCCGTCCTCTTTAATATTTTTAGGTGTCCATCATTACTATTGTTATCTTCTTCTATTTGAATTATGACAAAATCATTATTGTTTATTCGGGGATTTGCGTCGAACGCGACTTCCCCGTCGACATCACGTTCCCTTGAATGTTTCCCGGGTTGCACCGGCGACATTTGGGGGTTATCACTCCCTCTTGTCCACACCTATAGCAAAATATATTTCTGCTACTAGAGGGGCAATCCATGAAGGTGTGACCCTCGGCCCTGAAGTTCCAGCAACACAATTTTCTTGGCTCTGCAGAATTTTTTGTCGGTTTTGGCCGCGGATCACCATACTGCATGGTTGCCATCTCCCTTGCCTGCATAACGTCTTCCTCCAAGTCTTCATAGTCTAGTGGACTAAGGTTATACTTCGCTTGATGTCCTTCCCTTATCGGAAAAGCGTTCTCTGCATCTTTGCAGGCGTACCTTAGTTGGTCCAAAGTGAAAATTGCCTTGGGATAAATCAACTTTCCAATCCTTGTATTTAAATTTCTTTTAATTATTTTGACAATTTCAAACTCTGGGGCTTGGATGGTCATTTGTGATCTGAGCTTGGCGATCTCAGCGAAGAACTCATCGATCGATTCTCCGGCACCCTGTTTGCGGTCCATAAGGTCTCTCATTATTTCGAAGTCTGACTTCGAGTTGCGGAATTGACGCATAAGTGCATCACGCAGAGATGGCCAATCTGAATAGTAATTAGCTCTTTTAAATTGCCAATACCATTCGTATGCGGTACCAGAGAGGAGGATGTGGAAATCGCGCAAGATCTCAGACCACGGACACTCGTATTGGCGTTGGAGAGTTTCTAATCGGAAAATAAAATCTTCCGCGGTTAGAGAATCCGGTTTACCTTCGAAGTAAATGCCCCACTTGTCGATTTTAATTGGGCCTTTTATGTTTGTGTGGTACCTTGGATTTGGTGCATATTGTGGCGGACTCTGGGCCATCCCCAGAGTTTGTCTTTGTGGCATCGGATGTGTTTGATGTTTCTGCTGGTTTATTCCCATGGTAATTCGAGCTTGGAAAATGAGATTCCCTTGGCAGAAATGGTTGTGATGATGGGTTTAAATGGGAATTAAAATTTGTTTGTGGACAATTCTTTTCAGGATGATTCATCACTGGTTCTTGATGGTGTGTAAGGTGTTGTTCCTCCATTTGTTGCGAGACTTGACATGGCTCCTGTGATGACTCTTTATTGGTTTGCCTTAGCAGTAGTTGAATGAGTTCGTTTATGCTTCTCGTAAATTCGAGGAAGCTTCTTCTCATTTCTTCTTTTAACGGGTTTGCGATTTCTTCTTTTAGAGCCTCGTTGTAGGAAGAATATGCATTCACCACTGCCAGGTTAACATAAGTTCTTATGTCTAACGGTATATTACTCGTATTTCTGTCTTCGATGTTACTCTGTGTGTTATTTAGGTATTTCTGTTTTTCTACAATAGTGACGCTGGACCGATTGCTTGGATTGAGTGATTGTACCCCTACGGCTCCCTGCTGACTAAGACTACTAAAAGATGGTGGGTCTATGGAGTCGCTCGAACCTCTGTGGCTAAGAGGGTTGGAAGGAGGTGGGAACTGTGAGAACGAACTACTTGACGGTGGATAATTAGAAGTAACAGCTGGAATTTGTTGCAGTGGTACAGCGTGAGTAGCATTTTCATTATTTCTCGGTGGTGCAGTTGATGTTGCAGGTGGTACTTTACCTGCTGGTGGACTGTGCTGGACTTTTGGTATCGCACCTGTCATCATGTGAGAAACTTGTGCTCTGGTAAGTCTGCGATTTTCTTCAAATTCGCAGCTTCTCCTAAGTTTTTGTCTCTCTTTTTCAGACTCATTCATTTTGAAAAGGTGCTACAAAACTAGGAACTTGAAATTATATTTTTTTGGGACACAGATATATATGTATGTATAAGTATAAAGAATGTTTTTTTTTTTCGTTTTAGGTCGAAATTCTCAACGTGCCTAGGGAGTGTAACGCAACACAAGATAAATCAAATATGAAGAGTGCTGTATGAGCCAATTTTATAATTAACAAGAAGGAAGGAAGAAGGAACTTATACTATATTCTCCTATGTAAATGAAGAAAACCAAAACCAATATATACTTATATACTAACATGTAAATTTTAAATTATAATAAAGTAATAAGTAGCAGATGCGTTGCGGCTAAAATTTTAAGTATTGTGCTTCAAAAGGATGTATTATGTGGGTTGTAAATAGTAAGCAACAAAAAAAATGTGTATATATGTATATATCTATAGTACCACTAATGTATGACTAAACAATTAATTCAATCCAACAGATAAGTAAATAAATGAGTTATAAATAGGTAAATAAATTGTGAATAAATAAATAACAAATAAATAAATAGTTAACGATCAATTTGATTATGACTAATAGATAAAAAAAAGTAAACAAATAATTAATAAATACAAATGGCGAAAGGAAAAACTCAAAAAATCCCTGCTTGTATATATATGGTTTAATGTGTGTAAACTTATGTATGTAATATATGTATATATATTATGTAATAAAGCGGAAAATGTATTTGCTGTTTTTTTTTTGGAATTATTATTAGTTTTATTTTTTTTTTTCTTAGCATAGGAGGTGTCACAGCAAGTTTTTCTCGGCGGATGCGATGATGAGTAAGCTAATGATCTTGGACGTTTGACTGCGGACGGACGTGATGTTATCCCTCAGCAAAGTAAATAGGTAAACAAAAATTTAAAACCAGACACAAAACGAGACACAAAATACTTCTCTTATTGCTCCCACAATTCCAGACCAGCCTGGGGCCTTTGCTGGAAGACTTGGAGCAATTCGATTGGTTTACATATAAGAAAGCTAATAGATAAGGACGGAACAGTGCTACAAGTGCATGCTATAGCAATACATAAACGAGGTCACTGAAACCGTGTAATATCACAATAAGAAAGAAAAGGAAAATTAAAGTTTAAGATAGAAAAGTAAAATTTACATTTAAAAGAGAAGAGTAGAAAAAGACGTAAGACTAAAAATTTGAGTTGTTTCTGTGGTCATCATCAATGTCACCCGTCGCAATTCAAGTTGGTATGTCAACTGACTCCCACTTGAAGACTTACGGATCCTTTGATGATGGCCATAGGAACATCTGCGGACGGACGACTAGGACGGACATTTGACAAGCACATACGTTGGGCGCCATTTTTTTGTAATAACCAGGGGGTAGTTAGTGTGCATAGGATAGGACAGGTAAGGAAGGTAAAAAGTACTAGAAAGGATTGGAGGATTATAGAGGGCGTTGGAGTTGAGAAGAGGACCGGAAACCAGGATGTGGACTGGACTGGGAAAGGAGAGGAAAGGATGTCTCCGAGTGAGGAACGTGGCATGCTTGCGAGGCATGGCTATGCTCGCTGGATGGGGCTGGTTCTTGTCCTCACTCTTTTACGGGACCTATTACTACAAAAAAAAACATATATCATGCCGACTAAACTTTACGAACCATAACCAAACAACATAATAAATCGGACGGAACTTACGATGCTGAGGTACGCTGTGGTGTTGATCAGCGCTGGCCTTTTCCCTCCCAACCTGGAGATCCGGTGGCCGTTTTTAGGATTTCCCCTATGAGTGGATAACGATCACCAGCTTACCTCATCTCCAGCCGAGTTCTGCTTTCTACGACACCTCCTGAAAATTCCTAAACAAGGCATTTTAGCGCCTTTGGGGTATGCTACTAAATATTAATGAAAACAAAATTTCTTTTCCTCATTTTTTTTATTGCCTATATCTAGGCTGTAACAAGATTTCAAACTGACAAAATAAATATACTGTAATATTTCGGCTAGGGTTCGAAATGATAAAACGTTATTCTGTTTTAAATACAACTTTCAATCAATTCACAAACAATTTCACTTCTATTTCACAATTCAAATCTCTTATCTTTCACTTAGTAAGACTTAGGTCCTTTTCCATCGCTTTCCAAAAATCAACTTATCGTCCGCAGTTTCTCATCCTGTATTTATACTACATTTGTCGGGTTCTAGTTCTTTCTGGCAACTTCTGGTTTGAAACTGGGGTAATAACTGAACTCTCCAACGTGGAGAGTTTGTATGATCCTAAAACTATGCAACACTGGATAATTGATTTAATCACATATATACCACAATATCCCCCTCTTAAACTTGTTCGTCCCGAACAAACTCTTCGCCATTCTGCCCAATATAGCGATGTATTCGATCCACATGAACCACTTTCATCTTGCCTCTTCCTCGTTGAATGCGATAGACAACATCGTTGATGCGTTTTACGACTTTATATGGTCCTTCCCAGTCTTGCTGTAATTTGGGTGATACGCCTTTCCGTCTATGGGGGTTATATAGCCACACTAGATCTCCTTCCTGGAATCCCGTTGTGGTCGCCTTGACATCATACCTCGTCTTCATGCGGTCACTGGCTATCTTGATCTTATCCCTGGTTGTTTGGTGCACGTCCCTAATAATCCGTCTGAGGTCTGCGACATAGTCGTCTTCATTTCTGTTCTCTTCAGACGGCGGTGATCCAAACATCAATTCACTAGGTAACCGGACTGTTCGACCGAAAAGGATTTCCGATGGAGTGTGACCTGTGGTGTTGTGTACTGCACTCCGATAGGCTAATAGAAACATTGGAATTTGCCTATCCCAATCGCATTGCTTGTCGCCAACGACCTTTGATAGGTGTTCATTCAAGGTTCTGTTGAAGCGTTCTACCATCCCGTCCGATTGTGGGTGGAGCGGTGTTGTTCTTGTCTTTTTAATCCCCAGTAGCTCGCACACCCCTTGGAAAATCTTAGACTCGAAGTTACGCCCTTGATCCGAGTGCAATTCCATCGGTACGCCGAATCTGCTCACCCAGTTGTAAACGATCTGCTCAACCACGGTTTTGGCTTCTTGGTTAGGGATAGCAAAAGCCTCAGGCCACTTGCTGAAGTAATCCATAACAACAAGAATGTAGCGATTTCCATTTTCGGTTTCAGGAAACGGTCCTGCAATGTCAACTGCGATTCTCTCGAATGGCGCTCCAACGTTGTATTGCTGCATTCTGCCGTGAGTTTTAACCCTCGGGCCTTTACTGGCGGCGCAGGTGACACACTTTCTGCACCAATTTTCTACATCGTCTTTGGCGTGCACCCAATAAAAACGTTCTCGCACCTTTTCTAACGTCTTATTCACTCCCAGATGGCCTCCGGATATTCCATCGTGCAGTTCCCTTAGCACGTCACTGACTCTCGACCTTGGCACAACGAGCTGCATCACAAACGACTTTCCATCCGAGCTTTCCCACCTTCGCCTCAAAACACCATCTTGAACTTGAAGCGAGTCCCACTGTGCCCAGTATGCCTTTAGTTCGGGACTTTTATTGGATATTTCCTGCCAATCTGGTTTTTCTTCATGTTCTTTCCAGGCGAGAATTGGCTCGATATCCGGATCCTCTTTTTGGGCGTTTCGCATTTCACTTTCATTCCAACCATCAGTGGGCTCAGCTCTTAGTCGTTGAGTGGATACCGCATCTTTTTCTTCTTGTCGTGCGCAATGTTTGCAATCAGATTTGCAAGGTCGCCGGGACAGAGCATCCGCATTAGAGTGAAGGCTTCCCTTTCGATGCTGTATCTCGTAGTCGTTACTGAATGCTGTCCTAGGGCATGCGGCATTTTCATTCCCGTACACCATCGGAATCTCAACGTTCCTGCACTTAAGTACATGAGTTCCGGTGTCAAGCACTACATTATACGCATTCATAAAGTCAAGTCCAATGATGCACTCGTCGCATATATCGGCCACTAGGAATACGTGGGGGAATGTTAGTCCTGCCAGATTGATCGCAAGAAGAACCTCTCCATACACCTTCGCCGTTGCTCCTGTTACTGTTTCCAGACAGTTGCTACTGGTATTGTGTAGCCATGAATCAGGAGCGATGTCCCTTCTTATAATGGAAGCGGTGGCACCGGTGTCAATGGTGGCCACGCATTTATTCTGGCCAATGTGGGCTTCCACTGTAAGACTCTTCTTACTTCGTTTTGTTTGGGAGACTTGGATTTTGATTTTGGGGGCGTCAATTCCAGAAACCGACTTCTGCCCCTCGAAGTTGGTCCTTACACGTATTCCCGCCTGTTGACTTGATGATGCGCTGCTTGCAGTATAGATGTTTTCCCTGCTACATGCTTCTTTGTTATGCCTCCCAGCAGCGCATTGTGAACAACTGCGTTCTTTAAGTGGAGCCCAGCACTGACGCTGCAGATGTCCTATTTTGTTGCAGTTCCAGCAACGGACTTGTCCTCCACGCACACTGTTCCGCTCCACGACGTCTGCTCGTTGGCATGAGCATTCCACGGCTGTCACTTCTCTCACGTGGTGGATTTCTTGAGATGCTTGGTCGGCAGCTTTCATCGTCAGGGCCAATGCTAGGACCTCAGGAAGGGTTCGTTTTCCAGCCATTTGCAACTGCCTATCTTCAATCGCTTGGGTAAACGCCTCTACAGCCATTTCGTTGATAAGGTCTTCTCCGGCATTAGGATAAGATAGATGCGCCAACCGTTCGATATCGGCCTGCAACTGCTGAAGTGTTTCGCCCCTCTTCTGGACTCTGCTGCGCAGTTGGACTCTGTATACTTGCTGCATATGGTCATCTCCGAACCGCATTTCTATGGCTTTAACCAAAGCGTCGTAGTTGAGTTGTTTATCTTCTGAGATGGTTTGCAGCAATTCCGCAGCTGTACCTCTCAGTGCCAGCGTGAGTGCAATCGACTTTTCTCCGTCGTCCCAGTTGTTGGTCATGGCAGCTGCTTCAAATTGTCTTCTATATATTGGCCACGATGTTTGGCCATCGAAGACAGGCGGTTGCATCTCTTTCCTTCTAGGGCTGTCTGTAGAAATTTCTCGGACTTTCTGTTTCTTTACTCTCTCTAGTTCTTTCGCAAGATTCTCGATATTGTGTTCAACCTTCTCGAATTGTGCCTCGTGCATATTTTTGATCGATTATTTCGAATTTCGCTTCTAGAGAATTCTTGAACTCTTCGACAGTGTCTTTTTGTGCGAAAATAATGGAATTCTTCTGTTCTTCTAGAGAATTCTTCTGTTCTTCTAGAGAATTCTTCTGTTCTTCTAACTTAGAATCCATACTTCTCCTTTGTTCTTCTAACTTAGAATTCAATCCAAGGAGCAATTCCATCATGGCAGACATGTCAACCCCTGTGCTTACAAGCTCCTCTTCTACGTCGAACGACATGGATTTAGGATCTTTTCCATCTTTTTCGATCGCTTCTTGTAGCCGAAGAATCAAATCACTTTTCCCTCCAGCTGCGGAGAGATTCCGCTTCTCTAGCTCCATTTTCAGCTGGGGTATACTTAGCTCCAGCAATGTACGTGCCATTTTTTTTTTTATTTATTTTATTTTTATTTTTTTTTTTTTTTTATTTCACAGCACTCAGAATAAGTTTTATCCCACTTCTGACACCAATGTAATATTTCGGCTAGGGTTCGAAATGATAAAACGTTATTCTGTTTCAAAACACTCTATTTATTATTATTTAAATACAACTTTCAATCAATTCACAAACAATTTCACTTCTATTTCACAATTCAAATCTCTTATCTTTCACTTAGTAAGACTTAGGTCCTTTTCCATCGCTTTCCAAAAATCAACTTATCGTCCGCAGTTTCTCATCCTGTATTTATACTACATTTGTCGGGTTCTAGTTCTTTCTGGCAACTTCTGGTTTGAAACTGGGGTAATAACTGAACTCTCCAACGTGGAGAGTTTGTATGATCCTAAAACTATGCAACACTGGATAATTGATTTAATCACATATATACCACAATACATACAAACTTATTCCTTAATATATTTTACTATACTCATTAATGAAAAGTATTATTACTATTATTTATTTTTATTTTTTTTGCTTAAAAAGAAACCTGCCTAATAAGAGCTCGAATTAGGGGTACAGCTGTGCAACTTCCGTGCAAAAAAAAGTAAACAAAAGAATTTGAACAAGACGAGGATAATTAAACATGCACAAAGATTACATTATATATATAGATAAATAAATAAATAGATAAATAACGCAAAAAAAAAATCAATTGAAAACAGCAAAAAATATAAATAAGAATAAATAAATGAATGAATAAATAAATAAATAAATATATACATATATGTGTGAGAAAACAAAGTTAATTATTATTTTTTTTTTTTTTATAGATATATGTATATAGAATAGTACGAGATTAAATAAACAAAAAAATTATAGCTTTAACAGTATGTACGTTAAGTGAGTACAATATGAGTACACTGCGAAAAATTCTTTGGGATAATTTTTGCTTTGTTTTGAATTATTATTATTTTTTTTTGTAGCTTAATATATATTATATGTATATTAATTTAAATTTTTTTATGTGAACCTTCGTGGGCGTAGCTGTCCTTTCCTTGGCACGTTATCGCTGATGTACATATGTAGGTGTATGAATTATTTGTAAGAAAACTCGAAACGGGAAACGAGAATCGGGAAACGAGAAACGGGAAACGAGTGGCGATCACGATAATTTTAATCGTGATCGCCTCGTTTTTACTTTTATTTTATTTCCCTAAATAAAAAAACTTAAATTTTTTTCTGTTTTGCTTACTTAACTTAGCACTTACCCTAAATACTTCCTTCTTCCAGTTTTTATTTTTTTTTTTTTACTTTTCACAAAATTCTTTATTTTTATTTATTTATTTTTTTTATATATATATGTATAAACTTTTGCGGTACACTTTATTTTATTTTATTTCCCTTTTTTTTTTCTTTTCACCTTTTTGTTTTTCTTTGCTTTTTTTTTTTTGGCACTTGGACACTGCTATCTTCTTTTCCTTTATCTCTAAGTTTTACTTTTTATATTTTTTTTCTGTGCACGCACACTTTGTCACGCCACTGTCCAGTTTACTTCTGGCGTGATTACTTGGCTGCCGTTTTTTTTCTGCCAATTGGTAACCCCGCTATTTGTCGTTCTCACGCTGAATAGCTAAGTAGCTGTTTTAAGCTACCCGTTCCCTACCTTACCCTATAAAAAAAATTTGTTGGTTCTAAGCTTCGCTAGCTCGGCACCACCTTTTTTCATCCATCTTCGAAGATCGAAATTCTTTCGAGGATCGAATTTTTTTCCCCACCATCTTGTTTTTGTGTCTGACAGTTGTTTATTTTGAAAAAAGGAAAATTATTTTGTAGGTTTATTTTTGTTATTTGATGTTTTGTTTTCTTAAATTTTTCTTTTGCAGGGAGCTGTAACAATTTCTTCGGACGGTTCCTAACTTAGCATTCCTTCAATATAAAAATAAAAGTATTGTGGTATATATGTGATTAAATCAAGTATCCAGTGTTGCATAACCTTAGAATCATACAAACTCTCCACGTTGGAGAGTTCACTTATTACCCCAGTTTCAAACCAGAAGTTACCAGAAAGAACTAGAACCCGACAAATGTGGTATAAATACAGGATGAGAAACTGCGGACGATAAGTTGATTTTTGGAAAGCGATGGAAAAGGACCTAAGTCTTACTAAGTGAAAGATAAGAGACTTGAATTGTTAAATAGTAGTGAAATTGTTTGTGAAATAATTGAAAGTTGTATTTAAATAATAATAAATAGAGTATTTTGAAACAGAATAACGTTTTATCATTTCGAACCTTAGTCGAAATATTACAGTATATAGAAATACTTTCTAAGTACATACCCTTTTTGTATAGCGTTGAAATTAATGGTATCGAAGTGTAGTAGTTTTCGAAATATATTTTGAAATACATTTCTTGTGGAACATTTCGAATCAGTCGGATCACAACATAGGAACTAGCACCTAAGTTAGTTTTAGTGGGCAAGCGAAAGCGATCATCATTTTCCTGACCAGAATAGAGCTCAAAATTGTAAGCATACCCAGATGCACAACATACAACAAAAACTTGTAGCCCCATTTGTGACGTTTCGCTGGAAGATATTGCTTAATATAGTTTCTCGCTTTTGTTGACCACATTTGCTCATCCACACATTAAAACTCTTCAAAGGGAACTTTTTGAAAGTTTTGCGTCAATTTATTTAAGGAAGGACAAATTTTGTGGATGCAGTCATGAGCAATATCCGACTTTGGAACCATTTTGGCGTCATCATTGAAATGCAGATACTGACGATTTTTTTCGAATCCATTTATAGTCATTGTATTTCTTATCAGTTCATTGCCTAAATCGATTTCCAAAAACATCGAATGTCAGGAGTCTGCAAAATTGACATAAGCATGCATATACCAATGTATCTCTGAATCTCAACTGCGGTTACAGCGAACTGTTTGCCTGGATCGCATTGACAATCATACAAATTAGAATTAGTTAGAATTGATTCAATTATGTCAGAATCAGAAAGAAATTTGAAGAAAGCATAGGGTGTGTCTAGTTCCATTATATTGTTACGTAATTCTGAACTACCCCGAAATTCGAAATTTTCGCCACGAAATTCAGCTTTTTTCCATATCATTTTTGAATAATGGGCCTTAATGGTCTTTAGTTCTTCAGCTGGTGATGGTCGCATAGTCAAGACCACTATATTATCCGCAACGATAACAGGCAAAGACACAATATCAAAAAGCTCATTATCAGCAGGAGTTTTCTTCTGGACCTCTATGTCTTCAGCACAGTTTTCTTCTGGTTCCTCATCTCTAGCTTTAGTAAAACTTTTTGACTCTACATTAAAATCAGCATCATCCATATCGTTCAAACCTTCACATTCATCCTCACTCTCATCACAATTGCTTATGAGTTTCAAAATTTCTTCTTCTGACATCATTTTTGAGCCCATTGTAATCTAAACAAAATATACGTAATAAATTACCTTCACTGCATAGACTATCCTATATGAGATATATATCATATATGATAAGTGCATTTTGAACTTCGTTGTTGCACGAAATATCATATATGATATCTATGACTTAAGGATTGCGTTTCTTTGTGAATTTATAATATTTAAGCTTGAAGCTTTGTAAAAATCAAATAATAATAACATTGTAATATATTGTACAAATACTAAAAAAACAAGTACTTACTCCGTTTATTTTTTAATTAGTGGCACAAAACAAAATTTGTTCACAAGAGAATAAAAACACAAACTTTCACTCTTCACACTTTTTGGTTTAAAGTAAATTCTGGCGCCAAAAAAAATCAGTCTACTCTCGATGTGAAAAAAGTTACAGTGTCTCTACGGCAATATTCACTTAATATTTGGAAATTTACTCTTAAAAAATGAATGAAAACATGAAATGATAAAAGGATATCATATACGATATTCTATGCAGAAAAGGGTTAAGGTCATCGGTTCCTAAAAAGTTTATTTTTGAGCAGAAAAATAAAAATCAAGTAACTTCTTGATTACTTTATCCGGAAAACTTTTCAGCCCGCATAAGGTGAAGTGGGCTATCAGCTCATTTCATGGTCGAAAACCCCCGCAGCGGCTCAATAAATTAAGGAATGGAAATGGGAGTGGATCAAATACAAACATACCAACTGCTATCGGAAAGTGTCCTAGTATATTCCAAGCTGAATTACAAGACTGCGCCAACATTATCTACAACTTTGGTATTAAAGGCGCAAACATTTATGTAATCACGGATAGTCAGGTAACTATAAATGCTCGCATATCTTTGACTTCAAATCAGTCATATATGTTACTACTTCAAAACTCTTCAAAAACCCAGCTCATAGAATAAGATTAAACTATGGTGGGTTCCTGGGCATGAAGGAATTGATTGTAATGAAAAGACATTCCCTTTGATGGACATGAACCCGTTTGCTGCGTTCCCAAAACTGCAGTCAATCGAGCTTTAAATAGCTGGAAGTACTCGAAGTGGATCTCGTATTGGGAGGAGACTCCAGGTCTAAAAGGCCAAACCAGCAATCCTGTCCTTCAATAAAAATGGCAAAAGATATAGAAATATAAGTCGGCACGATATCGGAAACCTAGTAGGGTACCTTACAGGACATCACGGTCTAAGAAATCACCTCAACAAAATAACACTAGTCGATTCTCCGGGGTACCGAATTTTCAGACGTGGCTCACCAGCCCTTAACTCAATCGGACGGAATACCTTCTTCAGAGAACAACTTGACACCATTGAACTAAGGAATTCCCCTGCTGGTAGATTTATTCACCCCTATTACGATAGTCGTTTTTATTGAATGACAAATTTCACTTATAGAAATCGGTATTGCGTATTGCGAAGGTCACTACGATGTCGTTTTACTTGTCTTTAAGTGGAACGTATTTTCCTATCGACAAATCCCACTCGTCGGTATTGTAGTTCTTATTTAGTTCAAAGCTGAACACACATTCACAATTCGTGCTGATTTTCTTGGATTATAGTGAAGTAGTCTGACACCAAGAAGACATCGTCATCGGCTTTTTAGAACACCAATTGTTCTTTCAATAATATTCCTGGATTTGGAATGTCGGTGGTTGCAATCGCTTTGACTACTTCCTTCTTGAGCTGATCTGTATGGTGTTATCAGGAATGGATCCAGGGGATCACCAGCATCACCTGAAAGTTCGATAATATTCATAATGTGTTTTGAAGACAAATACTTAACTCACCTAGAAGCAAAGAATTTCGTTCTCCTCTGTCAAAATTTCTATGTATGATGCTTCGAAGCTCCGAAGTATTCCAAATGAATGAGTCACGACTGGCTCCGGGATGCCTGGCATCTCCATATATAATACGCATTTTATGGTCACAAACCTTAAATTAGAGTTTAAGCTAAAAAAGCCTTTCCTGTTGTAGTAAAGGTGTTGTTCCTCTTTTTGTGGAACTTGAATTTTGATGTGGCTACCGTCGACACATCCAATTATTCCTGGTTTCTAGATTTCTGATAAAAAAAAAGCCTTCGCTTCACTTTTTCCTCATCTGAATAGGATGCATTTATCCAACGAGGACAAACAAATGCTTCCATAAGCCCAAGCATCTCTTTTAAAATGATATTCATTATTGGTTGAGGAATACCCAAATTAAAATCATTGCCTACACACTTCTGATAGCTACCATCAGCGAAAAATCGTAGTGTAGCTGCAAGCTTTAGTATTGGTGTTACTGATACCACGGTTAGTCTTTTTTCAATTTTGTCTTCAAGTTCTTTTAATAAATAAAGATAGATAGATAGATATTTATTTCGTTTGTAAAATTTGTACAAGGTTTGCCACCACACAATTTACACACAGAGATATGATATTTAATATATCTTTCAACTGAGAAAAAACTTTACAATATTGTTCACAAACTTTTTTGTATTTTTGAGTATTTTTAAAGGGAAAATAACAATAACAATAACAATAAACAAATAAATAAATAAATAAATAAATAAATAATAATAATAAATAAGTATATAATAAATAAATATATATATAAATATATATATAAATAAGTAAATAAATAAAAAAATTAATTAATTCATAAATAAATAAATAACAAAATGTAATAAATATAGATAACTATAATAATAAATAAATAAATATATATATATATATATTCAATATATATATATATATATATATATATATATATATATAAATATATAAATAAGAAAATAAATATATAAATAAGAAAATAAATATATAAATAAGAAAATAAATAAATAAATTAATAAACAAATAAATAATAAAATGTAATAATAATAGATAAACAAGCAAAATCAGCAAAATATTTATACATTTTATATTATATATTAACAACATTACAAATAGATAAGCAAATAAATTAACAAAAAAAAAAAAAATAAATAGCGATTTACTTAGAGCGACTTTGTTTAGATATTTCAGCTTAAGCTAAGTGGCATTCAACTCATTAACGAAGGGAGTTCCAGGTATACTACATCTCATAAGAAAAGAGTTAGTTAGCCTTTCTATTCTGTCAGAAACCAATTCAATATCAGCATGTCGATGCAATTTAGAGGTAGAATAGTACCAAGGTAAGTTTAGCATCATTTTTAAAAGTTTATTTTGCTGAATCTGTAATTTTTTATGGCACTTAGTACATTTTCCCCACACAGGACAACCATAAAGCAAGAGTTCTTGAAAAATGACTTTGTATATAATTATTTTATTTTGGTCGGGTAAGAAAGACTTTCTGTTTATAAATGGGTATAACATTCTTACAGCAATGCTAATTTTGTGCAATGTTTTGCTTATATGCTCCTGAAATGTCAATCTTTTATCAAGATATATACCCAGGTATCTAACTGTGCTTTCCCAGACTAATGGCTGCCTAATGACCATGATTCGATCGGATGGGAGGAAACAATGTTTTCTTTTCCTAGAGAAAAAGATAGCTTGTATTTTTCCCACATTCAATCTGAATTTCCATTTTTTGCAATAATCACTGAATACTTCGGCCGCATATTAAAGATTCGTCTCAATGTTTAGACCGAACATATGCGAAGAAAGTATCGCTGTGTCATCAGCATATGTTGCAAGTTCACATCCTGGTAGATCTGGGAAGTCGGATGTATAAAGTTATATAGGAGTGGGCCTAGGACAGAGCCTTGGGGGACACCAGCAGGGACACTTAACAAACCAGACGAGCTTTTATTAACAAGCACTTTAAAATTACAGTTTTACAAGAAGCTTTGAATAACTTTGCACAAAAAGGGAGGAAAGTTAAAGTTAAGCATTTTGAATACAAGTCCACTATGCCAGACGGAGTCAAATGCTTTCTCTATGTCGAGAAGTAGCATGCCCGTCGACTTTCCTGTTCGTCGATTTTTCCTAATAAGATTGGTGATTCGAAGTACTTGATGGCTGGTACTGTGAAATCGTCTAAGTCCAAATTGTTCATTTGGAATTAATTTGTGTACATCAATTATACTTAGCAGTTTGTCCTTAATAACTTTTTCGAAAATCTTGCTCAGGCTGCTAAGCAAGCTAATTGGCCTGTAGCTTTCCGGGCTGTCGGTTGGTTTTCTTGCTTTCGGAATCAGAACTACTTTAGCAATTTTCCAGACTGTGGAAAGTATTGAATTTTGAGGCATACATTTATTATAAATGTCAAATATTCAATTCAAATCTTAGGTAGATGTTTTAGATAACAATTTTTGATATTGTCCAGGCCAGATGTTTTCCCAGTTAGTATTTTTTTTATATAGCACTTTGTTGTGTTCTCATTAATGAACACACTTATTGGAGTTTCAACATCGATAAGATTAAATGCCTCCAAGGAATCGCTTACTACTTTTATTGTATCCACATCCCCTAAGCTATCTGAAATAGTGTAATTTTGGCTGAATAAGTTAGCTTTGTGTTTATCCGTGTAGTATGTATTCCAATTATATTTAAGAATTGGAATTTGTTTATTTTTATTTTTGACAATCCTGACAATATTCCAAAAAGGTTTGGAAGCTTTGTCATGGGAATTCAACTTAGTGTTCCACACATCATTTCGTTTATTTTGTATTAACTTCACGATTAACTTGTTAAAATATTTAACCATGGTGTAAAATATCTGCCTATACCTTTGCCAGTTTCTTCTATGTTTATTTCTTAATTTAATAAGTCCAATGACGTGATCTGGGAATTTAATACAATTATGTTTTCTTTCTTTTTTTGGAATACTGCGGTACGCAGAGTTTAATACATGTTCAGAAAACATACTGATAATGTAATCAACATCTTCTATTGTAGATATACTTTCTTTGGTAAATTTTGAAGTTTTGTTTTCAGTTCGGCCCGAAATTTTTGACCAATTTGAGTTTTTCATATCTAAAAAATATTGCACTTTTTTCTCACCAGATCTAGGAATTTGGCAAATAACTGGATTGTGATCTGATGACAGATCATAAATCGATATAGGTTGAGAAATTTGACTAGACATATTAGTTATAAACAGATCAAGAACAGATGGACAACCACGAGAACCAGCTGGAAAATACGTAGGACTGGACGGAAATAAAACACAAATTGGCAACATTGCAGACAGACTAGATAATACGTTGCCCCAAGAATTTGCTCTTGTTCAACCTCCAACGGGGGTGGCCGTGGTGTAGTGGTACTAGCCATCGCTTCTTACTCAGACATTTAAGGTACGAATCCTAATCAGAAAAAAACAGAAAAAAAAAAAACCTCTATGCCTACAATTCAGATCACCGCCAATTAGAAACCCACCACTCATAGTGAAAAGTTTTCTTAAATCTGACCTGAGTATTACATGGTTTGCGTTTGTAGATACCTTGCCTGGAAAGTACACACAAAAAATTGTAATTGCCTGGCCGTTTTGCACCTTTACCTCGTTGCCTATATTTTGAATGCATTGCAAAAGCTCATTGTGAATCGATCTCCTTAACAGAATTGCTACACCTCCACCTCTTCTATTATTTTTATCTACACGATAACATTTAAAAGCAGAAGTTCGTTATTCGATACACCTGATCGTCTGTGGAATGTTTGACCCCAAAGCCGAATTGATGATCCAGGATCAAGTGTCTTTCTTCAATTACTTAGATATTATTGGCAGAAGCGAAATGGGTCTGTGGCCCCGATTGCGGTTGTCGATTATTAATCGACTCGACATAAGTCGATTGTATCGATTTATTTCAACTTTCGTATTGTATAACTCAATCGACAAAGGATTGCATTATTGTGAATAAAAACTAAAAAAGTGAACACAATTTGTTTTGACAGTTGTTTGCTCCGTCGAAATGTGTTTAAGTGATTCGGACGATGAAAATTAGAATAATTTTAATCTTGAAATAGCCAGATAAAGAAAACCGATAAGAGGGTGTAAGTATTTCGTTCGAAAAATCACATACATACATACATACATAACAACAATTTAACTTTTGCAATTTTGTGAAATATTTCCGTTGGTCTAAATTAGCAGTCAGAAATCTCTTAACGGAAATAGAAACAATGCTAAGGCCAACTGTAAGAAACTCTTATTCAAAATAATTTGAATCTGGATGTTTTGTATTGGTCACTTGCTTCACCCTAAATTCAAATTAATGTATTTTTTACATAAACTTCACGTTTTTTTTTACAAACATCGTTACATTTCAATTAATTTTTCAACAAGCCACTGACTAACGATCAGGAAATTTCGATCGACTAAAAATAGCTGTCAAATCGACAATTGTCGATCACAATCAACTCTCACAATACCAAAATTAAAAATCGACGATCGTCAATCGACAATATGTCGGTGCCATATTATCATTCGGATCTTCGATCAACGGTTGTCTATCGAAAGGCTTAAACGTTTCCTCTAAGTGATCGGCAAACAATTCTGCTTTCTCTTTGTCTTGTTTTGCCTATTCCCCGTTAGTTTTTCTAATTGGCGGCGAGTGCATTACAGGTTTCCTTATGGACTTCAAGGCTTTCGACAGAGAGTAGTTTGAATACTTATTAGCGGTCAGACCCTCGAGGTAAGTAGAAGTCTCGTGATTTTTTAGGTCCTGCAGCATATCTTTGTACAAAAAAAATGCATTTAAAGAATTAATTGATAGGATGTATTTATTGAAAGACATATTGAGTTAAGTTTGACTTCCACTTGCTAAAGAATAACACCAAATCATTCTTTTATGACGCTTAAGTAATGCACGTACCTACTTTAAACATTTAAAAATTTTATTTGCTTTAACTATGTAATTTCAAAGCATGTCTGGCAAATTCCTAGCGTTCTCCTAATTTCAATTTTCATGCTCTTTGTCTTCTTCGCTACTGCTATTGAAACGCCCAATTCCTAAAACTTTTTAATTTACTTAACCTTCTCAAAAAAAAAAAACACAAAAACACGATAAGAAAAAAATAAAAGGGAGCTATCACAACCAAAATATAGCGTAAAGGCATGACAGCTGAAAAAAATCTACTAGTCTTGTTGGTTGAATAAATTATGGAATCTAGATTTTCCATAACCCAACCCGACGTACGCCTCGAGTCGTTTTCGACTCCCGACAAACGTGAATGGGGTAATTTGCTAACATCGATTGTTCAATTCCCACCAGAGTATTGATTCAATAAGTTGCTTTGCTGGAAGTCCTCCGGATCCCATTTCGGCTGATGCGACATGTTACCATGGATGACTGTTCGTAAGCTTTTGTATGGAACATAACGGGGTAAACAACGAACATTTTTAGCTCAAATGGTATTTTGCTAATTCAGTAGAGCACAACCGTTAAGTCACTCCAGCATTTCCTTGGCAAATGGTGGAAATTGCATGCCTTAACGACCTGATCCATAAGCCCTCAAAGAAGGGCTGCTGCATATAGCTCCTATATTGGCACGGTAATTGTTTTGAGTGACTCAAAATCGCGCTCAAAATCGTAGACTCTGGTTGAACCATCTGCAAATCCATATAGCTCCAGTTCGCTTGTTTCTTAACTGTCAAGCCATCTTCAAATTTAAATTGAAGTCAGGTAATTTGTCGTAAGGCTACGTCCATGGAGATGACAAAGATGTCGGTATTATCTCGTCCAATTGCACGCCAGAATGCCAAAGATCCTGCATCCTTATTCTGAGTTTCGTTCGCATTAATGATTCGTTTGAATCAAAAGTTTCGATCGAATGAGCTTTTCGTATTCTGAGGTTCGAACGAAAAAGGTTCACTATCAAGTAAATCCATGTAATGAATTTTGTTTTCGAAATCAGCTGTGCCTTTCTATAAACGCCAAAAGTATTTTCTTTGGTGGAACTTTTTTGATGTACCTATATTAAGTATAAAACTGCTAAATTATTACTGTTGTGTCCTGACTGCTTCATTTTCTTTTCTTTTTCGGTCCAAACCTAAAATAAAAAAGATGAATTGAAAATAACAGTTTTCAATTAATCGATATTTTTTAGTCTTTGTTTATTACCTTTTTCCAAGCTGAAGCGTCCGTGCATAGCATTTAATTTATCGGCAGCATTTTCCCAGAAGCGATAATTTTTTTCTCGTTGTAAGCACAGTCATTTTGCTATAATAGGATGTTCTTCCATCTTTTTTACCAGCAGTTCATACTGAGCTTTGTTTGTTCAATTTGAGTGAGCCCTTTTTTAGAATAAAGCAAGTTCTTTTTGTATTTATTAAAAATAATTTTTCAAACCAAGAACGATGGTTTTCTTACATATTGCTTCTCTTTCGACAGAATGTTTTCGTTCGAATGGAAATCGACATTTGTTTCGTTTCGTTCGGAATACGATCAATTTTCGAACGAAAAATGAACTTTCGAACGGTATCGAGACAAATCGAAAGTCAGAATACCGATAACTTGATTCGAATCGAAACTCAGAATAAGGGTGCTGGATAAAAATTTTAGCCCTCAATATCACGGGTGCAATGTGACCGATTGGGTCATATAATCTTGCGATTGCACTGACTACCGCCCTATTGGTCCAGTTTTGTATCTGCTTTTCTAAATGAACCTTAAACAGGATTATGTCAGCTATGGAATTCCATGCCAGGCCCAGTATGGAAGTTGAAGTGTCCTCAGATAGAACCTCCACTCTCTCTCTGCTCACAGCACTGCAAAGCTTTATCAGTACCTCCTCACTCGAGGATATGAATTTGTCCAGCTCAAAACCGCCAGCTCTTAGCGATGCAATTATTTCGCTGCTCAACTCCACTGCTTGCTCTTAGCCGTAGATCACAACGGTTAGCCAGTGTCCTCGCAGCAGGTCTGTTGGTCTCTTTTTCCATGAACTTTTTTGCAGATCCCATTGGTCTGATTTGATCAATACTTGCCGGAACACATGCACCTATCGTGATTTTGAGTCCTGTTTTTCCAAACAGCTCAGTCGTGAATGGATATCTGGTGACCTCTAGCTTAGCTAGCCTTATCTGTATACAGCAGATCTTTACAGAGGGACCTTTCTTTCTCCGCCACTCGTGGGAGCACTAATGGAAAACCAAAGAACAAAATCCGAGACCAGCACTCCTTTATTACCGGTCGTTAATACGATGACTGCACCTACTATTAGCAAGGCTTCTGCATTATCAAATGAAGGCACAGCTGTGCCTGGCAATGGTGTACCGTTGCAAAGGCAACGAACCTAAATCAAAACTTTCAAGGGATGCCAGGACCGTGGCAAGACATGGTCCTATCATTTCGTCAAGTTAAAGCTTCCGTGCAACTTCTTGGCTATCATGCGGCATAGCTCCGGACCACATCCCATCACAAGAGACACTGGCTGTTATCAAGGCCATGTCAAATTGATTGCTTATGCCGACCAGAAATCTCTTGATCTCTATACAAGAAAGCCAGAAGTGGTTTTTGATTTGATTTGATTTCATGGCTGAAATGTCGTAAAACTAGATAAATTAAAGAGCCCTTATAGACGCGCGTTAATCGTAATCAACAAGCCCTCTAGCGCAGACCAAAGGAATGATTCGGTTCAGTTTTGAATCTATAAGCCAAAGGGTTTACGCGAAGCATGAGCTATCCTTTCCCAAAATGGATACATCCACCTCCGGCGTTATGTCGGAAATGGATACAGACGACGAGGCTATAAGAGGTCGTTTAGGATCAAACTTGGAAAATCAACTTTTGAGCTAACTTTCAGAATCGGAGGACTTGAATAACACCATGATCGAGGCTTCTCTGCACGATCGTGTACTTGGAACACTTTAATACGTTCCGCTCTATACAAAAAAAACTTAGGTGAGATTAGAACTTGCATTCTAGTGAAACGTAGCCTTAATCCACTTTTACTTCCTGACTTCCTGAAAACTACTATTTTTTCTACCTTGCGCTGTTTTTAAAATTCCTTTAGATGAATAGTGGTGATCACTCATGAAATCCGTTTGTTATTTGTTTTCTGTTCACTACCATGTTTTGCTTATTTTCCATTTTTTTTCCACAAATATTACTGTCAGCGGTAAATATTTGCTATCGAGTATAAAGTTTTGTTTCAAACATCATTTTCAAGTTTGTGTGCTGCCATCTACGACGATACAATCGATGGCAGTCGATTTGAACCAAATTACGTGCTGCCTATGCTCGATTGCATCGACTAACCTCGATTGTATCAATTTACGTGCTGGCACCCCAGCATATGTTGGCCATGACCAAATGGCGATAACATAGAAAGGCTGGTACTGGAAGCTGGAAGTCATCAGGGGATACTTTCAAAACGAATCTTCCCTGAACTTGCAAGCCCCATGAGTAGCGCCAAGAAGTTTGACTCGGAGCACTCAACCGGGCTTTCAATCAAGCACTGACTGCCTCCTGTCCTCTGAAACAAGAGCCACACTAGTAGGTACCCGCACTGAAGCTGCTTAGACACACTTGCAGGAAACTTTTCAGTCAAGTAAAACCCTAAAAAAACGTGACAAACTGGGATTTACACCATGTTCTACATTCCGATCGAGAACGATTTCAATTCACATTTTAATTTCACCCGAAATGAAATTTCGTGTTCCATATTTCGATTCCTCTGGATTGTTTCGAATTCACTTATCGAACTGTCAATTAGTTGCTATAAGGTGCATTTTATTGGCAGGTCAGTAACCAGCACAGTAAAATTTAACATTGCAAACAAAAAGTCGAATGCTGGCGATAAATAAGCCAGCATTAATTGCTGCCGATAAAGTTTTAAAATTTGAAATTCAAATGGCGCAACGTATGTTATAAGAAATGATTTTGTTTTATGAAGGATGCGTTCGTCAATTATGTGTTTGTTTGTACTGGAACTAAAAACTAATAGAGAGAACAATACTTTTCATCTTAAATTTTTACGTGTTTCTGCTTAACATTTTCGTGAAATTTAAGCAAATTTCTTGCTTTTGTTATTTTATTCTTAAGTTTCAGCACAAAAATATTTATTTTAACGCACAGTTAAGCGAAGAACACAATGTGAATCTGCTTCTGCTGCCGCTGTCATCGATTTTGAAGCCACTCATGCGATTCAAGCAAACACAATACGATTGATTGTCAAAAATCAACTGGGGAGTAAATTTGCGAATTTACTTCACAACCATACATTTACTTCAAGAACATTGACGTGTGGTGGATACGATTCTTATATCAAGAAAGATATCAATGTGGTTATTTCGATACACATTTTTGTAACGTGGATTTCCTTTTCTTTCACTGCTTCAATTAGTTTTTCCGTATTTATTGTGTACTTTCTTCGGGCTCCATAAGGCAAATGTGATAAGACATTCAAAAAAGTATGTCTACTTCATAACAACACAACCACTTTTTCCAATTTTTTTTTTAATTTTGCCAACAAATATGGCACATCCACATTGTGAAATTACCTTTTCCCCACCAAACGACCATTCAATTTATCATCCATTAAAAAACAAAATTGAAAACATAAAAAAAAAAAAAATTTAAATTTCATATTTCATATCCATATAATTTCATATCCTAAATTGTAAAGTTCCGCAAACACTTTACAAGCAATAAACGTCAATTTTGAATCGCTTCATAAAGTTGAAGTCGATTCAACTTGAGCAGCAGACGCAGACGCAGATGCACATTGCGGGCACTCTTATGGGTTCCCATATGAGTTAACAGTATGACAGTTCTCCGATTCGGCAGCAGACGCAGACGCAGATTCACATTGTGTTCTTCGCTTTATACAAAATACATATTCGCAAAGCAAAACAAATCGATTCAAGTAAGAGAAACATATTTAGAGAACATTTTTGTAATACATTCGCGCTGAAGAATTTTGCGCATGCCTTTTACAAACCGAATTCTATTACAGTTATGGTGAAGATTCCGAACGCGCGAAACGAGTTCGAGATACGATTGCCCAAAGTTTGTTTGAAAAATAAAAATACGCATAATGTTAAAACAAAAAATGAAATGTAAAGCAAACATCAATGCATGTTCATTTATACAGAGTTTTTTCATTTAAGTATTTAACTAAAACAAAAAGTAATTCAACAGTATCGATAACAAAAATTTTCTAAAATAAAAGTTATGGACTATCAATATATCTCAATTTTAATTTAAGCTCCTCTATTTCCAGTCGCTTTCTTTTTATTTCATTTTTTCCAAGGTTAATTTTTCCATTTGATGTCGTTTGTTTTCTGCGGTTTGCTCTTTCAACACATCGCACAATCCCTCTATCGATCGGTAAACTCTTTTTAAGCTCCTTCCATCTTCCTTTTCTATTTCGAATGAATCAGGAAGTTTCGATGTTATCTTGTTTAATAATTCTTTTTGGGACTCCATATAACGGTCTATTTTAACCTCTGTGCTAAAGTTTGTTTTCCTCATTTGTTGACTTGTCGAGGGTTCGGGAACATTAGCGTCGTTGTTTGAAATTTCTTCCATTAATTCTGGAATTCTGTTATATCGGAAGATGCTTCCACACCGGTATTAACTCCGAAAGAAATGGATCCCTTTGTTCCATCACCAATACTATAAATTCCACATAGTTTTGTAATGGCATCTTCAACTGCACAAAGCGGAAGGATATTACGAGTATTTGCCCACCTCCTGTTGCCTTTGATTTATTTTTGTTATGTGCAAGTTTAGTTATTTAAAAAAAAAACAACAATAACTTTAGAAAGGACCTTTTTCCATCCAGAGGCGTCTTTTACCACTGCAATTCGAAGCTAATTTTCTCCATAGAGAATTTAAGTTCGCTTTATCTCCCTTATCTTGCCAAATCGGGATTGTCCTCCATACATTCCACAAATCCTTTCTCCTGCCTTAAATTTTTATGTTTTCCCCTATAAATTAATATACATATATATATAATAAATAAATAAAATTATCAAAATTGTTCGTCTACTTACATTTCTTTAACTGATATTCTCATCCCCACAATTTTACTGCACAAAGCAAAGTGAATTCATTTCGATCAAAAACCGTAGTTGATCGAAATGCAGAACACCGATTTTCATTTTCGAAAAACCAATTCATAATTTACATTTCGATCGAAATACGGAACACGAAAATTCACTTTCATCCCCCCAAATTCACAAGAAGTGAAATGCAGAACATGGGCTAACGCCCAGGAATCATTCAAAATATATTATATAAAAAGATCTGAGGAGTTAATCCTGGTCATTCTGTAATAATATAATTGAAACCTCTGAGGCATTGCGCCTGAGAAAAATCCTCTCAACAAGCCCTTCGATATCTAGCTGCTTGAAAAAAGCGACGGCTCCTAGATGACCTCAAGTGATGAATCTCCCAACATGCTACTGGATACCCAAACGGCTCTACACTCATTCACCCTGATTACGAAAGTCGTTTTACTAAACCGACACAAGGCGTTTTGCGAGTCGAGTCACTTTATAGGTGATTTTGTATCGGTATTACGAACCTGAATCGACTCGAGCTTATGTTCCACATACATTCCAAGGCTGTCATTTAAAAGCTTTCAAAAGCTGACTGTCAATTTGAAAGTTCAAATTATTAAATTGTGGAGTTTTCATAAATTCTTTCGGAATTAACATTTTTAAATTGTTGTTCTGAGGTGTTTGTTTGATAAAATTACTCGTGCAATTTAAAGTAAATATGGAAAGCATTGCCATGTCTATTGGTTGGAGTAGTAAAGGGGACGACGATCAAGAATTTAAGAAAAGGGAATTAATTCAAATAATAAATACTAGATTAAAATGCAATCCATTTGATTTACCAGATGCTTAGTAAGAGATATTCATTGTACAATGGTGAATAAATTAATAAGTTTTTAAAGATTCAACAAGTATTTTAGACTGAATAAAGCGGCGTTTGCTTATTTGCTGGATGAAATCAAAGATAAAGTTTCGGACATAAAACATCCGTCTTCAGTGCCGACAGTTGTGCGAGTTACAGTGGTATTAAGATTTGCTGAAGGGAGTTACCAAACCGGTGTTGGGAACGACTATGGTTTGGACTTAGTACAGTCCACCGTAAGCAAAATCATAAAAGAAATGATAGAAAATCAGAGCACCATAAATACTACAACAGAAAAGGGTTCTACAGTCTTAACGATATGATTTTAAGTACCTACAAGAATATAACCCTTTTATAAATGAATAATTTTATGTGTTTCTAATTAAATTCAATTTCAGATCTGTGATCATAAGATGTGCATAAGATACATTGATGCCAGGCATTCCGGTGCGAGCCGTGACTCTCACGTCTGGAATTCGATTGCTGTCCGAGCAATGCTCCAACGTAGTTTTAATGCTGGTGAAGGAAACACTTGGTTGTTAGGTTGGTATTTGCTTTAAATTGCAAAAAAAAAATTGATTTTAAATTTGTAGGTGATGCCGGCTATCCTCTTGAGCCATTTTAAATGACTCCTTACAGATCGGCGGCGGAAAATACCAACCAAAGTCGTTTCAACGCTGTGAACTCTAAGGCCAGGAATATCATCGAGAGAACAATTGGTGTTTTGAAAAACAGATTCCGATGTCTCCTCGGTGCGAGGCAATTACACTATACATCTGAGAAAGCTACGTGAATTGTGAATGTCTGTGCTGCTCTACACAACATATGCATTCACTATAAGGCATACCCAGTGAGATTCAAGTGGGCACAGCAGAAATAAATATGGATATATATGAAAACATTAACAATTATGAAATCGCTGTAAATCTAAGGAACATAGCCCCAATAAAAACTGATCTTGATCTTTAATCAACCGTACTAGCTTGGTGTTCTCTATAACAGCGAAATATTTGGGTCTAATTTTCGATAGGTAGGTTGAAAATTGAACATTTAGGAAAGAGTAAGGAAAGAATCAGTAGTTTTATTCTCTTGTAAAAAAATTGATCGGGAACTGATGAGGCCTCCAACCTCGTGTTGCCCATTGGCTATAAGTCTCGGCTATAAGACCGATAAGCACTTGCGGTGTGATTGTATGGCGGACGGCCTTAGACAAAGTAGTCAACTGCATGAAGCTAAGCAAAGTCCAAGGAACGGCATATCTGAACATGAGCGGATCACTACGCACAACTCCCTCCGCTGCACTGGATGTTCTGTTTCACTTGACACCACTCGCCATTTCCAGCAGGCAAGTAGTTGCTATCGCAGCTTTTCGCAAAAGTTAGGGCAATTAGGGGGCTCTGTCTTGGTTTAAGATAAATGTAATATCTGCAATGGCATCTTTTACGACAGTCAGACCGCTATCAAATCCCTGCACTCATGTTCTTTTAACTCAAAGACTGTTACAGACTGTTTATCATACCTCATAGAGATGGCAGAGCAGGTCAATATTTACCTTTGCTGACTCCCGAGATATAGAGAGATCCCAGGGAACTGTAGGGCCGACGAACTTGCCAAAATTGTGAACAAATATACCCATTCTACATGAAAAAGGTTACATCGATATACCTATCGATAAGTGCAAACAAGAACTAAAACTGGATGGTAATAGAAGAACGAACATTAGATAGACGGTTGGGTCGACATGTCTAGCGACCAAACAAATTTTGCCAAAACTGGATCCCAATCGCTCTAAAAGCGACAAGCGACTTCGACGGAGGCAGATGCCCGGGGGATCAACTACGCACTTCGCCACAAGTTGAACAATTTGCGATTCATTCGATTAGCTTCGCTCCCATAAGGGCAACTTTGCACTGCGATCACTTGAAAAATCGCCCGTCAAAGTGTAGTGAAAAAAAAATTGCCAAACTGATAGGGATGAAGAAGTGTACTCCAGTCTAAATGTATAAAGAAAATTAATAATCGTTGGACAAGATATGCACATCGGACACGCGCAACAAACCGTAAGCGTTGTTGTTAGTGAAAAAAAACAATGTGTCCAAAGAGATAAAGTTCAAGATGAGTGAGGTCGAGAAAGTGAAGCGAAAGAATATTTTCACCGAACAAGTGGTTTTCCTGGAGTAATTAGGGCAGATGTGAACATTATACGTCCTTAACATAATGAACACCATTTCTACAATCAAAAAGGTTCCCATAGCATTAACGTCATGATGGTATGATATTTATAAATATTTTGTTATTTATATAACCATGTTAGTTTACACTTTTTGAATAAAAGGCATGTCAACACCAGATGAAAATCACGTGCATAAATCCGCTGGCCTTTTCAGAGGTCCTCTGGCATTTAGCGCTGTCGAGATTTCATCCCACAGTTTCTTGCTGTTTTCATTGAATTGTTGAGAATTCAACAATCCCTTCGCTAAATTTGGATGCTCTTTCATGAATTCCACTAAATTTGTGAATTGTTCAGTTGTTGCTAATTGTTTATCTACCGTAATAAAAAAAAAATATATTATAGATCTCTCTATTTTGTTGTTTGTCATTTATGTACATTTATGTACTTACATTTTTATTTCACAATTTGCCATCAAAACATATATTGCACACAAAGCCAATCGAATGACGTTCGCTTCTACGTAGTTGAGCGAATGTAGTAGAGCGACGTGCGATTGTGTTAGCCCGCGAATTGCATAGTATCAAATTGCGAAATCGCTCAAGGATGCACTTCGCGGAGAAGTGCATAGTTGACCCCCAACTCTCTTCCAAAAAAGAAAACTCCTCTGAGGAGCCTTCTTTTACAATGACTTAAGCGATCTTAACAATACAGACATCAAAAGTGTACTCTTTGTTAAGACGATAAATTTATTTTTAATATGTGTGAAGCAAAAAGAAAGCGGTCGAAACGCGTACGGACATTAAAAAGCAAATTAAAGGGAAATTCCTAAAGTTAAAGACTACATATTTCAAAGTTATAGAAGACTATCCAGACAATGTATTCCAAAATCATTTTCGAATGTGCCGTTCCACCTTCGATGTAAGTCCACTAATGATTAAACTTTTCTAAATGTAAACCAAACCATTATCCATTTATCCTTTTTGGATACCTTTTTATACTGGTCGCGTTGGATATTCTTTAAAGAAATATTTGTACATTACGCTTTGGAAATTGTGCAACAGTAGGGTCAGTTTTCGGATCGGTTCAATATCGGAATATTAGAATTTTCGATGAACTTGTGTTAGGAGCTTCTTCTTGTATTTTTGATAGAATCCTTCCCCACAGAAATGTTCTTGACTTTTTTCAAGAGGAAAATTCTTTTTCATGCTTTAGTATTGTCGTTGTTAAAAGCCACAGCACTGAAACATTCCCTGATAAAAAAAATATGAAATATTTTCTGAAAAAAGTAAAACTCAACAAAAATTTACAAATTTTTCTGTCAAAAGCACATGTATTTACTTACTCTTCATTCTCTTCCGATATTTTTCCTCCTTTTTGGCCGGCGAATCAGCTGCGCATCGGGTATTTTTGTGATGCCTTTTTTTTCGTTATGTTTGCGCATCAGTTTGATAAACTTTGCAAAAATGAACAATTGACGTTAAAAATGATGCCAACAGTTTGCGTTAATGAACATTTTGCAAATCTTCATGAGCATCATGATGCCAGTGAGACGTTACTGATTTACACCAAATGTTCATGTTGTTATGCACATATCCGCCCCCGATGGACCAAAAATATACATGACTCGTAGGGAATAAAACATTTTTAATTTAATATAAACAATATTCTAAAAATGCCATTGATTATAATCAATTGCTGGACTGAGGAGGAGAGTCGACGAGCGAGCGAATGATGAATGCGGAAGGGAGTCTTCTTTTGGCAGCAGTGCAGTTCGGCGGTTCAGTTTAATTTTATTAAATTTTGTCTTTACTTTAATTTTTCACTTTTTTCAATAAAATAATATTTCCTACATTTATAATAAATGACTGTATTACAATAGCCCTTGATGCACTCCGCTCTGTGGTTGAAATCGCTCTGCTCTGTTCGATGGCTGAAGTTACTCTTATTGCGTGATTGATGAAAATTAACCCCTAACCAATTATCCTCTGCACATGCCCAAAAAACAAAATTTTTTACATATGCGCATTTTGTACTCCACACAAGGGTTGTTTTTGATGGTTTTTATCTGTAGTCAACAACTCGTTAATTAAGTTGCAAAGAAAATATAAGTCGATAATTCTCAATCGACTTCGTATACCATTTTCATTGGATCTTCTTCGCACATGCTCCTTGTATTTGCACTGAAGATATGTATGTACAAACATATCTACATACTCCTGCTACTCCTTATCGTCGCCTTGCATCGGATGTTTTATTTCTAGTGTTTCTTTGTCACTTGGCTTCTGTCTGGCGATTCTGAACACTTATCTAAGACCAATCTCTTCAACAATTGCTTCAAGTTCTTTAGAGTTAAAGGCCGTTTGGAAACTTTGCTATATATTATGTAAGTCTAAAATTATTATCAGCATCAAATGCCACTCGTGTATCAAGAATATATGTATGTCCACAGTAAATTAATGTACATAAATTCTTTTAAAATTGTTGCAGTCGTCAAGACAATCAGCCTTACTGCTGGAACACAAAAGCGTCGCATTCGTTAACGCAGTTGCCGTCGCATGTACAGAACGTCTCTTGTGTTTTACGTGGACACCTGCCGTGAAGGCCTTATCCCACGGAGCGCTTACGCTCATAACAGAATTAAAATCATGCGTCAATCAACGCCCTTCGGGTAGTATAAATACTATCTCCGGTACCTACAAGAAATCGTGTGTAAGGCACGATCGTCTCCCTTGGTAAAGGGTTGAGGCCTATCTAAAAGCTCTGCCATTTTGTGGGTCGTGGCATCCAGTTGCAATGTAACTCCACCCGAGCAGATCAATTAGCTTCACGGCCATCAAACGGCTGAGTACAGGTCGTAGCATGCCACTACATATACTCCACCATGTGATGTCCAAGCACCACTTGGCTTACTCTCCCCGCGACTTTGGGTATAAGCCACAGCCACCACGATACTTCCACAAGGGGGCCAACTCCTAGGTCCACGGGGGCTCCTGACCTCCCGTGGTACCAGAATATAGCCTCCGGTCGAGCTTCGCAAACTTACGGTTACTTCCAGTGGGGACCTTTGTTGCCCAGGACTGGCTTCCTTTTACCCTGCTCACTGAGCTTCAAGGTAAAGCTACCTAGTACGACGCCTTGTGAACACTATGTTCGCATAGTCCTGAATCCTGGCTATTTGCGCGTTGCCAGTTAGAACACTGCCAACGTCGCAAACACCGTCTTCAAAACCTACGCCCATAGCTTCAAGATTCCTAACATCATCATACAAAGAAAATTCACACTAAACGTGTATTCAGTCCTCAAAAGAAGCTCCACACGAATAGCCTTCCACCTGGCTTAGACCCCTCTAATGCCAAAATGCATTAAAAGAACCAAGGCCCGTAAGAAGCCCAAGTTGAAATTAAATCCCAGCTAAGGCCGCTCTCGCATAAATAAGACATTCTTCAGGAAGCGGTAAGTAACCCTGCCGTTTTCGCTATCGCCCCATCTAGATTGCCATCGAGATATGACGCATTTGTCTAGCAGACTCTTACGATCCCGGAATGACATCTGGTTGACTCCATCATAAGACACCCAGTCACGCTCTCTTAATGGTATACCCCTCTTCACTCTGAAGGCTAATCCACGACGGATAGCCTCCAAGTCAAGAGGGAGTACCACAACGACACCTGTAGTGCCTCCGTAGAGACAGTGCGGCAAACAGCCAAGTAAGACCACTCTTTGGCAAGAGAGGATCTTTCTGAGACCCCACTTAGTCGTGACTATGTCACTCTATACTGATGCCCCGAATGTTGCACAAGCAACAAAAAGGCCACCATACATGGTGCGCACAGCACGCCTAGTAAGCCCCCAGACAGACCACATAATGCGCCTCACCTGACCCACAACGTTTGTGAGTTTGTCCTTAATTCTTTCCAAATGTGTTAAGAAGTTCAATTTCTCACTCATGGTAATACCCAGATACTTGACTTTCGTCAGTAAAGGTTTCACCATTTAAACAGATTGTGGGAGGTCGTCGATTTAATGAGTCTCCCTTGAGGACCATCATTACAGCCTTTTCCTCTGATACGGCGACGCCCACACTGTTGCTCCAGGCCGTGACGATTTGCACTACCCTGTTTCCCATTTCTTGAACCGCTCTCCTGGAGCGTCCCTCAAGAATGAGTAACAGGTCATCCGCATGTGCGCAGAGCCGTCGCATGTACAGTCAGAAGTCTAAGTACATACAAATGTATTATATAATTGTGAGTACATTGGGTCGCTGTCGTAGCCATACTCGCGATCGCTATATGCCGCTTCCATTGGACAAAAGAGCACTCTTTTCGCAATCTAGAGTGAAGATAGCACTCTGAAAATGTTACATTTTCATTACAATTCCTCGCAATATATGCTTGTCTTGGCGGTGTTCGGGATATCCGCAACCGTACATTGGCTACAATAAGGTAGTAGTCCGAGTCGATATTAACTCCTCGGAACGTTTGGACATCCATAATACTGGAGGAGCGTCTTGCGTCAATCTTGTTTGATTGTCAATTGATCAGGAGTTCTCCAAGTCCCCTTGTGAATATCGAAAAAAGGGAACCGCGTGTAAGCTACGACAATGTTTCGTCCCGCCGCAAAGTCGATTAGCCTGAATCTGTTGTCGGAGGTGATGTCGTGCAGGCTATTTCCAAATTCGTAAAAGCATATGTTGCGCAAAATGTGCAAAGCAGGAGATTTGCAAACGCACAACGGAAAATTACTGCAAAGCAAACAGTTGTAAAACGTAGCAGATTCAGTTTTTTTTTACGCGAAAGCAAGAGCATCTGTGTAACTGTCAAAGGAATGTTGCACTTGCAATGCAAACATATGCTTGTGACGTTTCAACTGCTCTATTACATGTGCTTTGCAAATAGTTTGCTTTGCAAGTCGTGCGTTTACGAATTTGCCCTATATCTTCCGGCAGTGCTACCAAAGATGCCCCCTCTTTATGGTATTGCATTGAAATCGCGGATAACAATTTAAATGTCATAGCTAGGGCATTGCTCGTAGGTCTTGTTCAAGAGCTCATAGAAGGCATCTTTGGCGTCGCCATCTTTCCCCCCGTGGGGTCATGCACACATATCAATGTTGGCAAATTCAGCTCTGATACGGATTGCTACGAAGTGCTCGTTCACATGGCGGAAACTCAAGACTTCCTGCCTTAGTCTGCCTCCAACAACAAATCCGCATCCAAATATATGCTGGTTTTGCCGTCGATAATAATCACACATTTCAAGTGCATATCCGAGGTTCGTTTGCATGGGTTGCATCTGTAGATCTGTCCGTATCCGAGGATTGTTTATGTTTCGAAACTTCTAATTTTTTCCATGGCTGGGCAGTTTCCCCGGCGACACAACCCCCAACCTGGAAGGCCAGTTTCCTTCTTATAACCCTGGGGCGAGGGATTGGTTAGGCTCAATGCCAGTAACCCATTCTGGGATGTGAGTGCTGCCACTAATCCATTAAGGGCTCTTCCCCCACCATCTCTTTTGCAAAACCCTGACTTGGTCTCGGAAATCCTTACCGGCCTGATCTCCAAACATGTTGGAGTTGCCCAGAGATTAGGGCTAATTTGTTTCGGGTTTATTTCCACAGTTGATTCCATCTGAGGTATTTATCCGCCGTCCCATTTACAGTGCTGCTATTTTTGTTTGCTGGTCAGCACTTGGGCTTATAAGTTTAGCAGGTGCACTTCGGGCGGACATAGACCAGTACCCGTCGGTTACCACGTAGAGGTATTATAACCACAATTGATGTGTATGTAGAGATAAAGACAACACTGGATATCGCCAGGTTGACATCTCTCAGTGCTACCCTGTTCCTACAGCACCCAACCGAAACCAAATTTGAAACAGAAATATTTTTCAGACCCTACTGTTAATTCGGTTTTTTTTAATTACTGCTATTATTAGCATACTTTTTGGACTATAATGTATTGGAAAAACAATTATATTTAGGGAAATTATAAACTATGAAAGTGTTTTTTTTTGGCATTAGTAAATTTTATTTTAAATGCCAACAAAACTCAAAGAGCTATTGCACATAGGAAACAAATTATGAAAAGGTCAGATATTAAAAATGAAAAAGAGTTGAAAGAACATAGCAGTTCTAATTTTTTTTGGATAGAAAAAAAAAATTTTCTCATGGTTGCGTTAAAGATAAATAAAATCTCAGAGCGGACAATGCTTATAATTTTAAAGAATTTCTTTATTTTGCTTGAAAACTGTGTTCATTTAACCTAAATACTTAAACTTCTGATAGTTTACTTTTTTTAATAATAGATCTTTAAAAATCTCACTAAACAAATCCAAAATTTTTAGATTTTATAGCCAAAAGAAGTTTTGTACGCAATATAGACTTATTTGAGTACAATGGGATGTAAAGTCTCGATATACAGGTATTCGCTGTTGGTAAATGACAGTCATCTATAGGCCTTATAGTTATCGATGGCAATGGTTGAAAGCCTTCTTCTGATGCTGGGAGAGCGGGAGATCCTGTCCAAAAGTACAGCTAAAAATTAAAATTGTATTTTTAGTTATAAATACAATTTGAGTTTAGTAAAATTTTAACTTACAAGGTCTTGACGCTCTGACGCATTCATTTTTTCAACTATATACCAAAACCATTTTTTGAATCGCATTAATTTATCAGAATTTTCACTAGATTCGTCATTGAATGTTGTATATGAAATCAAAGTATTCACGTTTATGTCACCCACTCCGTTTAAAAGTAGTCTTAAATCTTCTGATGTCAATGAATCCAACGCACATTCAGGTAAAACATCGAAAATCCCCAACTTTATTGACTAAAATTAAGGGAAAAAATTATATAATTTTTATAATTTAAAAAAAGAAAAAAAAACTTGCATCCAGAGCCTTTTCTTGTGATTTAATCATTCTATATTCAGAATACCGACGAACATATTCATAAATGTTGCTAGGAGAAACTTGAATATTCTTTCCACCGGGTGTTAATTCCACGTTTCCTCCGCCTTCCTCCTTTATTAAATCAATTCTTTAAAAAAATAATGCATAATTTAAACTTCTTTCATTAACATTCTTATTTATTCTTACACAAAGTATAGTTCCAATTTATTAAAAATATCTAACCCATTCGTTGTATTACAGCCTTGAATCAACTGCCTAAAAGACTCATACACAGTAGGATCAAAGAATGCCAAATCATGGAACCTCACTTGTTTTCCTAAAATATATTTTAGAACATGTCTTTGTAAAAATAATGGAAACAATTCATTTTGAAGCAAACAAAGTCCAATTAACCTGAAAATATTTAACTATAATTTTCGAACTATAATCCCATATTACCAAAAATACCTCCCAACATTTCGGAACGCGTTCATTCGCTCGAATGAAGCATAACCTTGCCTTGGACTATAAAAACCTCGTTTTCCTGGTGAATAAAAGAGGGGATCGTTGTCCTCAATTGGTTCTAGCAAAACCACAGGAATTATTTTCTTTGACTCGGCTAAAACAACAAATAATACACCAATTATACATACGCAGTCATTTATAGACATATCAATTCAACAAAAAAAAAACTTATTTACTATTAATATTTATATGTAGCAATAAGATAAATATGCCTTACATATAAATCCTAAGCAAAGCTTGATTTTGGCCTGTCTTGTTTCTTACTTCTTAGAAATAAAAAGAAATTAAATGAAAGAGGGTCAGCAGTTTTTCAAATATGTAATATTTGTATATTCTTAAAAAAAAATTTCATAAGAATCGGATAATTCCATTTATTTTTTATTTGGCACGAGATAAAAAGGGTAAGTTGAGTTAGGATGTATGGATTAGTGGCAAAAACCAACTCCGTCCGGCGAGTTACAGCCGAGCAAACGCGAGCGTGCCACTGCCGTCTATTTCTACATCACGGATGCCTCCGTGGCTCCTTACAATGTAATGCTGCTGTAACGAGTATTATTCAGTTGCTGACTTTTTCTAGTGTTTTTTTCAATATGGGCTAAGATAACGCACAATCGAAAAGTTTGTTGAAGTAAAGAAATTGTTAGTCAGAAAAAGCTATGATAGATGGGAACTTTGCGTTAAGCATGCAATAAATTTGCAAGGCAGGACGAATATAGGAACTGAAGGATATTTTAATTTAGTAACTTATATTTTGCCAAACTTATATGTACTTTACGTAGCCTTGCCTTTGCAACGAGATTTGGAGTAAAACAAAAACACTATACGATTGCACTTGATTAACGCTGCGCTCTGGTTTTCTGATAGAACTTACCACAGTTGGTGGATCGCGGAAAGAAATTGCAGTTAAGTCTTTACTTACCGAAAAACAAGACATTAAAAAAAGACTTGAGTCTCATATAAAATCTCATAACTCAATAAAAACACATTTTGAGTTAATAATGCCAATATCTTTAAGTACTTAGGATCAATCGTTAACATGGAAGCGAAATGTGACGACGACGTAAGCCACAGAGTGAGTGTGGGATGGATGAAATGGCGGGAAAATTCGGGAATCTTTTGCGACCGAAAATTTCCACTTAAATTAAAGGGGAAACTCTACACCACGGTTGTTAGACCAGCTCTTATATACGGTTCACAGTGCTGGACAATGTACGAAGCGTTTAAAAACAAAATGACGGCAGCGGAAATGAAAATGTTAAGAATGTCGAGTGGAGTCACTAAACGCGATTGCATTAGATCTACGCGTATAAGAGGAAGTCTACAAATAAAGAATTCGGTAACCGAACAGCTTGAGGCGAATAGAATAAGTTGGTATTGCCACGTTCAAAGAAGATCTGCGGAAAATCCGGTTAAAAAGGCACTATCAACTACGGTCACTCCAACTGCATGAAAACGAGGTCGGAAAAAGAATTCCTGGATTTCTCAGATGGCAAATGCGCAACAACGTCTGGGGTTAACCACTGAAGCGATCCAGGACCGAGCATTATGTAGACGCGTTCTGCGGTCTGCGACATTAGCCAACCCCATAAGCGGAGCAGCAGCGATGCAGTAAAAATGGGAAACTCGTTACGCATAAGTTCGTATAACGAGGAAAGGGTTAATAAAAGAAGAAGAAGAAGAAGAAATGCCAATTGAAAGAAAAAAAAATTCTCTATCTTTCTGTAAAATCGGCATAACTGTAACTCTTCAAAATCTTGCCAAAGAGATAATGCGTTGTTTTGTCGTTGACTTTTATTCCCTAAAACGCAGAAACTTTAAACAGCTTCCCTGAAAAATCAAGTTTTTTGAGTTATGCCGGTTTTCTTAAACTGCAACGATATGTATACTCCCGCGATCCAATTCCAAATTATATAGCCCAATTAAAATATACGATATTATATAATATAGTAAAAATTAAAGAAATACAACGCAAGTTCAGTTAAGATTGTAAAAATAAAAATATTCAGGTTGTTCCAAGTAAATAATTACGAGTTGACGCGATTTTCTTGAGATATGTGAATGTTAAAAATAAACTTGTAATCACATTTTAAAACGAATAAGTGATAATCGGCGAACAACTCGTGGCGGTGGGTTATAATTGGCGCAATATATAATTTTACCAAATATCAGTTCTTCAGCCACGACGCCCTCAGAGTGAAGCATAGACCTTGGAGATGATACAGTTTATATATTCATTCCAGGTTGACAAGATTTATTCCTTAATTCGGTCGCTCAGAATAAATTTTCTTATTCATTTATTTATTTAGATTGAAATTTCACAAATTTATTTCTATGATCTCATAGATCACTTACGTCTATGTTTTCTTTTAACCCAGATTCACACAACATATTGGTTTTTTTCCCAACAGAGGACTTAATTGTATTTTTGCACAGCCACTTTACCACATAATCGTTATATATTCTGACAGCTGATACAGAAAGGCAAAGCTAGTAAGAGGCCATCTTTGGAAGTACTGTCGGAGGATATAGCCAGGACGACACACCACCCCCGATAACGTTACGTTGTTAGCATGCGGTCCCCCCATCTTGATATTCACAAGGGGACTTGAAGAACTCCTGATCAATCAACTCCCAACCTGATTGACTAAATTATGATTGACGGAAGACACTTTTTCCAGACGTTCCGAGGAGCCAACATCGATTCGGACCATTACCTTTTTGGAGTCAGGTTGCGGATATCCCGAACAACGGAAAGACAAGCTAATATTGAGAAGAATTTCGACGCAGAATATCCTTTTCAAATCCTTTTCCGATCGACTCTCTCTTTATCAATCGTTTGAGTGAATTCTTTGAGTAAAGTTCAGTGCTTGACTACCTCCTTAAAATAAAATCGTTTTGCCAAATAAAACCATTTTAAACAATACCAATAATTGCTATACTTTAACAATAAAGAATAGACATATGTTGCCGTGCATTATCTTTGACATTTTAATTCACTAAAATACTTGTTGTGAAAATCCACTATTTTGTTAAATGACTCATTTTTTGTTTTTATTGAGTGATAATTAAATATCTTTATTGAGTGACAATCAGCCGCTAAAGTGCTTAATTGCACCATCAAGTACCACAAATCTTCAAAGATCAAATTGACTGCTTATTACGCTATCTCTCTCGGTGAGTAAATGCCACTGACTAATCCCACGAAGCTTCACACTTAGCTCCAGCTCTCTATCATCAAACAATCACAAGATATCATAGACATCACACATCAAATACACAAACCAAATAAACAAGATATCACATATCAAACACATAAACCAGTTAAACTAATTTACTCCGAATATTCGAGCCAAATTCCCATTTTAAAACAAAAATTATTACACTGAAAAAATGTAAGAGAAGCAAATAAATAAAAATTAAGAAATATACCAGATCAACAAAATGGATTTGTGCAATGAATGCTTTTCGAACCTTCCTATAGATGGTGACTTTGTTACGTGCCATACGTGTGAAAGTAAAAACATAAATAAAAAGTAAAATGCATTATGGATGCATTACTATCCCCGAAAAATATTATCGAAAAATGACTATGGCTAAAAAGGAGGAATGGAAATGCCCAGCCTTCCATATCGAAAAGAACACACTTCAGTCAATGTCAAAGAGAATGAGAAGTGTGAGTTCTCCTGATTCAGCCCAAGATCATGGAAATAGTGCAGCATCAACATCATAAGAAAGCAACCAATGCCTTCTAATAGAAATGCGAAACATACGAAACGAAATGTCAGAAATAACATAGTTGCGAATTTGTAGCAAACAAGTACAAGGAGATCAAACAGCACATGACTTTAAATAATGAAGCATTTCAGAGATTATTAAATTAAATTAAAGGAGCTTTAAGAAACCAACACAAGAAAGACCAGCAAATATTCAAAATGGAGACCAAAATTAATACCATTAATAAAACAACTACTTAAAAATAATATTCAGATAAAAAACATTCCACCTACACAAAACTGAAAATTTTGTTGAGATTGTACAGGCAATAGGCGAAATAACTGATTGTAAAGTAAACACATCAGACATAACTGATGCATACAGAATGAATATAAAAATAAAAATAAAACCCACACAAAACAATAATAATTGTTTCCTTTGCCAGTCATTCCTTTAAGGCTAATTTTATTAAAAAAAAAACAAAAGTTAACCGTGTTATTTCTCCAAAAAAAAATTAGAGAAAATACTTGCAACGTACGAGTATAAACTACTAAACTGATGCACATATAATTGTTCATAATCAACTTCACAAATGAATAAACACATTCTTTGGCTAGCAAAAAATAAAGCCAGAGAGTCCTACATGTGGTTTGTGTGGAAGTCTACAGGTAAAGTACTCGCAAAGAAACACGAGTACGGTGAAACCATTCACATCGGAACCACTAATGGCGTTAATAAGATCTCGAACTAAAACAAACCTAAATGCATGAAAGACAATTTTTACAAAACATGAACTTTTGTTGTATAAGTTTTAATATAAGATCTATAAGATAAACATGGAATAACTTTATGACAGTAATTGAAAATGTTTTATGTTACGTTGATATATTAGCCTTGAATGACATAAATATTCCTAAAAGAAAAAATGACATATTCTACTATATATTGGTGGATATGAACATGAATTCATTAATCGGATGGGAATGAAAGGTGGTGGTGTTGCTATATATATTAAAACAAATATTAAGTATGAAATAATACCAGTGAGCCCAACTAACTGTATAGGCATGCATTTGGAAATAACACATAATGGTGAAAAGAAATATATTCGTGCGATTTTTCATATGCATGCATGTAGGTAGAGAAAATATAGTAATAGCTGACATCAACATAAATATTCAAAATGAGAATGATTCCCTCGTTTAACGATATACCACCAATGTTGCGCTCCCATAGGTCGGATTTGAGTTCTGTTTTTTTTGTTAAGTTGGTACATCTGTTCTTGATATTCCCTCTAAATCTACCGTCATAGCTTGACATTTGCAAAAGTTACGTACCCAAGAGAACATCTATCTCTGTGTGTGTAGGCGATTTTTTACAATTTTAGGAATGAATTTAAATTTGCAACAATTTGCACTGGAAGACCATCGACATCGAAAACCGACGAAAACATTGATGAAGTAATAGAAATGTTGGTCAATAACGGAGGATAGAGGAGGACTTGAACATTGCCTATAGATCCGCCCAAGACATTTTGGTTAATGATTTGGGTTTCCGCCGTGTAGCAGCAAAGTTGGTGCCAAAAAACCTCAATTTCATGCAATAAAGAGACCGTGTGAGGCCATTTGCGAGTCTGAATCCGATCCCACATTCATCAAAAGGATCATTACTGGAGACAAGATGTGTATTTATGAGTACCACACGCAATCCAGACATCAGGCAAGTGAATGGCGTTTACCAAATGAGCCGAAACCAAAAAAACCACGTCGTTTTCAGTCAAAAAATAAGGCAATGCTTACGGTTTTCATGGATTACAACGGTGTAGTGCATCATGAATTTTTGCCAGAAGGTCAGACAGTAAACAAAGAGTATTATTTGGGCGTTATGAGGCGTTTGCGAGAAGCAATTCGCTAAAAGAGACCAGAATTGTGGGCAGAAAACTCGTGGATTTTGCACCATGATAACGCGCCGTCGCACAGTGCCATCATTATTCGTAATTTTTTGACGAAAAATTCAACAAATACCATCAGACAGCCATCGAATTCACCTGATCTGTGGCTCCCTGTGACTTCTTTTTGTTCAATCGAGTTAAAAAAAACCACTACTGGGAACGCGTTTCAGCAGCCAAAAGGAAGTAATGGAAAAATCGAAGGAAGCACTGATGGAGATACCGAAAACCAAATATAAAAAATGTTTCGAATATTGGATCAAGCGCTGGCATAAGTGTGTGGCAGTCGATGGGGATTACTTTGAAGGTGACAATATAGATTTAGATCAATAAACTTGTGTTTTTAATTTTGATCAAGGTGGTATAGAGATGATGGTCTCAAAAGGTCTTACAAGAAACACTTCTACACTAATTGATCATATATATGCAAGCATACCAAATGTAGAAAAAGCAGTTGTTGAGACAGATCTTTCCGACTACTATTCTTATATGCAACCAAAGCTCCTAACCACAAAAGAACGATTGAACACGTTGATGCTGTTCATATTCAGCAACAGAGAGTGAACGAACTTATTGAACAAACCAATTGGCAATCTATGTTAAAATAGTATCGAAAAATTGTATAGCAACTTTGTAGACAAAATGAACAATATTTATTCGGAATCAAGCAAAACAAAAATAATGAAAAAAAAAAAATAGAACACAGAAGCGATGGGTTACCGCTGAGTTAGTTACATTGTGTAAGAAAAGAGGAGTGTTACAGGAGATGAATAAAAAAAAACTTCCCTGCAGACAGTGCATTCCCATGCTTTCTTCGAGGCTGCTGACAATTTTCTCCATGTATTGTGGGAAACAGAGGAGCATTCATAGTGGTAGCACCCCTTACATTTCCCACAGGTTACAAATTCACCATCCATGGGCGGTCGTGGCATCGCGAACAGTTTGCCATTGTTATAAAATGTATGTATATGTATATTTTGATGGAAAAATAATAATCCAATGCGTTAAGACAGTAATTGCTTAAAGGCTTATTTACCAAAACCAGAATATTCACAGCTTCAGTCAGAACTACGTATTCTATAAATAACAATATTTATACTTTATAAAATTGTTGTAAAAAACGAATTTACTAAGGAACAACTATAAAAACACGTCTAATCACTTTAAGAACTCAACTCAATAGGACTTGCTGACTCCGCGGAATGCCGACTCTTTCCCGAAGATGCAGAAACAGCTGAACACATTTTATGTGACTATCCAGCCCTCAATGGAATCAGGCGGACCACCTTCCTCAGAGAACAACTCGACATCTCTGAACTAAGGGACTCCCCGAAAGGAATAATTGTCTGACTAATTCAGCACAAAAGATCTTCTTAGGTCGAAGTGCTTCTCAATCGCTACTAGCGAGTCAGGTTTAAAAAAAAGAGTGTCTATAACACTACCGGTCGTAAGCAGTGTCTTCCAATCAGAGGTTCTGGCTGTCCTCAGCGCTATCTACACATCTATCTCACAATTTTGATTATGCAGTCAGAACCGGGTGAGACTATGCTGGGTGTCAGGACACTGCGGTATAGAGGGAAATGAACAAGCGGATGAGCTTGCAATAAGAGAAGGACTATTCGATGATAGTGCGACTGCTACCATAAAGCCACCCCTTTGCATAGTAACGGGCACTATCCGGGAAAAACCCATAAAGACTGCCAACCTACGGTGGTTAAGTTTTGAAGGGCATAGAGCATGCAAGGCTCTATGGCCACTTCTTAACGGTGAAAGATCTAGGGAGTTAATAAAACTAAGCAGGGATAAGCTAAGAACAATAGTAGGAATCCTGACAGGAAATTTAGGCCTATCGTGAGTAAAATTTCCCCCGAAATATTCCACATTTTTCTTTGCGCATCTTTGTTCATTGTTTTCCTGTTGGGTCTGCTCTTCGGTGAGTAATCTAATTACTATACTAGGCTATACATTACCAAAACATTGTATATCAAAATATATCAAACAAAATTTTCTACTTTAAGAGTTTTTTTTTGCAAATATTTGTTTTAAATATGAACTTTAACGACAACTGAGGAAAACGGCGATTGGCAACTGTCAAGGTATTAGAAAATAATTTTGAAAACAATTCTCAGATACCGCAGGATATAAATTTAGATGAAAATGCATGATAGGAGGAATATTTTCCAGGGAACAAAAAAGTTGGCGTGCAATATTTTTTCTCCCGGGCTATCAGCCCTGATTGTCTCCTGCTGAAACACACAAAGGGACTCAAATTGTCAGATACGGATATTTGCAGATTCTGTGGTGATCTGCAAGCGGATTAGGACATAACACACATACTGTGTACAGTGTGAATACGAAGCAATATCGCGTATTTGGAAGAAATTTTTATGGATATAGCTTTTCGAAAATTTAGAGGAGTTAAACGGCACTAACTTCAAAGGCCTTCTTGGCTTCTGTAAAGAAATTGGATGTTTTACCAGGGAGATTGTTTAGGTTTTTGTCCTTAAATTATGAATTCAACTGGTGCCACCACTGTTTTAACATTGCAAACGCCAGTCTTGCCTTGTTGTTTTTGTAATTTAGACAGTCATTTAGAAAAATTTAGAACATTATCATAGGTTTTTTGAAGCGAGATCATTCCGTGCTTTACTTTAAGACAATATTGTAGATGTAGATTCGAAAAAAGTACTGGTCTTTGCTTTTTGTTTACTGTTGATTAGGAATGATATGAACCAACCAATAATGTTTCCTTTAAACGCGACATGAAGCAGTTTTTGCAGCATTAGTTCACCAAATTAAAAGCCTTTGGCTGGTTCAAACTAATACCTAGTGCACCGAAACAAGCGATGATTGCATTCTTAACACATTTGCCTTTAACAAGCTAAATTATGATTTTAGATGCATTTTATTGACAGGTCAGTAGCCAGCTCAGCATGCAATGCCAACATCACAACTGGCTCAATTAATGGCGACATTTTCGTAAATGAGTGCCTGTAGTAGCGCTTAAGGCCATTTTATAACAATCATCGAGAACTGTCCTTATTTTGGCCTGATCTTGCGTCATGTCTCTATGGAAAGAGAGCGATGGATTGGTATGAGTTAACAACGTTTAGGTGGTGCCCAGAGAGGCCAATCCTCCGAATTGGCCAGAACTTAGGCCAATCGAAAGATATTGGGCCCTGGTCAAAAAAGAGTTAAGGACGATCAAAAGAGCTGTCAACGCCCTTGAAGAATTCAAAAAATGTTGGAAAAATAGCTCTAAAAAGGTGACTGATGGGACCATAAAAACAATGATGGAAGATGTTCCTGAAAAAAATAAAAAATTTGTTAAAGATAAACATTTTTTTTTTTGTTAATTTTTACAGATTGGAGACATGAAATAAATACTTTTATTTTTTTCTTAATTTTTTAAGTTCTATTTTTACTATATTTTTTTATTAATTTGCGGTGGGTAAATTTTTTCGATGGCGCTCCTTAAGACCTTAATAATCCTAGCCCTGCTGTATGGCATAGACGCATGGACATTATTAAAAAAGTATGAGAGTGCTCGTGACATTGTATATGGGTAAATTTTTACTTACAATGATTTAGGAATAATTAATGGATCTAAAGCATCTCTAATTCGTCTTCTTGTGAGTCCTCCTCCTAGGACTCATCTCCACTATCCATATAAAAATCGCAATGGAAGAACATTTTAACTTTAAACTTTTGAAGATAAATAACAAAACTTTGTTTATTTAACTCAATTCCTGACATTCTAAATAGGTGTGAAGTTTGTTGCGCTGCAAAAAATCAATGTTTTTTTTGGTTTCGGTTGACAGCACCTTTATTACAGCTTTTTCGTTTTACATAATCACCTTTTCTTGTGACTATCATTTACGTGCCGCTCGTCTCGCAGTACATAGTATGGCCCCTGAATTAGAGCGAGAAAAACTATGACCACATGCACGTACCGAGTGTAAGCACTAGCACTATGGCCAGGGGAAGAGATGTGAGATGTCCGCACTATGATTTATAAACATTTTTTTTTACTTTGCACCCCCTCGCGTGGAATTATGATTGAAATGTGGTAATTTTTTCCGCACAACCCAAATCTAAGTCAATTTTACGTTTCATGTGCACTCGTCGCTGGTCAAGTCGATACTGACCTTACCTTCACAAACAGGAAAAAATTGGGCAGACTTAACTTATCAACTCAAGTAAAATTCTTATGCGTCTACGAATCAAAAACATTTAAAACGACAATATAGGAAAGCCATGGACGAGCAAAAATCCACTGGGCATAAACTGGAGATTTTACCCAAAAACGAAATTTTGGAAATCGAGTTGAATCAATAATAAAACGAATATTGTCACTCATTGCTGAAGGCGCTTTAGAGAAATTTGACATCAATAGGTGTGCACATAACTACGAGTATAATATAGATGCGATGACACAAGAATATTTCTAATACAATATTGGTCAATACTTAGTAGCTAGTACAAAGTATAATTGAATAAATAGTATGAGTCGACTCACTACTCCCCTCCTAGGTAACAAGTTAACAAATGAAAATCCTAAATCCTTTATTAAAATTATTGATATCTATTCGGAATTCGAACTCTTCTTCCAGATCGAGCGGTCCAACTGGATTGTTGTATACTTGTTGGCGTCTTCATAGGCGAAGGTGGTGGGTTTTGTTGTAGACCATCCCTACCTGGTGAGGTTGAAGCTGTTGATTTGGACAAATCGTTCTAGTGCGGCAATGCTGTCTTTAACCGGTCAATTGAGATCTTCACTGTCTGATTGTGTAACTTTACTTTGAAGTATTTCTTGTTTCTATCGAAACCCTCATAAGGCTGTTGAAGCGACGATTTGACCACATCATTACAAAGATTGACATATGCCGCCATCTTAATATTCGGCTGCAAAAATTCTTTGATATCATCACGAGCATTAGCTGCTGCTACTTTTGCCATCGGACGCCCCAAGCCTTTTATAAACTTTGACTCGATGCATGTTGTCTGTTGGCAACCAAAAAACTCGTCAATAAGCCTCACGGATGTGCCGTACAGGATCATTAATAAAAACAAATCGTCCATTAAAGATAACTAGCAATATTGAAGCTTTTAGAATGTCCAGTACCGAAGTAAGTAAAATAATTACACAGTCACAGTAAACTTACCCAAGAGCATTACATAGGCAAAAATAAAACGAACTACAGCCAAACTCAAATCAATGTCCACCATATCATCTGCGATTGTCCAACCTCCCACAGCCATAGACACAGTTCCTTTTCCCAAAACAATCCCATGATCTCCTTTCTAACTCCAATCCAAAAAACAAAAAACTTTAATGAACTCTCTCAAACTAACTAATTTATACAATCTAATTTAAATATATCTATGTAAATAGCCTACGGCTATAAGATGCTCCGGCTACACAGATAATTTATAATTCTTCATTATAAGTTAGAATTTGAATAAATAAATAAATACTATAAATAATTTGCTGTCCATATAAATTAGAATCGTAGTATAAATGATCAGAAAAAATGAATTTATAAAAAAAAAACAATAGTAAAAACGGATTTAAATAATTTCCTAATATAATCTCTATTTCTTTCTCAACCTTACATAACACGTTTGAACTGAGGAAAATTCCAGAAAATAATACAACAATTATTCCCAGCAATGATTAACCCTTCGTTGAATGCCATTGCATATACGAGTATGCTATGTTAACTTCTCATACAGTATTTTACCGTTACTTATTTTCCACCTGTTTCTTTAATGTAAAATCATTTAATCAGCAGAGAATGTTCGCGTAATGAGTACGTAAATAATCCTGTGGTTTTTTTTAAAATTGTGACAAATTATCAAAATGAAAGTGTTATTTAGAAAGATCATCAAATTTTCCTCGTGCATAATATAAATTTGCAGAATATAAACTATTCAATCATAAGCTATGATGTATTATTGCATATGTGCAAACACATGCGTTTGCGTAGATATGAAATTGATATTGCACATTTGTTGTGATATTGCATATATGCAAAGTTATGCATTTAATCCTAACTATTTATAATTTTCAGGGCACTAAATGATTATGATATTGAGCATACGCGGGTTGTCTGAAAAGTTTCAGACCGAATAATGATACAAGACATTTTTTCTCAGTTTTTTTTTATTTTTCTACATAGCCTCCTTGTAACTCTACACACTTCTCCCAGCGATGCTTCCATCTCTCTAACCCGTCCAAATAGTACTTGGCGTTTTTCTCTACAAAATATTTGTTCACGAAGGTGATTGTTTCCTCATTTAACGAAAATCTCTGTCCTCCGAGCGCAGTTTTTAGATGAGGGAACAAAGAAGTCGCTTGGGGCTAGATCTAATGAATAAAGCGGATGGTCAAGCAGTTCAAACCGTAATTCATGGATTTTCGCCATGGCAACCGCTGAGGTGTGAGACGGCGCGTTGTCTTGGTGAAACATGGTTTTCTTTTTCTGCAAATATGGCCGTTTTTCCGCAAATTCTGCCTTCAACTTGGCAAGTAATGATGGCTAGTATGCTCCTGTAATGGTTTTTCCTTTTTGAAGATAATCGATTAAGATAACTCCTTAACTATCCCAAAAAACAGTTGCCATTATTTTCCCAGCCGAAAAAACAGTTTTTGCTTTTTTTGGAGACGGTTCGCCCTTTGCGTATAATGGTGTATCCAAGTTTCATCTACAGTAATTAATCGGCGCCAAAACTCGGATTTATTGCGCCTAAACTGCGCCAACAGTGTTGGAAATGTTTATTCGAACACGCCTAAATCTTGATTTAATATGTAACAAACACGTTCTTTGGACATTTTCATAACCTCTACTTCTCGTATCTTCTCACTTTGATTCGGCGGTCGTCTAACACCATTTGGTGAACTTAAGCAATGTTATCGTCAGTGGTTGCAGTTTTTGGACGTCCCGAACGTTCATCATTCAGCTGCCCAAAATTTCACTGTGGTAAATGATGGTGCAGAGTTCCCATACACAGTTTTCAACTCATTTTTGATTTGCGTAGGCGTATTGCCTTTCAAAAACAAGAATTTTATAACATCCCGATACTCAATTTTTTCCATTTTCACAAAAAAACACTCACATCGACTCACTCAAACGACTGTCAACTAAAAACTGCGAGTCCAAAATGACCTTAACCCTACCTACACCTATGGAAGCCGGCCACGGCTAAAAAAAATTAGGCTGACCAACTCTGCTCACTAATAGAGCTACTCTGCACTAGAGGAATTCGACGATGGAGCTTCCCCTTCTTCTGCAAGCCACCAAAATTGTTGGTGCTGCCGAGCAACATCCCTCATGTCGAGACTCCCTACCGCCCTACTAAACCGGAGACGCTCCGCACTGCCGCATTTTATGTACTCAGAATCTGGTGTTCTGTATAAGCGAAGACAAGCCCTAAGGCAAGCCCTCTCAAACACTCAAATCTTTTCCAAAAGACTTGCTCTCACGTTGAACCACACGGGACAACCAAATGTAAGCATAGGTCTAATAAGGGTCATGTAGCAGATCACCTTTACCCTCGCATCGAGTTGCCTGCTATAAAACAGTCTCTTTGTAAGGGCAAAAGCACCTTTGGCTCTGGCCAGAGCAACATCTATATGTTTTTTAAAATACAGATATTGATCTAGCCAGATCCGAAGGTATCTAACTACATTTCGACAACCAAGTGGCTGCTCATGTTGTTCAACGATCTGAAACTTTCGCCAATTCTTTCTGGTATCCGCAGAGGCCCCAGACAAAGGCGTCTGTGTACGCTATGGCATGGTGAAGTGAACCTATCAGATCACTTGTGTAAATGTTGAAAAGGATTGGCGAATTCACTGCACCTTGTTGCAGACCGGTTTTAATGTTTAATGTACCAGTAGAAATCACATCGCCATTTTTCACGATGAACGGTCTATCTGTGAGCATATTGAAAAGAATATACAGCAGTGGTTTACTAATGCCCAGTCTGTCCAACTTGTAGAAGAGTCCCTCTAACCATACGGTATCGAAAGCCTTCTCTCAATCCATCAGGCAGGCACCAGTGCACTGGTTCTTGGCTTTGTTCCATTGGATATCAGAAACCAGTTTAGACGCGGCATGAATAACATCATGTCCCGCCCTGAAACCGAATTGATTATCCGGAACTATATTTCTGTTCTCAACCCACTTAGTCAGGACTCTATTGATAACCTTACTGATGTTTGGAAGGAGACTGATCGACCGGAGATTCGCCGGATTTCATCTACAGTAATTAATCGGCGCCAAAACTCGGATTTATTGCGCCTAAACTGCGCCAACAGTGTTGGAAATGTTTATTCGAACACGCCTAAATCTTGATTTAATATGTAACAAACACGTTCTTTGGACATTTTCATAACCTCTACTTCTCGTATCTTCTCACTTTGATTCGGCGGTCGTCTAACACCATTTGGTGAACTTAAGCAATGTTATCGTCAGTGGTTGCAGTTTTTGGACGTCCCGAACGTTCATCATTCAGCTGCCCAAAATTTCACTGTGGTAAATGATGGTGCAGAGTTCCCATACACAGTTTTCAACTCATTTTTGATTTGCGTAGGCGTATTGCCTTTCAAAAACAAGAATTTTATAACATCCCGATACTCAATTTTTTCCATTTTCACAAAAAAACACTCACATCGACTCACTCAAACGACTGTCAACTAAAAACTGCGAGTCCAAAATGACCTTAACCCTACCTACACCTATGGAAGCCGGCCACGGCTAAAAAAAATTAGGCTGACCAACTCTGCTCACTAATAGAGCTACTCTGCACTAGAGGAATTCGACGATGGAGCTTCCCCTTCTTCTGCAAGCCACCAAAATTGTTGGTGCTGCCGAGCAACATCCCTCATGTCGAGACTCCCTACCGCCCTACTAAACCGGAGACGCTCCGCACTGCCGCATTTTATGTACTCAGAATCTGGTGTTCTGTATAAGCGAAGACAAGCCCTAAGGCAAGCCCTCTCAAACACTCAAATCTTTTCCAAAAGACTTGCTCTCACGTTGAACCACACGGGACAACCAAATGTAAGCATAGGTCTAATAAGGGTCATGTAGCAGATCACCTTTACCCTCGCATCGAGTTGCCTGCTATAAAACAGTCTCTTTGTAAGGGCAAAAGCACCTTTGGCTCTGGCCAGAGCAACATCTATATGTTTTTTAAAATACAGATATTGATCTAGCCAGATCCGAAGGTATCTAACTACATTTCGACAACCAAGTGGCTGCTCATGTTGTTCAACGATCTGAAACTTTCGCCAATTCTTTCTGGTATCCGCAGAGGCCCCAGACAAAGGCGTCTGTGTACGCTATGGCATGGTGAAGTGAACCTATCAGATCACTTGTGTAAATGTTGAAAAGGATTGGCGAATTCACTGCACCTTGTTGCAGACCGGTTTTAATGTTTAATGTACCAGTAGAAATCACATCGCCATTTTTCACGATGAACGGTCTATCTGTGAGCATATTGAAAAGAATATACAGCAGTGGTTTACTAATGCCCAGTCTGTCCAACTTGTAGAAGAGTCCCTCTAACCATACGGTATCGAAAGCCTTCTCTCAATCCATCAGGCAGGCACCAGTGCACTGGTTCTTGGCTTTGTTCCATTGGATATCAGAAACCAGTTTAGACGCGGCATGAATAACATCATGTCCCGCCCTGAAACCGAATTGATTATCCGGAACTATATTTCTGTTCTCAACCCACTTAGTCAGGACTCTATTGATAACCTTACTGATGTTTGGAAGGAGACTGATCGACCGGAGATTCGCCGGATTTCATCTACAGTAATTAATCGGCGCCAAAACTCGGATTTATTGCGCCTAAACTGCGCCAACAGTGTTGGAAATGTTTATTCGAACACGCCTAAATCTTGATTTAATATGTAACAAACACGTTCTTTGGACATTTTCATAACCTCTACTTCTCGTATCTTCTCACTTTGATTCGGCGGTCGTCTAACACCATTTGGTGAACTTAAGCAATGTTATCGTCAGTGGTTGCAGTTTTTGGACGTCCCGAACGTTCATCATTCAGCTGCCCAAAATTTCACTGTGGTAAATGATGGTGCAGAGTTCCCATACACAGTTTTCAACTCATTTTTGATTTGCGTAGGCGTATTGCCTTTCAAAAACAAGAATTTTATAACATCCCGATACTCAATTTTTTCCATTTTCACAAAAAAACACTCACATCGACTCACTCAAACGACTGTCAACTAAAAACTGCGAGTCCAAAATGACCTTAACCCTACCTACACCTATGGAAGCCGGCCACGGCTAAAAAAAATTAGGCTGACCAACTCTGCTCACTAATAGAGCTACTCTGCACTAGAGGAATTCGACGATGGAGCTTCCCCTTCTTCTGCAAGCCACCAAAATTGTTGGTGCTGCCGAGCAACATCCCTCATGTCGAGACTCCCTACCGCCCTACTAAACCGGAGACGCTCCGCACTGCCGCATTTTATGTACTCAGAATCTGGTGTTCTGTATAAGCGAATACAAGCCCTAAGGCAAGCCCTCTCAAACACTCAAATCTTTTCCAAAAGACTTGCTCTCACGTTGAACCACACGGGACAACCAAATGTAAGCATAGGTCTAATAAGGGTCATGTAGCAGATCACCTTTACCCTCGCATCGAGTTGCCTGCTATAAAACAGTCTCTTTGTAAGGGCAAAAGCACCTTTGGCTCTGGCCAGAGCAACATCTATATGTTTTTTAAAATACAGATATTGATCTAGCCAGATCCGAAGGTATCTAACTACATTTCGACAACCAAGTGGCTGCTCATGTTGTTCAACGATCTGAAACTTTCGCCAATTCTTTCTGGTATCCGCAGAGGCCCCAGACAAAGGCGTCTGTGTACGCTATGGCATGGTGAAGTGAACCTATCAGATCACTTGTGTAAATGTTGAAAAGGATTGGCGAATTCACTGCACCTTGTTGCAGACCGGTTTTAATGTTTAATGTACCAGTAGAAATCACATCGCCATTTTTCACGATGAACGGTCTATCTGTGAGCATATTGAAAAGAATATACAGCAGTGGTTTACTAATGCCCAGTCTGTCCAACTTGTAGAAGAGTCCCTCTAACCATACGGTATCGAAAGCCTTCTCTCAATCCATCAGGCAGGCACCAGTGCACTGGTTCTTGGCTTTGTTCCATTGGATATCAGAAACCAGTTTAGACGCGGCATGAATAACATCATGTCCCGCCCTGAAACCGAATTGATTATCCGGAACTATATTTCTGTTCTCAACCCACTTAGTCAGGACTCTATTGATAACCTTACTGATGTTTGGAAGGAGACTGATCGACCGGAGATTCGCCGGATTGGAAGTGTCTTTATCCCTTTTGGGGATGGGATGTACCACCGCAATTTTGCAATGCGCTGGATAATGTGCATTATTCATTGCATTGTTAAACAGGGTGGTATAAATGTCGACCGCTTCTAGTGGGAGGTGTCGAAGCACAATGTTCGGTATTCCATCGGTTCCCACTGATTTCTTACTTCTAATTGTATCGAAGATCGTTTGAAGCTCTTCCTCCGAAATTAACGGGGGTTGTTCCCTTTCATTGGCGATGACATTATCTGCCATATTCTCGTCACTGAACTGGGTGAAACTCGAGTTCTCGATTCGTCAGTTCACTATTTCATTTCGAAGGTAAAAATTGTGCACAAGAACTGCTCTTTCCTCCGAAATATTTTATTTATTTGCGGAAACATATTCGGGTTGCTGGTGTTTACAGCCCGAACTTTATTGTTCCAATACAAACTTACAGAAGACCTGTAATTTTCTTTTATTAATGTTTGGAGGTTTTTGATCGACGACTTTAATGTCATAATCTCCGGGTTATGTCTGTCAGTAAACTGTCTGTACAAGGTCTTCAGTCTTGAGAGTAGTCTACTTTTATGTCGGTGAAGTGCGTCAATAGTTGCGTTGCGGAATAGGTCTTCGTTGTCAGTAAATTGATACCGTGGTATCATTGTGTCCATTGTTCGTTTAATTGTCTCGTCGATTAGTTGTAGATACCTGTCAATCTCCTCGTTTGACCGATTTCTGTTGGACGGTGGGTAGAGCGAATTCGAGGAGAGTGCTCTTGTCAGTGTCCTGGAGAAGTGTGTCCAGCGCACCCTACTATAGCTGTAGGAATGCCTTTGAACAAATTCATCCAATTTCGCATTTTCGTTCGGAACGATTATTTCGGTACTAAGACCGCAACAGTTGTATTCGTGTGTCAAACAACAGGAGATTCAAATAGGAGCCGTGTCTAGGAATCGACGGACTATATATCTGTGCCTCATTTTGTGTCTTTTGGTTAGCTTAGTTTCGCTAACAAAAGCACATCAGGGGCACGTATTTATGCCACGGAGGTCTATGAACGACTGAGCCCAAAAAAAAACCTATAAAGTTTATTATGATAATTATTATACATCTTTGCCACTTATGCTTACATTAGCCAAACGAGGAATTTATTCATTAGGAACAATCCGCCGGAATAGAATTCCAAGACCGCGTGGAGAAGCCTCTGAATATGTTGCAACGGTTGATTATATTGATGTATCTGTAGTTTCATGGAGGGATGACAAGATTGTCAATTTGATGTCAAACTATTGTAGAAAATATCCTGAAGTAACCGTTGAAAAATTTGACAAAAAATTAAGGAGCAAAATAACCGTTGCTTGCCCAAAAATTGTTTCAGAGTACAATAAATTCATCGGCGGGGTCGATTTACTGGACTCTTTTATAGGGCGATATAAAATAAAAATGCGTTCAAAAAAATGGTACCCACGCCTCTTTTTCCATTTAATAGACACCGCCTTGGTCAATGCTTGGCTTTTATATAAACAGCACAAAAAGGCAACAACTGTAAGGATAGTTTGACCGATTTTAGATTAAAAGTTGGTGAAACGCTGTGTAAAATGGGACAGATATTATCACCTCGCGGAAGGCCTTCAGAAGTGACAAGAAGTCTTGCTGCTAAGGTACAAATTGTTAACGTATTGTATTTTGACAATTTTGCAGGATAACTTTTTAATTTAAAATTGAAGAGAAAACATCAAAGAAGTTAGCCAATTCCCCAAAACGAAGTTCGGTTAGACCATATGGACTACTGGCCGAAATGGATAGAAAATCGTTTGACATGCAAACTTCCAGACTGTAATGGGTACAATTTTATCAAATATGAAAAGTGTGATATAAGTTTATGTTTAAATAAGTCCAGAAACTGCTTTAAAAAAATTCATTCGGCATAAATTATAAAGAAAATATAAATAAGAATTAAAAGGAAAGTCTGTGATTGATTGAAATTGATTTCATTTAACAATTTATACCAGTAAATTTAATCTAAAAAAAAAGTTCAAACACCAAAGCTTTTCAACACTTTTTATAGATTTCCTGCATGAAATTGCATTTATGCAATGTTACTCAACTTTAGTTCCTGCATATAATATTTGTACGAAATTCTATTATCACAAGCCTAAAGCTTAACATACTTAAAAACAATATGAACAATTTTTTTCTCCATAAAAAAATTAATTTATGCAACGAGGGTTAGGGAAATAAGGAAAGCGATTTCTGGAAAGTGACGCAAACTGTACGTTATTCTACCATAGAATCCGGTGCATCCGTTGCGCCGACATATTCGGCTGACAACTGGATAAAATACTTTGTTATGAAAGGAGGTTCATAAGCGTCAGATATGATGGATAAATTAGATTTACACCGTTATGGCGATTGTCAATTGACAATTGATAGTTAGTATTTATCAACCAATTTCTTTAAGCGGTATTTTAGTTATCAATTATCAATGAATTGTTAATCCATTGTGAACATGTATCAATTTTCAATTTTGATTGATAAATCGGTATTGCGAACGTAAATTATGAATAATTTTATTGACATTCGTCCATTGATTCTGTCAATTATAATTTTTGTATTGGTACAGGCGTATTTTCATCGGAATGTAAGTATTTTTAATTATTAATTGTTTGAAATAAACACTTTTGTTTTTTTTTGAAGGACTAAGGCTGTAAGCACTAAAAGAATTTTACATAACTCATTTAGGCCCTTATTGTGAGTGTCGATAGTCGATTCATAATCGACAATTGTCGACACTCGATTGTCGATTTTGAGTTTTGGTATTGTGTACTGTGATTGTGGTCTACAATCAGTCGTTCGTTGTCATAGAACTTTGCGGTCATTTGTTTGTTTCAAAAAAGTGATAAAGGATTTTTCATCAGAAAATGTAAATGTCAATTCACAATAATTTGTTTTTTTGTCGATTGAAATACACAATACCAAATATAAAATCAATCGACGCAGTCGACAATTGTCGATTCGCTCGATTCGATTCGATCGACAATTGTCGATTCGCTCGACAAACGACACTCGCAATAAGGGCCTTAGTTTATTTCAAAATATTTTCCTTTGCAATAAAATCAGAAATCGAGAAATGTCAAAATTGAGTTTCCGTTCACAATGTATTCATTTTTTGTCAATTGAGTTACACAATACTGAATTCAATATTGATTGATAAATTTTCTCAATTATCAATTGGTTGATAAATCCGACGAAGCTATGGATTGACGGATCTATGGGCCGGGGCCTTTACGCAAACAAACAATTTGCTCACTCACACTAAAAAGTTATACCTGATTCCAATTTTTGTTTATTTAGTATAACGTCAAGAGCTTCGTTCACTTTTTGCCTTAATGTATCTTCGGATGATAATATAATTAGCAGTTGTGCTGGTGGCATTTCCAACAACATTCCTGTGATTTTAGATGCATGAGAGTTGGAAATGGCAGCGATCTAAAAGAAAAAAAAAATCGAAGTTATTTTAAAGCATAATAAGGTACTATTATGAAATATGAAATTGTGTGGTTCTTAAAAAATAAATATCCAAGTCCATTACCTCAAGTTTTCTAAGTTGACTTTACAAAATTTTTACAAAAAATACTATTAAAAAAAAAAAAAAAAAAACATACATACATATATGTAGGTATGGTGTACAAGAAAAAATAAATATATTTAAAATATTAATAACTATACATTGATTAATACATGTGGAGCATCTGAAGTAGTACATAAAAAGTGTTTTAGACATTAATAAATCAACACCGTTCGAGCCAACCCGCACCAGACCCACCAATATAAATACAACTTTTAAATTCCAATAAATTTTAAAATTTCAACTCGCAACTCAAAGGGAATTGCGAAACGAATGGATTTTTCCTGGAAAATTAATCAGGATTCCGAAAGAAAAACTCGTTCAAAACTGCACTGAACAATGTCCTGATCAGCTGGAAAGAAGAGATCGCTGCTGGCCACTATGTGATTGCCATATCCTTGGACTTCAAAAAGGGCTTTTAGGGACCGTTAAAAGGGATATTTTACTGTTTAAAATTCAGGCATTTGAAATTAGAAATTATGTTAGTAGTCTAAAACAAGACTGTCTAGTTTACAAAGGTTGTCCAAATATTTAAAAAAAAAGTGGAAGTTTTTACAAATGAGTTTATTTTAAATTTTCGCTAACAAATGTGTGGAATACGAGGGCGGGTCAATAAGTCCGTGACTTTTTGAATTTCTGACCTCTTTACTGAAACAGCAACACTGCTCCTGTCAACAGGCATCTGTCAGTTGACTCCTGTCAACATTTAAACTTGCTGCGTCAGTTAGTTTGTGTTTGACAGCTATTTTTACCAGACTACTCACTAATTTGGGGAGAAAATGGAAAAAAGTGAATTTCGTGTGCTTATTAAGCATTATTTCTTGCGAAAAAAAACCATTACCGAGACCAAGGCTAAGCTTGATAAATACTATGGGGACTCTGCACCATCGATTTCAATGGTAAAAAAGTGGTTTACTGAATTTCGTTGTGGCCGTACAAGCACTGAAGATGCCGAACGTCCTGGACGCCCAGTTGAGGTCTCTACACCCGAAACAATCGAAAAAATTCACGATATGGTGTTGGCCGACCGAAGATTGAAAGTGCGAGAGATTGTGGAAGCCGTAGGGATCTCGCATGGCTCAGTGGTTTCAATTTTGAATGATCACTTGGGCATGAGAAAGCTTTCCGCAAGATGGGTGCCGCGTTTGCTCACAGTCGATCACAAACGCATGTGCAGTTGCCATGGCAAAAATCCATGAATTGGGCTATGAATTGCTCCCTCATCCACCCTATTCTCCAGACTTGGCTCCGAGCGACTACTTCTTGTTCCCAAACCTGAAGAAATGGCTTGGTGGAAAAAGATTTGACTCCAATGATGAAGTCATCTCGCAAACAAAGGCCTATTTTGAGGACCTCGACAAATCATTTTTTTTGGAAGGGATAAAAAAATTGGAGAAGCGTTGGACAGAGTGTATAGAGCTCAAGGGAGACTACGTTGAAAAATAAAATTATTTTTTTATCAAAAAATCCGTGTTTTAATCCAAAAGTCACGGACTTATTGACCCGCCGCAGCACTATTTTTCGAAGCTAAGAATTTAACAATATTTAACCTGGTAGCTAGGCTTTTCTTAAGTTCTAGACAATGTTCTTTAAAGCAATATTTACAGTCGAACGTTATTCCAAGTAATTTAAAATAGTTTACATTGCAGATATTTATGGAATTAAAACTAAGACCTATATGCTTAGTGCAGCTAGTTTTTCTACATATGTGAAGTATGTTCCTTTTTTCGGCTGAGATCTTGGAGCCTGATACTTCGCACCAGGCTTCAAGATCTGCCATGATGTTAAAAAATGTTGTGGATACTTTTAAGCGATCCTTGCATTTAGTAAATATGATTAAATCATCAGCATATAGACAATGTCTTATTGGACTGTACCTTGATAGAATAAGGTTGATATCGTTAAAGGCTATCATGAATCATACTACGGAGAGCGGGGAACCTTGCGGGATTCCGTTTTTAAGATCTTTGACATTGGAAATGGAACCATTAACTTTTATACGAAACTTCCTATTGGTCAAAAAGGATTTAATAAATTTAAACAACTTATGACCGACTTTCCATTTAATTAGCTTATTAAGGACGACATGGACGCCAATGCGATCAAATGCTTTCTCAAAATCAATAGAGAGTATTGAGACGTGATTTTTAGTGGATAAAGCAGTAGAGATATAGGCATCAATGTGTAGAAGTGCATCGCTGGTGCCCCGACCTTGTTTAAATGCTATTTGTTCCTCGCTTATCAAATTATCTCTTTCCAAAAACCATAAAAGCCGTTTTGAAATGATTTTTTCCAAAATTTTACCTGGGCAAGGTAGGAGAGATATTGGGCGGTAACCGTTAACTTGATTGAGTTGTTTTTTTGGTTTCGGTATGAGAATAACTGTTACAATTTTCCAGGCTTGTGGGATTATACCAGAGCTAAATATCTCATTAAAAAGAGCGAGTAATCGTTTTTTGAACATTTTTGGGCTGTTTATTAGCATCCGGTAGCCGATTCTGTCGAAGCCTGGGGTTTTACCCTTTGCTGAATTAAGGCAGGATTCGAGTTCTAGTGTGTTGATTGGGAGTTCAATAAGTGAAGCAGAGGGGTAGGGACTAAGGGATGTTGATTGGGTATCCATAGCTTTCCGCTTTGCTTTTATGAATTTTCTGTGAAAGTTGGAATCATCTGAATATGCGGACCAAATCTGAGCAAAATGTTCGGCGATTTGGAACGAGCAAGTTAAAATTTGGGGACCGGTTGTGATGGTTCTTATAAAGAGTGGGGAGTAGTGACCAGTGAGTGTTTTTATGTCACCCCAAATTTTCTTTGGTGACGAGTAAGGGTTAAAGGCGGATGTGAATTGTTCAAAGCTTTTCCTCTTTTCTATTTTTGCGTTTTTCCGGAAAAGGGCATTAAGTTTCCGATATTTGATAAGGTTAAGGTCGGTTGGGTTTTTTTTAAAAGAACTTCCAGGCCATTTGTTTTTGGTGCCTTTGTTTTCCAAGATCCGAGTTCCACCAGGGAACAACAGTTTTTCGCGGTTTGTTAACGGATTGTGGAATGGAAGAGTTTGCACCATATCGGATAGCTTTAGCTAGGATTGCTGTTTCCTTGTTGATGTTTGGGGTTTCAGGTCTGGTGCGTAGGAAATCGAAAACTTTGTCTTGAAAGAGAATCCAATTTGCTCTCTCAGATAGGAATTTTGGAGAAGGACGCTTGATTTTCGAGTTGTTACCTAAGGGGATCTTGATGACTATGGGGAAGTGGTCACTACCATGTAAGTCAGGTAAGATTTCCCAGTTGGTATTTGAGTAGAGTTGGGGAGATATGAACGATAAGTCGACGTGTGTAAAGATTTTGTGGGTCGAAAAATGGGTTGGTGTGCCATCATTTAGTATCGTTAGGTTGCAGAAATTTAGGAATTGTTCGAGCGTTTTTCCTCTTATGTTAGAGGACGGGGATCCCCAAAGTGGGTTCCACGCATTAAAATCACCGACCACTATTAAAGGAGATCTAAGATTATTAGTTATTTTGTCTAGATCATTTGTGCTGAAATATTGGGATGGAGGAATGAACACGGATATTACGGTTAATTTAGTTTGCAATTCTATTTCTATTGCAATTGCGGATATTTGGGTGTTGAGCTGAATTGGTTTTGGGGGAGAATGTGGTATGGATTTGTGTATTAATAGTCCTGTCCCATTTTTGGCATAGGAGTTGGACTCACAGTTGTGGAAATATGGTACGTATTCTATGGGGGTTTGCTGTATTTTGGATGTTATGTGTGTCTCTTGCAATGCAATTATTGCAGGGTTGAACTCTCGTATAAGTAGTTGGAGTTCGTGAAGGTTGTTAAAATATCCATTTAAATTCCATTGGAGAATTTTGAGTGTATTATTACGATGTTTTGCTTTGTGGGGGGCGCGGTTTGCAGTGTATTGGGAAGAAAATAGGTTGGTAGAGTTTCTATGGCAGAGGTATTGACTCAAGCGTCTAAAAGAGTCTATTTGAGTTAAATGTATTGTGGTTATGTGTTGTCATCCTCTATGTCAGAGGTGATAATGAAGTAATCGTTTTTATTAAGAGAGATTTTGACAACTTAGTTAATGGGGATTGATTTGGAGACGGGAGTTGGTCGGGTGCTGATACTGAAGATGAGTTTATATGTTGTGGGTGCGAGATGCGCTTGGAAGAGGTGGATGGCGATGTGTAAGTGCTGGTATGGGTGAGAGGGTTGGAAGCACTGTTTATTGGAGAGATCACATTTTTATTTAATGGGGCTATTTCGCTCGGAGAGCTACTTGGATTGGCAATACTTTTGGTTGTTTTGTTGTTTATATTAGTTGATAAGAAATTTGTGTTGGAGTTGTTTACTTACTGTGAGGTAGTGTTATTTTCAGGGTTTAAAGTATGGGTAGATGGTGCGGTGGCCTCGGGGGATGAGGTTATTTTGTGGGTGGTTAGCTTAAGTTTTTCTGAGTAAAGAATATTGGAGGAGAGTGGTCGGAGGGGGTGTTTTTCTTTGTAAATATGTCTTGCTTCGACTAGAGAGCATTTTGATTTGGTTTTTATAGCCAGAATTTCTTTGCTTTGTACATACCTGGGGCAGGAACTCGAGGAAGCGGGGTGGGAGCCTTGACAATTGGCACATAAAGTGCGAGAACATTCCACCTCGGCATGAGGAGGGAGGTTACAGTTTACACACGTGGCTGACCGTTTGCACCATTTGATTGTATGGCCGAGGAGTTGACACTGTCTGCATCTCATGGGGTTTGGGGTATACTCGGACACTTTTGTTTTGTACCAACCTATTTCAATACTACTTGGTAGTTCAAATAGATCAAAGGAGAATAGCATGAGACCAGTTGGTCTTCTCGTCCCCTGGTCTATCCGCGTGAATTTGTAGACATCAGTGACATGTTGAGACTTCATCTCAGAGACGATTTCTGCCCCTGGGACATTGATGAGACAAGGGGCGAATGCAATGCCTTTTGTGAGATTGAGGTTAGGGTGGAGTCTAATTGTCACTGGGCACACATTGTTAAGGCTTTTGCAGCGAATGAATTTATTAGCTATATGTTGGTCTTTAACCAGTATAAGGATTGAGCCATCTTTTAGTTGTGACATCTTTTCCTGTTCTTTGCTGATTGAATCGATAACTTCTTTAAGTAGAAAAATGAAAAGAAACACAATCTGAGAAAGCAAATTTATAGAGAAAATCTTCAACGAAGAGATCACCTGTTCAAAACGATATGCACGCTTTAAAGGTTAGCCGACGACTGTGAGTTCGCAAATTAAATTTTTTTTTTCTTTGTTTCGGTGTTTCGTGATTTCAAAAGCCTGAAAATGCTCAATAGCAACATAAACCGGTTTAACCGAGCAATTTAATTGAGTTGCAATGAATCGGTATAAAATTTTTAACGATTGCCTGCCAGGTCGCCGGAGGGTTACTTTTTGCTTTTCTCATATGAAATGAAGCTAAAAGACAATAAAGTCAGTAAATCAATATTTAAAGCATTCGCTCAATCATTGATAAATATTAAAAATTTAAAATTGACTTTAAAATTTGTAATTAATGCGTTAGAGCGACAGTGTTTCAATTATATGTCAAGCTAAATCTCTACAATTCGGAAATTTTCCACATATACCACAAAAGAATTGTTGTTTGCTATAAGATGCTAATATTTCTTATCAAACCAAAAAAAAGTACCGTTGTGTGAAAAGGAAATCTTTTCTTCGTATTGAAATAAAAAGTTCGATTGTCTTTCTAATTAGTTGGCCGCAGCTATTGTCCTAAACAAAATTTGTATCTAAAATAAAACGCATTTCAAGCTTTTAATTGATTTTATACAACGTTACATAAGGATGATTTTATTGAAGTATCGTTGAAATTATTATTATTTTTATTATTATATATTTATTTAACATGTAATAAATAACAAGCTAATAATTTACCTTAAGGAGCTTCTAGTTGCTCTATGATAATTATAGTTTAGCTTGATTTTACCTTATTTATAACTTAACCCATTCCTGCCGACGGTTCCGTATCGTACCACTTTCAGCGTTCCAACCGAAATCGTCTAACTTTCCACATATTTCATATTTCTCAATTGTCATAGCATTTTCCCACAGAAAAATGTTGCCGCCACCTTGATCAAATTTATTCCGAAAATTATAAATACAAGTTTATTAATCTAAATCTATTTTGTCCCGTTCATAGTAATCCCCATCGACTACAACACACTTATGCCAGCGCTTGATCCAATATTCGAAATTTTTTTATATTCGGTTTTCGGTATGTCCACCAGTGCTTCCTGCGATTTTTCCATTACTTCCTCTCGGCTGCTGAAACACGTTCCCCGTAGTGGCAATGTTCAAGTCCTCTGCTACTCTCTGATGGTTAATTTGCGGTTATTGACCAGCATTTCTTTTAATTCATCAATGTTTTTGTCGGTTTTCGATATCGATAGTCTGCCACTGCGTTCATCATCTTCGATTGACTCACGACCACTTTTGAACCGCTCGTGCCACTGGTTAACGACCGTTTTCTTTAGAGAATCGTTGCCGAAACACTTTTCTAACATTTCTAACATTCGCGCACCATTAAATCAGTTTTTTTTTACGCAAAATTTAATACAAGTACAAATTTAAATTCATTTCTAAAATTGTAAAAAATCGCCAACACACATAGAAATAGCTGTACTCTTGGCTACGTAAGCCATAACGCTAAGATTTAGAGGGAATATCAACAACAGATGTACCAAGTTAACAAAAAAAAAAAAAAAAAAAATGGGAGCGCCACACGGTGGTTATTTCGGGAACTTGTTGATATATAGTGACTCAACTTTTTGATCACATGATTAGCAGAGTAAAAGACTTTTGTTCATAACTTTTTTATTTGTGCTTATAATTCAGCGAAATTTTTAACGAAAAAATAAAATAATATTATAAGTCAGCATAAAAAATAATGAGACTCAAATTCATATTTTGACATAATTTAAAACAACAAAGTAAAAATAAGGCATTTGATCAATTTGTTGACTTTGCGAAACTGTTCCTATTTAGTACTTCGTATGGCCTCCTTGAGCTTTGAGGACCCCTTTTATTCTTCTTTGCATGGATTCTATTAACTTTTTACATTGATTTGCGGAGATATTTTGCCAAGCAGTTTGAGTGCGGTACAATAATTTATGCAAATCCGGACAATCTCCAGGCAAATCCGAAATAGCACGTTTAACCTAACTAAAGATGTCCAATCGGATTGAAGCCTGGAGATTGTGGTGGCCAATCAAGTATTTGAAATTGCTGATTTTGCAGCCACGCTTTTCTGTGTGGCTGTGCTTCGGATCATTACCTTGCTAGAAGATAGTTTCCGACACATCTTTATGCGACTTTTCCAAACTTTTAAGGAGTTCGTGTTCCAAGATAGTGATAGTGATGTATTAAATGGCATTCATGCGACCCACCACTCTAATGCATTCACCAACCTCTTCCATGCACTTGCATCCCCAAATCATAAGATTTCCTCCTCCAAATTTTAATGTTGGTTTGATATGGCGATCACTGATTGGCTCACCTGGCTTTTTCCAGATCCATTGGCGACCATCGGACCCAAGACGGTTTATTTTCGTTTCATCCGACCAAATTACCGTTGCCGATTCATTAACACAATAATCCTTATATTTTTGGGCAAATTGTAGCCTTAATTTCTTATGGCGGTCAGTCAATAGGGGCTTTTTAATTTTGGCGCGTCCATGAAAATCCTTTCTGCACAAAATTTTTCGTATAGCCTCAGTTGTTATATTAATCCCATCTTTTTTGTATAATGCCTTATTAATCTGGACCACATTTTCATAAACTCCATATTTAATATGCCGCACAATACGCCTTTGTATATTTGAGTTTAAAATTGGTGTCTTTCAGCGTCAGACTTCAAATTATTGCGTATTTTGGATACAACTCCCGCTGAAATTCCAAGTTTTCGAAAAATTTCTCGATGAGTTGTCTTGGAAACAATCAGCCTTTCTTCTTCCTTAATTTTGGAGATACCAAGTTCTTTCATCTACCATCAAATTTAAATTTACCTTAGGTAGGATTCTTATTTTAATACTTTATATTTTTACTTTTTACAAAAAACACAGAGAAAACTCCACACTTTGCCAAACTTTGTACTCACAATATGCAACTGCGGCAGTGTCAACAAATTTATCATATGCGTTGCCTAAGAACTTTTGCAAATTCTCACAAAATAACACTGCATTTTCGTTTGCTTTTGCTGTGCTGATTCATAATCATATTTCGCACAAAATGAAAAACAAAATGGCTAGTCGCTATAAATAGTAAGTGAAATTTAAATATATATTTTTTTTTTTATTTCTTGATAAATTATAAATAAAAATTTAAAATTATAATATTTCAACTACTTATTTAACTAAGAAATAGCTATGTACAATCTGTTGCCCAAGGCAAGTGGCAAAGGTACTATATTTTCCAAAAATTTATTCTAACAATGATAATAAAAAAAAACTATTGATGGGGATAATGCGAGTACAATGGACAGACAACACCCGAAGGACAGTGTGTTAAGATCTTCGCTGCGGAAAACAAACTTGACCCAGCCGGTATTCACACGAATATCAGACCTTGTTGACTAACAACCGCCAACACCCTGGACTTGTTTCTGACTTCTTACCCTGATAAGTACACCGTTGTTGTGCTCTCCCTTCTAGCCTCAACTAAATTTTCGTACATTAACCGCACAATTAGAGAAAAAATTCATAAAAAAAAACCGTTTGGCAATACGAGAAAGCCAATTGGAGGGAACTTAACACCATCTTTAGGAATTTTAACTGGTCGTTATGTTTCCTCAATAACGGCGTATGTAGATGCCCCTGCTGATATGATCACATACACTATTCTCTTTGGAATGAGATCCTTTATCCCTCATCGGATTAAGAGTATCAGAGCAAAAGAAAAGGCGTGGTACGACTCGAGCTATAGAGAGGCTGTCAGGGGAAGAGAAATGTCTTTTCGGCATTACAAGACCAACCTGACAGAGGAAAACCGGAAAAAACATTTAAACAGGTCAGGAATGACTGCAGTGCTTTTTTAAGCATGTGCAATTTTTATACGATCAAAAATGTATGCCCAAAATATATGGTAAATGTCCCAAAGGTTGTAACAATTTTTGGTCGTTCGTCAAAAATATTAGAAATTCTGACTCATCCTTTATCCCAACGCTCATTTATAATGACATTCATTATTTCTTATTGTCAGCTGTTTGGACAAAGCCAATCTGCTTGCTACACACTTTGCAGTTAGCTCCACGCTTCCAGATTGTGCATTGTCTCCGCCTACACTTAACATTCACAAATCCGCTGGTCCAGATCGTATTTCTCCCCTTCTTCTTAGAGGTGTTCTTCTACGCTGGCTTTTTCATCAATCCAACTTTTTACGACTCTTTTCAAGGAAATAGAAAACAGCATTTGTCCAGCCCGTCCCTAAAAAAGGCTCCTCCTCCTCTTACAGACTCATTACACTTACACTTCTTTCCAAGGTCATGGAAACGCTGAAAAATCGTCAGCTCATGAAATATCTCGAAACAAGAAAACTTCTTAATGACCGGTAAGACGGTTTTCGTAGCATTATGTCCACTGGTTATTTGATGGCAGGTCTCACCGAAAAATGGAACCAAAGTTTACATCAATCTGGCGAAAGCAAGATAGTTGCATTTGATATTTCTAAGGCATTTGACAGAGTTTGGCATAAGGCTCTTTTGTCGAAAATGCGATAATTTGGGATCGAAGACTCTCTTCTTTATTGGATTAGAAATTACCTTTCGGAACGTTCAATTCAAGTTGTCTTGGATGGTTTCCAAGTCTGATAGGGCGAATTCAAAAACGTCAAAAAAATACGCATAAGTTGCACAACACTGCAAAGTATGCGCTGCTTTTACATTGCTGCTGCTTTGTTGTCAATGCAATACACAACCGAGTTTTGACACCGCTAAATATTTCTTTGCAACTGACAAATTATTACTGCACAGCTGTTGAGTTTTGACTTTTAGTTGCTTTACAACTGCAAAAATGAACTTTTGACTTGAGCAGTAATGCCAAGGTATTGCATTTTTGAACTCGCTAGTTTACTATTACCGCAGTACTGTATTTTTGAATTCGGCCATATTCACAAAATAAATGCGGATTTGCCCCAGGCCTCCTGTGTCAATCACAACTTACGTTAGAATGACTACATATTCGAAGTCGCCAAAAATGCTGCGAAATGTCTAACGATGTTGTTGGAGGAAAAGAATACCACAGTGGTAAAGAGAAAAAAAGGTCTACGTCTTGTATGAACGATTTATTTGAAGTGAACATAATATAGAACAGTTTTGCTTTATATAGTCTTTACATTAGCATGTGTAAGTGTATTTAAATATATATATATTATATATTAGTAAATTAAATGCTTAAATTTGAGAAATGATTCTTGGGTATGAAGAGTTTTTTTTTTTTTCTTATCTTTTATATCACTTTTGTTTGGTAAATTTTCCAAATAGACCTGCATACCTCAAACCTAACTCTTTCTGAGAAGTTTTAAGGAGTAGGGTAAGAATATGAGGGTTTTGACAGGCAGTTAAATAAAGCTAGGTTTTTAGAGTCCAAAAACTGACTCGAGAAATTATGGTCATTAGAGTAGTTCGATCAGTTTGTGGCAAAGTATTCCGAGATTTTATTGATTGGGTCGGAGAGTGTATAAAATTCTGTGATTAGGCTTTTGATGTTGTATGGAGTGTAATTACCAGTAAGGGTGTTTGATGCCAGACCAAATTTGTTCGCTGGATGAGTTGGGGTTTAGTTTTTCTGTAAACTTTTTGAGGCTTTCTCGCTTGCATATGGGACATGGCTTTAGATCTGCAATCATTAACCAAGTTAATTTCAGACGGTAAAGTAGTAGCTATTTCGGGGCTCCAGCAGGGGACATATGATTCAAGTGGGCTGTTTTTAGTTTGTGGGGTAGATAAATTAGATGCAGCACGCATGGCTTTACTGATTGAAGCAGCTTTTTTATTTGTATTTGGAGAAAGTGGGTATGTATTAAGGTATAAGGAAGTTTTGTTTTGAAATAGATCCAAATCGGAGCGGTCAGTTTGGAACTTTACTGTGTTTTTTTTTTGGATTTGGGTTACTCCCGAGACAGACGTTTACAAGGATAGCAAAATGATCGCTCCCGTGGAGGTAGTCTTTTATACTCCATGTCACGCAAGGTATAGGTTGCGTGGATAAAAAGGTTAGATCGATAGTTGTGATAGTTTTGTGGGTTGAAAACTGAGTGGGGGGGGGGGGGGCGTTGTTTAAGATAGTGAGGTTTGAGTTTTGTGATTTTCATGATCCGAAACTTTTATATTTTTATTTGGATGAATAAAATAATTTTTAATCAGAAAACCGCCTTAAGTTTATTCATCCTCAAAAATATAAGTACAATAGAACCTCGATTATCCGGGTTGAACGCAGCTGCGGCGGATAAGCATAACACCGAGTAACAACAAATTCCTGCGTTTTATTCATTTATTTTATGTTCAAAAGTCAGTTGAGATAGGTTTTGAACATACATTTAAGATGAAGTTACATACTAAAAATGCGTTTTTATTCAAAACATACGAGTACCAACAATAATTTATTTGAATAATTATTTAATAAAAAAATATAAAATTGTGTTTGGTAAACAAAAAGTTGATTTCCGGAAAGTGCACCGGATAATTTAGGTGCCGGTTAATTGAGTGCCGGATAATCGAAGTTCTACTGTACTGCAATTTTTGTGTCAATCTGATACACAAGGAACTTCAAAGTTACTCGAATTAAGGGACCAATGTGGGTTAAAATAAATGTTTGTAAATTTTGGAATTGAGCTTTTCTGTCTTGGTTTAAGTATGATATATACATATATCTTATGTAGAGTACGAGGGCGGGTCAATAAGTCCGTGACTTTTTGAATTTCTGACCTCTTTACTGAAACAGCAACACTGCTCCTGTCAACAGGCATCTGTCAGTTGACTTCTGTCAAAATTTAAACTTGCTGCGTCAGTTAGTTTGTGTTTGACAGCTACTCACTAATTTGAGGAGAAAATGGAAAAAAGTGAATTTCGTGTGCTTATTATTAAGCATTATTTCTTGCGAAAAAAAACCATTACCGAGACCAAGGCTAAGCTTGATAAATACTATGGGGACTCTGCACCATCGATTTCAATGGTTAAAAAGTGGTTTACTGAATTTCGTTGTGGCCGTACAAGCACTGAAGATGCCGAACGTCCTGGACGCCCAGTTGAGGTCTCTACACCCGAAACAATCGAAAAAATTCACGATATGGTGTTGGCCGACCGAAGATTGAAAGTGCGAGAGATTGTGGAAGCCGTAGGGATCTCGCATGGCTCAGTGGTTTCAATTTTGAATGATCACTTGGGCATGAGAAAGCTTTCCGCAAGATGGGTGCCGCGTTTGCTCACAGTCGACCACAAACGCAATCGTGTAACAACTTCACAGGAAGGTTTGGCGTTGTTTAATCGCAATATGGAGGAGTTTTTGCGCCGTTTTGTAACCGTGGACGAAACATGGATCCATCACAACACACCAGAGAACAAACAACAGTCAAAACAGTGGGTTTCTAAGGGTGAATCGGCGCCAAAGAAGGCCAAGGTGGGATAATCCACATTGACTACCTTCAAAAGGGAAGAACAATCAATGGGGAATATTATGCCAACTTATTGGACCGATTCAATGACGTTTTGAAAAAAAAACGACCTCATTTGGCCAAGAAAATAGTTCTTTTCCACCAAGACAATGCAAGGGTGCACACATGTGCAGTTGCCATGGCAAAAATCCATGAATTGGGCTATGAATTGCTCCCTCATCCACCCTATTCTCCAGATTTGGCTCCGAGCGACTACTTCTTGTTCCCAAACCTGAAGAAATGGCTTGGTGGAAAAAGATTTGACTCCAATGATGAAGTCATCTCGCAAACAAAGGCCTATTTTGAGGACCTTGACAAATCATTTTTTTGGAAGGGATAAAAAAATTGGAGAAGCGTTGGACAGAGTGTATAGAGCTCAAGGGAGACTACGTTGAAAAATAAAATTATTTTTTTATCAAAAAATCTGTGTTTTAATCCAAAAGTCACGGACTTTTTTTTAACATCCCTAACTAGATAATAGTCGAGTAACATTCACATTTTTCGGCGACGACTGCTTAAACTGCGTAACTGCTATTGGAAAATAGTTATTAAGGCCGTTTAAATAAATCATTTGATAATGTGTATATGTTCTGCCCGAGACGTCGAGGTTGGTTGTCCTTTTTGCTTGACAGCAAATACTTGGTCTTGCCCTCATTGACCGCTAAACACATTTTCGCCGCTTCCGTCTCAATACTCGCGAAAGCGTCACTGACATCACGCTGCTTTCTCCCGATTATGTCAATATCGTCGGCGTATGCGAGTAGTTGGACGGACTTTTGAAAGATAGTGTCTCTTGTGTTCGATCGTGAGTTTTGCACTATTCTTTCAAGTACGATGTTGAAAAAATGAAAAGGTCTCGGTGTGATCTTTACCGACCTTGATGGAGCAGCGTGCATTCTCCTTCGTCATCCTGCACAGACGGATGAGTTTGGCAGAGATGCCAAAACTAGACATTGCTCTGTATAGCTCGTCTCTATAGATGCTGTCATACGCGCAGAACGTCACCCTCGACAGATATAACTTTGAGGTAATTAAGGACTTTGTCTACCTAGGCTCTCCTATAAATACAGACAACGACACCAGCGCTGAGATCAAGCGAAGAATAACTCTTGCCAACCGCTGTTTCTTTGGGTTAAGAAGGCAATTGAGTAGCAAAGCCCTCTCTCGGACAACAAAAGTCACCCTTTATAAGACCTTAATAATTCCGGTCCAGAGCACAGGCATGGACATTATCAAAAATGGATGAGGGTGTTCTTGGTTGATTGGAGAGAAAAATTCTTCGGGCGATCTTCGGTCCCGTCTGCATTGACGGTGAGTGGAGGAGGAGATACAACGACGAACTGTATATACTGTACAGCGAAATGGACCTAGCCAGAAGAGTGAAGATCCAAAGACTGAGATGACTGGGTCATGTAGAGCGTATGGACACCAATGCTCCGGTCCGAAAAGTCTTCGAATTCGCTCCCGAGGGGCAGCGCAGTAGAGGAAGGCCAACACTCAAGTAACGCACGCAAGTGGAAGAGGACCTCAGCCAACTTAGCGTGCGAAACTGGAGGCAGCTAGCCAGGGATCAAGCTGGGTGGAGAAGCTTGTTGACTGAGGCCTAGGTTAACCCCGGACTGTAGCGCCACTTAAAGTAAGTAAGTGATGTGTATATGTAAATTTAGTTACCTTTATCTCTGCACAAGTGCAAAGAACTGCAGTTAAATTCAATAGGGCACGTTGAAAGGGTCCAGGGCAAAAATATAGAAAAAGAAACTGTTTTATTTTTGGGCAGCGATTACCTTTAAAGGTTATAATATTTTTTTTTTTTATTAGATTTGATACTAGCAAGTAAAACTCATGCGTTAAATTTTCGACTGTATGTGTACGATTCAAGATACAACGCGTTTATAGTAACGTCAATATATGGCTCCTAGTGCATTTTCTGAAATATTCACCTAATTCCAGGGTGTCAAATATGGCTCCTTGTATATACCAAGGAGATTATTTGAGTTCCTCGTTTTTTTTTACAGTGACTTAGTAATGAATAATGATTCTTTCACGTTCGTTTTACAATAAAACGAGATTTAGTACTATTCCTGACGATGGATTTTAGAGTGAAGACGAAATCCGAGCAGAAGATAGACTCGATTCTAGTTACCTCAACGGGTCTTACAATAAGACGGCGTCATGAGTTTCCGCTAAGTTCCGTTCATTAGGATTCACCTGTCCACATTCAAAAAAAAAAAAAAATAATGCCAAAATGATTGTCCATACAGGTCTTTCTTTATATCCAAAGTTAATCTGTGCTTGAACAAGGACCGAAATTGCTTTACTTCATTATTTTTTTTTAATGAATAAAGTATTTAATAGAAAAAAGCTGTTACTTTTGATTGGACTAAATGCAATATTTCACAAATTTTTTTTTATTGAAAAATTGTTAACTTCACAGCCATATATTGCGAAGTTTTGTGTTTTTTCAATAAAAGCAAATTTAATTTTTTTGTTTTAATCCTTTAGCTTTCTAAAATAGAAAACAAAAAAAAGCAAAACAATTTTTTTTTTCATTTGTTCATAATGCGTGCAATAGAGGATTAAATGTAAAACCAAAAGCTTATCAATTAGTTCAGGAAATAAGTTTTAAATTGTCGGAATTCACAATGGTTGCTCTCAAAATGATTGGTTGCTTGTATATATATTCCGGATCTGAGCTGTTCTCCTCAACGGTTTTTCGCTACTCTCTTCAAATTCCGATTCCTTTATGAGCACGTTATTGTTTGTGGGGACTTAAATGCTGAACTACGTCATGTCATGATTCAAGCTAGTGAATGGACGTGTTTTTTCTTCGGCTGGCTAATCTTGCCTTTTCTCAAATAAAATTCAATTAACCTGGTTTTATTTTATTTTTATTCCATAAAACTGTGAACCACTTTTACATTCAATATACGAGGGCGGGTCAATAAGTCCGTGACTTTTTGAATTTCTGACCTCTTTACTGAAACAGCAACACTGCTCCTGTCAACAGACATCTGTCAGTTGACTCCTGTCAACATTTAAACTTGCTGCGTCAGTTAGTTTGTGTTTGACAGCTATTTTTATCAGACTACTCACTAATTTGAGGTGAAAATGGAAAAAGTGAATTTCGTGTGCTTGTTAAGCATTATTTCTTGCGAAAAAAAACCATTACCGAGACCAAGGCTAAGCTTGATAAATACTATGGGGACTCTGCACCATCGATTTCAATGGTAAAAAAGTGGTTTACTGAATTTCGTTGTGACCGTACAAGCACTGAAGATGCCGAACGTCCTGGACGCCCAGTTGAGGTCTCTACACCCGAAACAATCGAAAAAATTCACGATATGGTGTTGGCCGACCGAAGATTGAAAGTGCGAGAGATTGTGGAAGCCGTAGGGATCTCGCATGGCTCAGTGGTTTCAATTTTGAATGATCACTTGGGCATGAGAAAGCTTTCCGCAAGATGGGTGCCGCGTTTGCTCACAGTCGATCACAAACGCATGTGCAGTTGCCATGGCAAAAATCCATGAATTGGGCTATGAATTGCTCCCTCATCCACCCTATTCTCCAGATTTGGCTCCGAGTGACTACTTCTTGTTCCCAAACCTGAAGAAAAGGCTTGGTGGAAAAAGATTTGACTCCAATGATGAAGTCATCTCGCAAACAAAGGCCTATTTTGAGGACCTCGACAAATCATTTTTTTTGGAAGGGATAAAAAAATTGGAGAAGCGTTGGACAAAGTGTATAGAGCTCAAGGGAGACTACGTTGAAAAATAAAATTATTTTTTTATCAAAAAGTCTGTGTTTTAATCCAAAAGTCACGGACTTATTGACCCGCCCTCGTATTTTGATTTCAATTCACAAGTGATAGAGACACTAATTAAACAGTTATTCTTAATTTGTTCAGTTCTGTGCCAATCATTTGCCTTTGACATTTTTCATTGTTCCTCTTGCTCCATACTTTGAACCCTTACTCCATACCCCTGTTAGTATACCTTTTTAGATAAAATGGATGAGAAACTTAAGTCACAAAGTGAGTTAATGATATCACTTATTTCATTATTATTCATTATTATTAAAATTAAAATTCAGGAGAACAATGATAAACTAATATCCAAAATTGATTCTCAATTCGCCGAATTAAACAAATCAATAGCTGACATTAACTCGTGTGATACAGTTGGAAAATAATTGCACTGCCTCAAACAATGCTTTAAATTTCCTTACAACTGAAATATCAAACATCAAAACCTCGCTGTCTAACGCTAACCCTGGCACCCAAACTGTAATTACTGACTCACGATCACAAATCAATGAATTAAAATGCGCTCAGGAGGAATTTGAAAACAAAAATGTTTCACGTGACGCTGTTTTGTTCGGGATCCCTATCAATGAAAATGAAAACATTAAAAATTATTTCAATCATTTATGCCACGTTATTAATGTAAAACCGCCAATTTTAAATGATATTTTTCGCACACGTCCCCGACCAAATAGTGACACCTCTGCGATTATTATTAAATTCCGGTCTGCTTATGATAGGAACTCGTACTAACCTCGGTCCCCAAATACCGCTAAAACAACAACAAAAAAAAAAAATTATGCGACGTTGGATTAAACTCGCACTCAATCGTCTACCTGCGCGAGTGTCTATCGAAATCCAGCAACAATTTAGTGCATCGTGCTCTCCAGCTTAAGAAACAAAAACAACTCTCATGAGTTTTTACGATGCGCGGACGTGTGTTTGCTAAACGTCAACCCATTGATGAAGCTGTGGAAATTGATAACATCGCTAAATTGCATAGCATTGCCAGCCCCTAAATACATTATTTATATATGTATTTATATCTTTTGGATACAGGCTTTTTCGAGGGGATAGGATAGGTTGATCAGGTGGAGGTGCTGCCATATATGCCAAAATTGGTTTGAGGGCTACCCGGTATTGAAATCTCCTCCCGATAGTCTAATTGAATATGTGTTCGTGAAGCTCATATCTACCACAGGCAAACTTCTCATTGGATCTATTTATAGGCCAAACAAATATATTGATCCATCTCCGATATTCTCTGTGTTGGAATCCATCTCAATTCACTACCAAAAAGTTTTACGCCTTTAAACAGCGCGATGGCGCGATAGTTAGCTCATTGGACTGGACACTGACAAGAGCACTCTCCCCGTATTCGCTCTATCCACCGTCCAACAGAAATCTGTCAAACGAGGAGATTGACAGGTACCTAAAACTAATGGACGAGACAATTAAACGAACAATGGACAAAACGATACCTCGGTATCAATACACTGACAACGAAGACTTGTTCCGCAATTCAACTATAGATGCACTGCATCGACATAAAAGTAGACTACTGTCCAGACTGAAGACCTTGTACAGACAGTTTACAGACAGACATAGCCCGGAGATTATGACATTGAAATCGTCGATCAAAAACCTCCACATTAATAAAAGAAAATTACAGGTCTTCTGTAAGTTTGTATTGGAACAATAAATATCGGGCTGTAAACACCAACAACCCGAATATGTTCCCGCGAATAAATAAAATTTTTCGGAGGAAAGATCAAGACGACCTTTCATGTCTTAAAATCGCCCGAACGACTGACAATGAACGCATACTTTCAACAGCAGGCATAGATCCAAATGAGGCTATTGATGATGACAACTTCTTTGTGATCGAAGATCCGCAGGAGAAGGTCGAGGCTATAGGAGCGACGTTCCAGGAAGTGTACAAGGCGAATGACACCATTGGCCCAAACCACGACTTGGAAAATCGAGTCCTTTTGCATAATTTCTATCTTCGAAATGAAATAGTGAACTGGCGAATCGAGAACTCGGGTTTCACCCAGTTCAGTGACGAGAATATGACAAATAATGTCATCGCCAATGAAAGGGAGCAACCCCCGTTCATTTCGAAGGAAGAGCTTCAAACGATCTTCGACACAATAAGAAGTAAGAAATCAGTGGGAACCGATGGAATACCGAACATTGTGCTTCGACATCTCCCACTAGAAGCGGTGGACATTTATACCACCCTGTTTAACAACGCAATGAATAATGCACATTATCCAGCGCGTTAGAAAACTGCGGTGGTACATCCTATCCCCAAAAGGGATAAAGACACCTCCAATCCGGCGAATCTCCGGTCGATCAGTCTCCTTCCAAACATCAGTAAGGTTTTCGAAAAAGTCATCAATAGAGTCCTGACTAAGTGGGTTGAGGACAGAAATATAGTTCCGGATAATCAATTCGGTTTCAAGGCGGGGCATGATGTTATTCACGCCGCGTCTAAACTGGTTTCTGATATCCAATGGAACAAAGCCAAGAAACAGTGCACTGGTGCCTGCCTGATTGACTTGGAGAAGGCTTTCGATACCGTATGGTTAGAGGGACTCTTCTACAAGTTGGACAGACTGGGCATTAGTAAACCACTGCTGTATATTCTTTTCAATATGCTCACAGATAGACAGTTCATCGTGAAAAATGGCGATGTGACTTCTACTGGTACATTTAACATTAAAAACGGTATGCAACAAGGTGCGGTCAATTCGCCAATCCTTTTCAACATTTACACAAGTGATCTGATAGGTTCACTTCACCATGCCATAGCGTACGCAGACGACTTAATCGCGTACAGATCAGGTCCAAAGATTGAGGTTATAAACATTCTTTTGCAACGTGACTTCGATAAAATTAAACAATATTGCGACGGCTGGAAGTTGAAGATCAACTTTCAGAAGTCGGAAACCATTCTATTTAGGACGCCTTTGTCTGGGGCCTCTGCGGATACCAGAAAGAATTGGCGAAAGTTTCAGATCGTTGGACAACACGGGCAGCCACTTGCTTATCGAAATGTAGTCAGATACCTTGGGATCTGGCTAGATCAATATCTGTATTTTAACAAACATATAGATGTTGCTCTGGCCAGAGCCAAAGGTGCTTTTGCCCTTACTAAGAGACTGTTTTATAGCAGACAACTCGATGCGAGGGTAAAGGTGATCTGCTACATGGCCCTTATCCGGCCTATGCTTGTATATGGTTGTCCCGTGCGGTTCAACGTGGGAGCAAGTCTTTTGGAAAAGATTCGGGTGTTTGAGAGGGTTTGCCTTAGGGCTTGTCTTCGCTTATACAGAACACCAGAGTCTGAGTACATAAAATTCTTCTATCGTAATGAGGTCTTGTACAATAGGGCTAATCTAATACGAGTGGACAATTTTGTTATTAAGTTGATTCGAAGGCACATTGCAAGAGCAATGACCTCGTCGAATAACCTGATCTCAGGGGCCAATTATTTGTATCATGAGAGAGTTCGCTTTGACGGCTTTATTCCTCCAGAAGCGTTCCTCTACCTCGACATGAAAGGTCTGATCCAGGACAGATTAGCGGTGCCGTTAATCTTCCACGTCGCTCGAACAGCTGCAGACAGGCGACTCAACTACGACAGAGACGTCGCACACGGCAGTGCGGAGCGTCTCCGGTTTAGTAGGGCGGGGAATGGAGTCGCGACATGAGGGATGTTGCTCGGCAGCATCAACAATTTTGGTGGCTTGCAGAAGAAGAGGAAGCTCCATTGTCGAATTCCTCTAATACTTGATAGCTTCATTAGGGAGCAGAGTGGGTCTGCCTATTTTTTTTTAGACATGGCCGGCTTACATAGGTGTGTAGGTAGGGTTAAGGTAGGTTTAAGAAAAAAAAAAACAAAAAAAAAATAAAAAATAAAAAATTTAAAAAAAAATTACAACAGAGATGGGTTACTCTCTCTGAAAAAAAAGTGGTTACCCACACCACACCAAAAAAAAATATCTAAGAAATAATACTTATATAATAAGATAATTTAAGTAGGTTAAGTAGATTAAGATTTATTTTAGGTAGTTCTTAGCTTTTAGTCTTAAGTTTTATTTTATGACAAAAAATGTTAATACACTAAGTTTTTAAATTTAAAAAAATATGTTTTCTTAGTTTTAATTATTTCTAATGTAAAAAATAAAAAATAAAGATCTGTACGGTAAGTCGAAAGACAAAATTGAATTGTTAGGTTTAACTCAGAGTGTCCGCATGGGGCCAGTAAGTTAGAATAAGATAATTTTAAGTTAATTAAGCTAATTTTTAAGCGTTTTTTGTATAGCATTTAAGATTTATTAAATTGAATTAAATAAAATAAAAATGCATATAAAAAAAAAAAAAAAGCTCATTGGACTATCACGCAGAGAGTCTGGGTTCGATTCCTGGCTGGGTCACCAACAATTTTTCAAATCGCCATCACCTTTCCAGCAGGCAATGGCAAACTCCTGAAAGTAAAATTGCCTACGAAAAAGCTTCTAAGGGGTGCCGTTCAGACTCGGCGATAAACCGTAGGCCCCGCTCAGATGTGACAAAAATGAAAACATGAGCAACACAAATGAGTGTCAAGAAGCTAGACCATGGCCCATACCGGGCTGCCAGCGCCACAGTGTTTTTTTTGTTGATATTATTGATAGTATGTGCTCACTTAATTTGTTCCCAGTCAATACAAGTAATGCTACACACTTTTCCGATGAAACCTGTACTCTTTAAGATGTTTTCTTTGTGAATAATCTCAACGATGCTCTCTTGTATGACCAGTTGTCCGTACCTGCTTTTTTTTTAGACATGACTTGCTATTTCTGATCTTCGAATTTGCATTTGAATATGCAGTTACAACCTTCGAATTCAGAGATTTTAGCAACATTGATTACCACCAACTGGAGATAGATTCTCGGCATATTCATTGGGATCTTGTGTATTTTATGTCTTCCCCTGATGACCATGTTGGGTTCTTAAATGAAAATATATGTACCCTTTTTAACAATCATGTTCCTCTAAAAACCAAACGTATCCGTTTTGGCCAATGTCCTTGGCTTACACCCGATACATAAGCGCAATCGTTTCTACGCGAGTTGGAAACGTTATAAGTTAGATATACACCTGCAACTATATCGGTCTATGCGCAATCAGGTTGTCGGTAAAATTAAAATTGCCAAAAAGAATTTTTTCAGGAACAAAATTGACCAATCAACAACAGGTCGCCAACTGTGGAATAATAATATATTGATTAAATATATTGATTTCGACTTGGATCTAAATTCCCTGAATACAAGTTTTGTTACCCTCCCTTTTCATGACATTAATGTTGTTCCTATAAATCCGCTCGATTTTAACTTGTCTGATAGTGCTTTTGAATTTTCCTGTATTGATGATACTGAAATGGTTGCTTGTTTGTTGTCAGTCAAATCAAATTCTGTAGGTTTTGATGAAATCCATCCCATCTCAGCCGAAAAAAGTAACATACGAGTACTTCACATATGTAGAAAAACTAGCTGCACTTAGCATATAAGTCTTGGCTTTAATTCCATAAATATCTGCAATGCAAACTACCTTAAATTACTTGGAATGACGTTAGACTAAAATATAGCTTTAAAGAACATTGTCTAGATCCTTAGAAAAGCCTAGCTATGATGTCCCAATCAAAGACCTTACCAACCGCTTTCCAGCTCAACCACCCTGGCTATTACCTAAAGAGCCTATCAACATAGACCTAGCCAAGAGCTCGAATGCCTCAAACAAAGGTTTAAAATGTGTTTTCAAGGTGTAAAATGTGTTTGAAGAAACACAGCGAAAACACGAAAACTGGCCGTTCATATTCACCGTCAAAAGCAAAAGTTATCCGTGCGGCATCGGATAAAGAATAGTGCCGCAGTGCGTCCCAGCTTGTCGTAAGAGGCGACTAAATGGGACACCAATCATATACAGGCAACTATGACACCAAAAATGAGCCTGTGACACTTTAACACCTTAAAACTTTCCCACAAGTTTGTATGCAATCAGTGGGTTCCCACGTCTGGAGACTACCGGTGGGGTAAAAGAACAGTCAATCAATTCGAAATGAGCATACAAGTGTCAAACCACTCAAACTTTAAACTTCATGGAAATGATCGCAATTAATAGCACTACCCCGCTGGGCACCACGATTGCAACGCACTCGGGTGATCCCAGAGCAAGCAGAAGTGCTTGTGTCAGAGCCCGACGGATTCCGGGGGCGGGCAAAATGAAGTTTCCAAAATATTTTCCTAAACTTCGGCTTGCAAGTTGGAACGTGGGATCGATGACCTCAAAAAGTTTAGAACTGGAAGCGATTATGCGTCGCAGAACTCTACAAATCCTGTGCGTACAGGAAACGAAGTGGTGTAATACAGGAAATAAAGCGCGTTTTCTAGATTTAAAAACTAAGGCATTTAAGATGTTCTACCATGGAACGGTCAATGGACGAAACGGTGTTGGAATCGTTGTTGCAGCGGATCTTCTAAACAACATCGTCGGTATCTGGAAAATAAGCGACCGCTTGATGAGTGTTAAACTCGTCATACACAATGAAACGTGGAACATTGTTAGCGCGTACGCTCCACAAAATGGATGCGACCAATCGGAAAAAGATACATTTTGGTCAGAGTTCGGTAATTTGCTTAGAAATATACCTATGGATGAGATGCTCTTCGTAGGCGGAGATTTAAATGGCCACGTCGGAGAAACAAATGTTGATTATGAGGACTGCCACGGCGGTAAAGGCTTTGGAACCAGAAATTCAGCTGGCGAAGACATCCTTGTAGCGTGTAGGGCTTACGGCTTAACCGTCTTAAATACAATGTTTATTAAACATCAACGACATCTTATCACCTATAGCAGTGGAGGCCACGAAACGCAAATAGATTATCACCTCTGCAAAATGTCGATGAGAAACCGTGTTAAGGACTGTAAAGTAATACTTGGAGAATCGCTAGTAAGCCAACACCGTCTGCTCATTACAGAATTTTTCACAGCGGAACCACCGAAAACACGGGCATCGTTTGGAAAGCCAAAAATCCGGTGGTATAATCTATCGAAGGAACGAAGCGCAAGATTTATCGCACTGGCTAAAGAAGTACTTCACAATATAAACGGTATTGCAGACTCACTTAGCCCGCAAGAAATGTGGAACAGCATGCACGAAGAATGCATAACACTCGCAAAGTCCCATCTGGGGACTATATCGAAATACCATCACGTCGGCAAAGAAACATGGTGGTGGAATGACGAAACCAAACGAGCTGTGGCCGACAAGAAGAGTGCATTCCAAGCGTGGACAAAATGCGATCGGAGCGACGATATCGAAAAAGCTCGACTGGCTCTTGAATACGAGCGCCTTAAAAAGATCGCAAAGAAAGTCCTGGCTCGAACTCGAGCGGCAGAAGCGGAAAACCTGTACCAGGAGTTGGAACAAATAACCTCACGATCGGCGGATAGAAGACAAGCTATCCAAGAAGTTCAAACGTCGTACAGTACCAAAATGCCAAGTATTTTTAAGCTCGCTGCACAGAGGAGAAAAAATTCAATGGAAATAACCTCGCCGAAATACATCAAAAACGCAGACGGTCGTTTACTAACAAATGAAAAGGAAATTTGTGACCGGTGGCTTGAATACTGCAAGGAGTTGCTTAACAAACAGTTTCCACGTGATATCGTACCGACAGCTGGTCTATTCGAGGAGGAAGTTTCGGACTTTTCAATCGAAGAAATAAGTATAGCAATCGGAAAAATGAAGCCGGGGAAAGCGGCGGGACCAGACAGCATTCCATCAGAGTTTTGGTCGAAGATGGAGGGGATCGGCAGCGTTTGGCTATCGAAACTTTTAAATAAATTAAAATGTGGACAACCCATGCCGAATCAATGGAGAAGTAGCTTCTTGGTTCCATTATACAAAGGAAAAGGCGATACTCGAGAATGCAACAACTACCGTTCAATCAAGCTTATGTCGCACACAATGAAAATCGTCGAAAGAGTCTTAAACGAACGTCTTCGGCAAATAATAAAACTCGATAATAGCCAGTGTGGATTTGTTGAAGGAAGATCGACGGTGGACGCTATCCAAAGCTTACGAATAATAATGGAAAAGCACCGAGATTCGTCTAAGGATTTACACATGGTATTTATCGACCTCGAGAAAGCATTCGATCGCGTGCCTAGGGATCTCATATGGGCCGCGCTGAGGTCTCAAAACGTACCGGAAACGTATGTTAGAATAATACAAGACATGTACGGAAACGTGAAAACTGCGGTTAAAAGCTCGGCTGGACTAACGAGAGAATTTCCAGTTAATGTCGGAGTGCATCAAGGAAGCGTACTTAGCCCTTTCCTCTTTAACGTAGTATTCGACTATCTTTTAAAAGACTGCATGCGCGAAGTAAATGTAACGCCAATTCTCTTCGCTGACGACGCAGTTATACTTAGCGATAACGTCGAAGATTTACAGAACGCCTTAGATTCATGGAGAAATGCGCTAGAGAGAAACGGGTTTAAAATAAGTCGTTCAAAGACGGAGCATTTGACGTGCCCATTTGCACATCCGTTGCGACCTGTTCCGGATATAATGTTAGACGGAATAGTTCTTCCGAAAAGCACTATTTTCAAGTACTTAGGATCAATCGTTAACATGGAAGCGAAATGTGACGACGACGTAAACCACAGAGTGAGTGTGGGATGGATGAAATGGCGGGAAAATTCGGGAATCTTTTGCGACCGAAAATTTCCACTTAAATTAAAGGGGAAACTCTACACCACGGTTGTTAGACCAGCTCTTATATACGGTTCACAGTGCTGGACAATGTACGAAGCGTTTAAAAACAAAATGACGGCAGCGGAAATGAAAATGTTAAGAATGTCGAGTGGAGTCACTAAACGCGATTGTATTAGATCTACCCGTATAAGAGGAAGTCTACATATAAAGAATTCGGTAACCGAACAGCTTGAGGCGAATAGAATAAGTTGGTATTGCCACGTTCAAAGAAGATCTGCGGAAAATCCGGTTAAAAAGGCATTATCAACTACGGTCACTCCAACTGTAAGAAAACGAGGTCGGAAAAAGAATTCCTGGATTTCTCAGATGGCAAATGCGCAGCAACGCCTGGGGCTTACCACTGAAGCGATCCAGGACCGAGCATTATGTAGACGCGTTCTGCGGTCTGCGACATTAGCCAACCCCATAAGCGGAGCAGCAGCGATGCAGTAAAAATGGGAAACTCGTTACGCATAAGTTCGTATAACGAGGAAAGGGTTAATAAAAGGATAAGAAGAAGAAGTCAAAAGCAAAAGTGGTACATTATTTGCAGTGGTCGATCAGGGTAAAACCTTGAGTTAGGGGCTTTTACCAGAACAATGCTCCATCCTATCGGCGGAATCTCTGGTTATCTTACGTGCTCTGAAATCTACCTCCTACAGAGAATCTATCATCTGTTGAGACAGTCTACATTACAAATACAAAGTATATTAAATACCAATAACAACCGTAAAATAATAACAAATATACGAAACAAACTTATACGAGCTAAAGGAAAAATTAAATTATTATGGATACCAGGCCACATCGGTATTAGTGGGAACGAAAATGCAGTCCAAGCAGCGAAACTTGCAGTTAAGGAGCCTCTTATCGGCTCCCCCACCATAAACAAAAGTGACATTAAAAGAAAAACAAAAAGCATTTGGTCAGAAAAGATTAAAAATGAACGGAATAATTATAATCACATATATTGGTCTTTCAACCCAAGTGGAACACATACAGCATATCCTCCAAGTGTAACCCCTCTTATGGCAAGGTGTTACATTCGACTACGCCTCGGACACACCAACCTTACCCACTCTCATCTCATAAATGAAACCTCTCAGCTGAACTGTTACTTCTGTCAAAGCGTCATCCCACTTGCAACCAAACGTCTCGTTTTCGATTGTCACAAAATAAAATTTATATCTAAAAATATCTTTAATAATAGTAGTTTACACGAATTTCTCTCTCATTTCATATACTTTATCATGTTATCATCATCAGACATCTGCATGGATACATTCACGCAGTGAACAACTTGATTCATGGATACTTCTCATTACTCATTGTACAATGAGACCTGTGAATGAGTCTGAGTGAATGCGGGTATAAAAGTTGTGTTGTGCGGAGTTGTGCTGTCGACCGTCGAAATTCATACTCATTCACACTCATGGAAGGGCTAACTCACATTCACACTACTCACAAGGGTTGAATATGCGTTAATGCTTGTGCGAAAATTCGCGAAAATTCACGAAAATTCACGTATACCTGTTAATTGAAAAAATAGATTAATATCGAAAACTTCTAAAACTAACTTTTCCCAAATGATGTTCCAGGTTTTGTAGAGATTTTTGTTCGAGATGAAGAATACGACAATGAGGATGATGTCCCATTATCAGTTCTGCGAGACTCAGTTCGTGAATATAGTACACACTGTCTACGATAGTCTAAAAACGACATTGACTTGACTATGAGTTCCAACAATGGCTTTGAAAACTGTGTGTTGAATATGAAAATGAGTTTAGAAAATTAAAGCCCTGTTGAGATTTTCGGAACACTATTTGATGACGATATCGTCTAACTAATTTTAGATCAAACTCGGTTGTATGCCTCCCAACAAAACCATCACAATTTTGAAATATCGAAACGAGACCTCCAAGTTTTTATCGGCATACTATTTTATAGTGGGTACCATTCAATGCCAATTGGACGAGGGCGCAATAGTTGCAAACATTATGTCCCGGAAGAGATTTTTTGAAATAAAAAGTTTATTCACTTGGTTGATAATAGTCAAATAGACCGTCAAGATAAAATGGCTAAAATAAGAACCCTTATGAATTTATTTTGCCAGAAATTTCAAAAATGGGGCTTTATGCACACAAATTTATCTATTGATGAGGCCATGATAAAATATTTTGGACATCACTCTTCAAAACAATTTATAAGAGGTAAACCCGTTAGTTTCGGATTTAAAAATTGGATACTTACAAGTAGTTGCGGCTATTTATATAACTTCGACATATATTGCGGTGCAAAAAAATTCCTCCAGAAAGATCTCATATGCCATTAGGTTCTCGAGTTTTTCTTGAAATATTAGAAAGTGTAAAAGTCCCTACCGACCATGTAATTAACTTTGACAACTATTTCTCTTCCCACGAGTTATTGCGTTTGTTTAGAATGAAAGGACTTAGAGCAACTGTAACTACTAGAGAAAATCGAACAAAAAAATGTCCTTTGCAAATAAAGAAAGAATTCAAGAAAAAGAAAAGAGGACACAATTATTTCGATGCCAACAACAAACTTCTCTTCGTAAAATGGAACGACAATAGTGTTGTCACTATGGGCACAAACTTCAGTCGTTCATATATCTCCGTGGCATAAATACGTGATTCGGTCAAGTGGATAAAGAAAAACAGTTAATTAATAAAAAAAAAAAAAATTGAAAGTGTTCGGCCAAGTGTTTCGGTGGCCCAGTCTCGGTGTTAAGGCAGATACATAATAGGCGAAACGACCCGTACGACTACGTAAGTAAATGTGCGATTACAAGTGATTTGAATCTCGCACCCATAATGGCGGATCGCTCAGTTTCGTCGATTTTTCGTTCACTTTTGCTTACTGTGGATTTGTACCTTTTTCTTGGGAGGTGAATTCCAAAAAGCTTGTTCGTGAGAACAAATTGTTGTAAAGAAATTAAATTCGATTCGAAAGTTAGTTAAAGTAATTGTTGAGTTAAAATGTCGACATCAAATATGTAAGTTTAGAAATAGTTGGTTGTGAAGTGTTTAGAAATTTTAGTTTGAACAGAATCGTGCTTTAAAAAATGTAAACAAAGCACTTGTGGAACATTAAGAAATCGTTGTTTTAATATATAGTTATAGTTCCATAGATTGAATCCTACTTTTAGCTTACATTTTTTAATGCACTAAATTTCTAAACACTTTACAAGCACTTATTTCACAACTTACATATTTGTTTTCGACATTTTACTTCAACAAATATTAGAAACAACAATTACTTTAACATATTTTCCAATTTTAATCCGCAGCGAATTAAAAGTTTTCACAAATGCAAAACACAAAAACAAAACAAATGACGACATTTGATACGTTTTCAAACTCCTATTATGGGCAACTTGTCCATATGAAGTAACGTAAAGAAACTTTTCGTTCAGTTCTGACAGTAGCTTCAGTTTACTTTCGCCTATTATGGTTGAGCCTTAGATGCTGCCTGGAGGAGTAAAGGCAGAGGTGCCAACGACATCAGCAAGAGCAGCAGCACGGCGAAGGAAACAAGAGTCCAAAGACGTATTCCCATATGTGCCTGAAGGTGGAGAAGGTCGTTATATGGGAGAAGAACACAGCTTCGCATCTCTGGCGGCCTCTGAGTCAGATGACGAAGAGGACTAGGTCGAGGCACTAAATATCAGCATACGACAGCTTCAGCTAAAAGTGCTTGCCATAAAAGAAAAGCAAATGGCAAGACGAGAAAAGGAGCAGCAACAACAACTCCAGTGATCGCAGCGGCAGTTTACGGTGAGCGAAACCGCACCGCAACAACAAACACAGAAATATTCGATAGAACAACAAAAACACAAACAACCAAACAAACAACATCAACAGCAGAAACAGCAACAGAAACAACACCAGCAAAACAACAGCAAGCACAGCAGCAGCAGCATCAACAATAACAACAAGAACAACAACAACAACAACACATTTTTTTTTGTAAAAAGACTAAAGCTTGAACTATAATAGTCGGAAGCAATGTCAAAATTCTACGTTAAGTTTTCTTTAGTACTGTCAATTACTCAAGTTGCCCATAATAGGCTTTTGTGAATGGAAGCAAATTGCAAACGCACTTACCTTACAAACAAATAAAACGAAATTTCGTTGCTTAAGTTCATAACAAATTTAAATGTACACAGCTGCTGAAGTGAAATGTCAAATTTTTGTATGAAAGAACAAAAGAAAGAGAAAGAGCGAATGAATTCGTAGATAGGCATGCGACCCACTGTAATACAGTGGAGCGCTACAACAAAATTAAAAATTTGTTAAGAGATTCGACGACGGAGTTCTTTTCCTTCACCCCGTAGGGGGAAAAGCTGCAAACAGTGCTGCCAAGGGGGTTAGAACCCTTTACGGATCCGGAGGAACTCCTCGCACAGCTCAAAGAGAAAGAATGTGAAGATAAACGGAAACTACCGTTCTTCCCGGTTCAGCTTACTCCCGATAGCAAACTGGATGGTCTGAGGAGTATCAAAGTCCTAGACTACCAGATTGTACACTGGGGAAAAGTAAAAAGGCACGAAAACGTATTGGAATGAGTCCGCTCCCAAAGGTTCGGGCACGCCGCGTCAAACTGCGAAATGCAACCTCGATGCGTCAAGTGCTGTAAGAACCACAAGTCAGAAGAATGCGCTCTGCGTAGGGATGGAGCGTCGGAGAAAAGCCAAATCTCTTGCGTTTTATGTAAAAACACGGGACACACCGCAAACTATCGGGGTTGTCCCAAATTCCAGTACATAAAAAGAGTAAATCTGGCTCGGCAGCAAAAGGTGGAAGTAAAGCGAAACTAAGCTAACCAAAAGACACAAAATGAGGCACAGAAGGTATAAAATTATGTGAAGAAATCGACCCAACTCCATACAAGGAGGAGGCGTTGCAATCTTCGGAAAAAAAGGTACACGTTTTAGAAGAATATACAGTCGTGTAGTGCGTAGGTTTCAGGTGTTAGAGGCATGCATCATGTATATCCCTCTCCGAAGCGGAAAGCGTTTATACATGGTGTCTATTTACGCATTTAATGCTACCCAATCCACCCTATTCATCTCAGAGCTCGAGACACTTTTTCGATTTCTGAGATTGGAATTGGAGGAAAACTATTTCATTATCGGCGAAGATTTCAACGCCAAACATAGCGATTGGGGAAATAATACACCAAACACTAGAGGGAACCTACTATTCAATTGGTGGGGTCAACACAGTGTGATATATAGACTCGGCCTTAAGGCGACGGATAGTCCGTCGTTTCCTAGACACGGCTCCTATTTGGATCTCCTTTTGTTTGACAGACGAATACAACTGACAAGTACGAACCAACAAACTGTAAACTGTCTTCGCACTTTTGTGTATGACAAAGACAATTGCGGTCTTAGTACCGAAATAATTGTTCCGAACGAAAATGCGAAATTGGATGAATTTGTTCAAAGGCATTCCTACAGCTATAGTAGGGTGCGCTGGACACACTTCTCCAGGACACTGACAAGAGCACTCTCCTCGAATTCGCTCTACCCACCGTCCAACAGAAATCTGTCAAACGAGGAGATTGACAGGTATCTAAAACTAATGGACGAGACAATTAAACGAATTATGGACAAAACGATACCTCGGTATCAACACACTTACAACGAACACTTATTCCGCAACGCAACTATTGACGCACTTCACCGACATAAAAGTAGACTACTCTCAAGACTGAAGACCTTGTACAGACAGTTTACTGACAGACATAACCCGGAGATTATGACATTAAAGTCGTCGATCAAAAACCTCCAAACATTAATAAAAGAAAATTACAGGTCTTCTGTAAGTTTGTATTGGAACAATAAAGTTCGGGCTGTAAGCACCAGCAACCCGAATATGTTTCCGCAAATAAATAAAATATTTCGGAAGAAAGATCAAGACGTCCTTTCATGTCTTAAAATCGCCCGAACGACAGACAATGAACGCATACTCTCAACAGCAGGCATAGATCCAAATAAGGCTATGGATGATGACGACTTCTTTGCGATCGACGATCCGCAGGAGAAGGTAGAAAAATTGAAATAGACTAGTTGTATTATTGCACTTAAGTATTTTAACATTGAGGTCACCCCCCACCAGAACTTTGGTATAATTGCTTTGTAATTTTAGTAAAATTTCTTCAAGTTCTTCTACGTTTTTTTCTAAAAACACATTTAGGAGGCGAGTACACAGCAACCAGGAGCATTTTCTCATTCAAAGTACTAAAATCTATACAACAAAATTGAATCACAGACCTTAAAGACGTATACACACATTAAGGCTTCAGTGAAGTTTTGGCATATATACACACACCCCCTCCTACCCTATCTATACGGTCACTTCCAAACAATTTGAAATTGGGGAAATCAACCATATTAGTTAGAATATGACTGTTAAGCCAAGATTCAGAGACCATTAACACATCAATTTTAGAGGTACAGAACGTTTGATACAAAATCGTATACTTAGCTCGAATGCTATCGACATTTAAGTGGCAAACCTTAATTCCCTGATTTGACCCACACATTGCATTGAGAACGGTCCTGATTTTATCAGGATAGTTTAAGTTCATATAAAAAGATAAGGAATGGTATTAAAAAAGGATTATACCGCTTTCAGAACGTATCAAAGGAAAACAAGTCATAGGAAAATTTGCAATATAAATAACAACATAGTAACAGAAAATAGTTATTGGAAAGATACAAGCTTCACCTTCTTCTTCTTATCCTTTTATTAACCCTTTCTTCGTTATACGAACTTATGCGTAACGAGTTTCCCATTTTTACTGCATCGCTACTGCTCCGCTTAAGGGGTTGGCTAATGTCGCAGACCGCAGAACGCGTCTACATAATGCTCGGTCCTGGATCGCTTCAGTGGTTAGCCCCAGGCGTTATTGCGCATTTGCCATCTGAGAAATCCAGGAATTCTTTTTCCGACCTCGTTTTCTTACAGTTGGAGTGACCGTAGTTGATAGTGCGTTTTTAACCGGATTTTCCGCAGATCTTCTTTGAACGTGGCAATACCAGCTTATTCTATTCGCCTCAATCTGTTCGGTTACCGAATTCTTTATATGTGGACTTCCTCTTATACGCGTAGATCTAATGCAATCGCGTTTAGTGACTCCACTAGACATCCTTTACATTTTCATTTCCGCTGTCGTAATTTTGTTTTTAAACGCTTCGTACATTGTCCAGCACTATGAACCGTATATAAGAGCTGGTCTAACAACTGTGTTGTAGAGTTTCCCCTTTAATTTTAGTGGAAATTTTCGGTCGCAAAAGATTCCCGAATTTTCCCGCCATTTCATCCATCCCACACTCACTCTGTGGTTTACGTCGTCGTCGTTGGAAAGATACAAGCATAAATTGGAAATGATAAATAAAAACAAAAATAATAAATATATAAATACATTAAAAGTAAAAGAATTTAATTAGTAAAACAGTAAGAAAAAAGTACGTCAAATGAAAATAAACAAAAAACAGAAAGCTGATTTATGTTATGTAAGACTCCCAGCAGCATCTCCTGAAGAAGTACGGTCAACGGCAGTAACGGAGGATGTAAAGGGCGAATGGGTAGTTTCAGTTGAGGTGATTGACACTAACTTAGAAATGTCAGAAACTGCAATTGAATTGTCTCTTGCATTTTTCTTCACGAACACTCTTCCGAAACGCGAAAATACAGATTTTAACAGGTTGTCACTCTTCAGTTTCATTGCTCTTCGAAAGATTTCATGATACTCTTTGATCAGGCATTCATATACGCGAAGAAATCTGTTGCTATTAAAACCAAGGTCATGAAGAGAGAAAGGACGTGAGCTCTCTTTGTTGTAAACAGAGAGACCCTTTAACAGACATACTTTATTTTCTTCTCGCGGAAGCTTCACAATGACAGCACTTGTGGTAGAGTTGTTTTTCGGAGGTGTGCGGGAAATGGAAATAGGGGAAATGTAATTAATGTTTATTTTTGTGCATAACAATTTAAAAGTATTTCTGAGGTCTTGGTTTTCAGTCATTGGTACTCCATCTAAAACAATATCACCAGCAATGCTCTTACGAGAGAGAAAATCAGTCTGGGCTCTGAGAAGTTTGTTTTCATTTTCTAAAGATTGAATTGATTTATGAAGAGAAAGACACGTATCATTAAAGTAATGTTCCACTTTTTCCAGTTTCAGATCGAATTCTGATTTTAGCGAATTAAATTTGCTAAGCAATTGCTCTTCTAGGGATTTTAATTTACTTTTTAGCTCATTTTTCACCGCAGTAATGATGGAGTTTAATAAGTCGTCTTTTATTGATTCGAAAGGATCATCCTTCGATACCGGGACTCTTCTACAAGTTGAATAGACTGGGCATTAGTAAGCCACTGCTGAATATTCTTTTCAATATGTTCACAGATATACAGTTCATCGTGAAAAATGGCGATGTGATTTCTATTGGTACGAGTACATTAAACATTAAAACCGGTCTGCAACAAGGTGCGGTGAATTCGCCAATCCTTTTCAACATTTACACAAGTGATCTGATAGGTTCACTTCACAATGCCATAGCGTACGCAGGCGACTTAATCGCGTACAGATCAGGTCCAAAGATTGAGGTTATTAACATTCTTTTGCAACGTGATTTCGATAAAATTAAACAATATTGCGACGACTGGAAGTTGAAGATCAACTTTCAGAAGTCGGAAATCATTCTGTTTAGGTATGCTGCGGATATCAGAAAGAATTGACGAAAGTTTCAGATCGTTGGACAACACGGGCAGCTACTTGTTTGTCGGAATGTAGTCAGTTACCTTGGGATCTGGCTAGATCAATATCTTTATTTTAACAAACATAGATGATAGATGTTGCTCTGACCAGAGCCAAAGGTGCTTTTGCCCTTAGCCTGTTTTATAACAGGCAAATCGATTCGAGGTTAGAGGTGATCTGCTACATGGCCCTTATTCGCCCTATGCTTGTAGTTGGTTTTCCCGTTAGAGCAAATCTTTTGGAAAAGATTCGGGTGTTTGAAAGGGCTTGCTTAGGGCTTGTCTTCGCTTATACAGAACACCAGAGTCTGGGTACATAAAATTCTATCCTAACGAGGTCTCGTACAATAGGGCGAACCTAGCACGATTTGATTCGAAGGCACATTGCAAGAGCAATGACCTCGTCGAATAACCTGATCTCTGGGGCTTACTACCCCAATAATATGTATCACGAGAGAGTTCGCTTTGACGGCTTTATTCCTCCAGAAGGGTTCATCCTCCTCGGCAAAACAAAATGGTCTGATTCAGGATAGTTTAGCGGTGCCGATAATCTTCCACGTCGCTAGAACAGCTGCGGACAGGCGATTCAACTACGGCAGTGACGTTGCACACGGCAATGCGGAGCGTCTCCGGTTTAGTAGGGCGGTAGGGAGTCGCGACATGAGGGATGTTGCTCGGCAGCATCAACAATTTTGGTGGCTTGCAGAAGAAGAGGAAGCTCCATTGTCGAATTCCTCTAATACTTGATAGCTTCATTAGGGAGCAGAGTGGGTCTGCCTATTTTTTTTTAGACATGGCCGGCTTACATAGGTGTGTAGGTAGGGTTAAGGTAGGTTTAAGAAAAAAAAAAACAAAAAAAAAATAAAAAATAAAAAATTTAAAAAAAAATTACAACAGAGATGGGTTACTCTCTCTGAAAAAAAAGTGGTTACCCACACCACACCAAAAAAAAATATCTAAGAAATAATACTTATATAATAAGATAATTTAAGTAGGTTAAGTAGATTAAGATTTATTTTAGGTAGTTCTTAGCTTTTAGTCTTAAGTTTTATTTTATGACAAAAAATGTTAATACACTAAGTTTTTAAATTTAAAAAAATATGTTTTCTTAGTTTTAATTATTTCTAATGTAAAAAATAAAAAATAAAGATCTGTACGGTAAGTCGAAAGACAAAATTGAATTGTTAGGTTTAACTCAGAGTGTCCGCATGGGGCCAGTAAGTTAGAATAAGATAATTTTAAGTTAATTAAGCTAATTTTTAAGCGTTTTTTGTATAGCATTTACGATTTATTAAATTGAATTAAATAAAATAAAAATGCATATAAAAAAAAAAAAAAAGCTCATTGGACTATCACGCAGAGAGTCTGGGTTCGATTCCTGGCTGGGTCACCAACAATTTTTCAAATCGCCATCACCTTTCCAGCAGGCAATGGCAAACTCCTGAAAGTAAAATTGCCTACGAAAAAGCTTCTAAGGGGTGCCGTTCAGACTCGGCGATAAACCGTAGGCCCCGCTCAGATGTGACAAAAATGAAAACATGAGCAACACAAATGAGTGTCAAGAAGCTAGACCATGGCCCATACCGGGCTGCCAGCGCCACAGTGTTTTTTTTGTTGATATTATTGATAGTATGTGCTCACTTAATTTGTTCCCAGTCAATACAAGTAATGCTACACACTTTTCCGATGAAACCTGTACTCTTTAAGATGTTTTCTTTGTGAATAATCTCAACGATGCTCTCTTGTATGACCAGTTGTCCGTACCTGCTTTTTTTTTAGACATGACTTGCTATTTCTGATCTTCGAATTTGCATTTGAATATGCAGTTACAACCTTCGAATTCAGAGATTTTAGCAACATTGATTACCACCAACTGGAGATAGATTCTCGGCATATTCATTGGGATCTTGTGTATTTTATGTCTTCCCCTGATGACCATGTTGGGTTCTTAAATGAAAATATATGTACCCTTTTTAACAATCATGTTCCTCTAAAAACCAAACGTATCCGTTTTGGCCAATGTCCTTGGCTTACACCCGATACATAAGCGCAATCGTTTCTACGCGAGTTGGAAACGTTATAAGTTAGATATACACCTGCAACTATATCGGTCTATGCGCAATCAGGTTGTCGGTAAAATTAAAATTGCCAAAAAGAATTTTTTCAGGAACAAAATTGACCAATCAACAACAGGTCGCCAACTGTGGAATAATAATATATTGATTAAATATATTGATTTCGACTTGGATCTAAATTCCCTGAATACAAGTTTTGTTACCCTCCCTTTTCATGACATTAATGTTGTTCCTATAAATCCGCTCGATTTTAACTTGTCTGATAGTGCTTTTGAATTTTCCTGTATTGATGATACTGAAATGGTTGCTTGTTTGTTGTCAGTCAAATCAAATTCTGTAGGTTTTGATGAAATCCATCCCAAATTTGTGAAAATAATCCTTCCAGTTAATCTTCGATCTCTGGTCCATGTCTTCAACCTAATAATAACAGCCGGCATTTACCCTTCTCAATGGAAATGTGCCAAAATAATTCCCATACATAAGAGTTCCAATAGTAAGGAATATCGGCCGATATCCATACTGCCTTACCTCTCTAAGATATTTGAGAGGGTACTTCGAAGGTACAACAACTTGCCCTCTCCAATGCAATCTGGATTTAGGAAAGGCCATAGCTGTCAACGGCCATAATTAAAGTTGTAGACGATATCAGGGAAGCGCTGGATGAAGACAAAGTATCTTTTCTAGTATTGTTAGATTTCTCGAAAGCAACCACCCGCCCTCGTAGCTTAGAATTCTTCTGTCCTCGAAAGCCCAGCTTTCGTTTGATTTATATCTAACCATGATGTCCTATTTTGCACTTTTGATACGAGGGCGGGTCAATAAGTCCGTGACTTTTTGAATTTCTGACCTCTTTACTGAAACAGCAACACTGCTCCTGTCAACAGGCATCTGTCAGTTGACTCCTGTCAACATTTAAACTTGCTGCGTCAGTTAGTTTGTGTTTGACAGCTATTTTTATCAGACTACTCACTAATTTGAGGTGAAAATGGAAAAAGTGAATTTCGTGTGCTTGTTAAGCATTATTTCTTGCGAAAAAAAACCATTACCGAGACCAAGGCTAAGCTTGATAAATACTATGGGGACTCTGCACCATCGATTTCAATGGTAAAAAAGTGGTTTACTGAATTTCGTTGTGACCGTACAAGCACTGAAGATGCCGAACGTCCTGGACGCCCAGTTGAGGTCTCTACACCCGAAACAATCGAAAAAATTCACGATATGGTGTTGGCCGACCGAAGATTGAAAGTGCGAGAGATTGTGGAAGCCGTAGGGATCTCGCATGGCTCAGTGGTTTCAATTTTGAATGATCACTTGGGCATGAGAAAGCTTTCCGCAAGATGGGTGCCGCGTTTGCTCACAGTCGACCACAAACGCATGTGCAGTTGCCATGGCAAAAATCCATGAATTGGGCTATGAATTGCTCCCTCATCCACCCTATTCTCCAGATTTGGCTCCGAGCGACTATTTCTTGTTCCCAAACCTGAAGAAATGGCTTGGTGGAAAAAGATTTGACTCCAATGATAAAGTCATCTCGCAAACAAAGGCCTATTTTGAGGACCTCGACAAATCATTTTTTTTGGAAGGGATAAAAAAATTGGAGAAGCGTTGGACAAAGTGTATAGAGCTCAAGGGAGACTACGTTGAAAAATAAAATTATTTTTTTATCAAAAAATCTGTGTTTTAATCCAAAAGTCACGGACTTATTGACCCGCCCTCGTATTGACTTCACCTAATCTGCTGTCCCATATATGCATATTCTCCCAAATAAATACCTGTTAAAACGATTAATATCCGAAATAACAGCTTTTCTTGCCATACAATCGGAGTTCTGAAGATCATCAAAGTACGTTACAAAGTTTACAAGAAATGAAACATACTCGTAGTTTACTTAGATATTGCTTGCCGAAGGAAAAAAAAGGGCAAATTTTCAGTCAATTGGCATTTACTACTAAGTCCCAGTTCCAACCTTTTGTTCGAACTACACCAATCGAACTTAAATTCATGCGGTCATGTGGTGCGTCAGTAGAATGATATATGTGCATGCAACCTTTACTACACAAGAACAAAAAATAAATAAAAAAAATCACAAATAAACTGATTTTCTGGGTATGTAGGTCTGTATGTACATACGTATGTATATTACGTATTTATTATCTTTTTTTCCCTAATCGTCGATTGTGATATGATTATGAAAGATTAGGTGCCGATGGACTTTAATTTTTAATTGCTCCCAGGTATAGCTATAGAGCATCTTTCTTTCGTCTTTTAATTCTCACTCCTTGTGATTCAATACACCTTTTGCTAATAGAATTAGAATTTTCTGATGTTTGCTTTTAATTCTTTTGTTCGTTCGCCAGGAACAGTGTTTTCGTAATAGAACAAGGAGAGCAAAATAAAGCAGCTCTTTTCTATGGCTGAAGCAAATGTTATTTTCATCAAATTAAATTTAAATTTGTTTGCCTAATGCATTCCAAAGCCATCGCTTCCCTAATATTTTTCATGTCAGGACACTTTAAAAAATTACATGAAATATTTTGAAATGAAACTTACATATGCTGAAAAACTCGCGTTTTTTTCACGAATATAAAAACCTCAGACGGGCATGTTATTTTTTTTTTGGAAGCTTTGCGAACAATTTAAACAGGTTTGATTTGACAACATTTTGTGAGCTAGATATCCTGCAAAATATCGCATTAATGTTGTTACCAAACAAACAGGAGCTTGCTCTAATATTGTGGTTATAACATGCTCTTGTAAATTTTCATTGCAACTGAATTCTTTACATTCCATATTCTGTGCGGTGTCGGTTTCGAAAGGGCTTAATATTAAAAATTCAGCATCATCATCGCAGTTACCCAATGGTGTAAAAGTAATAACGTTAGATGAAAGAGTTCTTGACATTTTCTTCACAGTTTTGCCATCTAAAGTTTCCAAATCTGATTTCAATAACAGATTTTATTAGAAGAGGAAAATCGTAAAAACAATAAATTTGTTGGCTGTTGTAAATGATAAACGGATTATTCTCAGGCACATTCAATAGCTTATAAAATTTACGATGGCTAGGGCCTTGGTTACAAACAATAGCGCGAACTTTTAGGCCGCTATAATAAATAATAAAGAACGCTTTTCCAAACATCAAATAACCCATTCACAATAAAAAACGCATTTTTCGTTGACATGTATAGTAAAGGCTTCCTTTCTGATCCTAGATCTTCTTATCCATCAACAACATCGTTTCTTATATTGTAGGGCAGGTCTGGACGAATTCGAATTTCATCAAAGATTAAAACCACGTTTTGTTCACGCTGGCTTAATGTAGCTATTTTCGATTTTAAACAATTATTTGCATTGTTTATGAACCCTGGCTGTAATCCCTTAACGGGAGCCCAACGATATAAAATGGATATGTGTCGAAGTCGAAAGCCTAGCCCTTCGCGGAGAAATTTGTAGGCGCTCTGTGAGCGATAAAAAAAACTTTTTGGGAAAGTTCTTTCTCCTCCCTATTGTATTTTTTGATTTAGATAATCCCATTAGCATACCAAAAAATATTTTTGAATGTTCTGATCTTAAATTGACCTGTTTTGAATTTCTATTTCCCCGTTAACGAGCATGAGCTCTGCCTATTCTGATAATTTGTTGTCTTAGTTTTTTATTTCTTTTGAAAATTGGAATCGTGTTTTTGAGCTGAGAAATACGTTTTTCATATTTCACACATTTTTCAAATAATAAATAGAAGCATCTGACTCGCTATAATGTCTTCTACGTTTTGGGGAAATCAGATTTTCTAAATCTAAATTCATCTGATTTTCATTCCAACTTACATTCAATGAAGATACAGCATCCCTCTTTAACATTTTCCTTCCAAAAAATTCAGATAAAAATTGATTTCGGCATACGAAACATCTTCCCTCACTCTCAAAGCCACATGACTGTCTCCACAAACGGCTCAAAATTTTTTTTTTTTATTTGACGGACATGCAAATATTAGGAAAATTTCGCTGCGTTTTCTTGTATACTGAACAAGAAACTCCCAACATCGTATTACTAGACATTTGTTTAATTTTTAATATACCATATGTGTTTCTAAGTCCAAATATTTGTAAATAAAAAGAAGAATGCATATTTTTACAACCACAGATGTATTAATTATATGTATTGTAGAGATGCCACGAATAGTGATTGAGCCGAATACCGAATATTCGGTTATGCTATAGGCCAAAGCGCCGAATGTTCAGGAAAAAATTTTATAAGACATAAGAGTATGTATCTACGTGCTACGATACAAGTTGCAACCTGTCTCTTAGTGTACATGCGTGTCGACATTTTGGCAGTCTTTTGTTTCATCTACGAGTGGATCCCGTCCAACAAGCATTATTTGCTCATTATTCATTGATTGCATCACATTGTATTACCAAACTGGTAAGTTAGCACTTCCAAGCAAGCATTTTTAGTTTAGTTATACATTTATCAGTGTTTATAAAGTGAGAGACTGTTTTCGGAACTGACATTATTTTTAAGGAGAAGCGTAGTTGTTTGCCATCAACAAATGCTGAAAAAGTTGTTTTCATTCACCACAATTTACCGTTGATTGATTTTAAGTATTAAAATAACAATTTTTATGAATATAATGTATATATTTTTGAGTTACACATGCGTTCTTTTGTTCGGCCGAATAACGAATATTGAAATAAGTGGCTGAATAGGCCGAATAGCAGCCGAATTCGTGGCATCTGTAATGTATTATATTTATGTAGTTTATAAAATTGTTGGTTGGAAAAAGTTAAAATTCGCATTCATCAGAGCAGCAACCAGTGTCTCTCACAAATTGATGACGAATGAACAAGAACAATGAAAAAATAGATCAAGAAACTGGTTCGTTGTCGCATTTTCATTTCAGTGTTCTGTGGTTGTTTTATGTATGAAGTTAAGCGTTGCAAACAGAAAAAATACACCTCCCTAAGGTGTAGCACAACAACACACGATCGCAAGAATTGAGTTTTGCTTTGGAGTGTATTTTGTTAACACAAATCGTTCAAACTCCGAAGTTCGAAGTAAAAACAGACGATTAAAAATGTGTCAGTTTGTTTCCTTCGGCCTGTGATATCTATGTAAACTATATTATCTGTGGTCTTATGCTTATTGGATTGCTAATAAAGCTGTTTGGCGTCTCTCGCACGGCGCAACTGATTTTAGATAGTAAATTTATTACATCACAGTAAACACTTTATGATTATGTTCCATTTGAACCTCGAGTGAAACTTTTGACTCGAACGAAACACAGAATAAGGGTGTTACTGTATCGTGCGATTCAATGCAATTGCGCACATTTGTCATTTAACTATTGTTTAAGTCAAAATTAAATAAATTAAGCCGATTTCAAAATATTGGTAGACTAACAATTTACATATATTTTGAATTTACCAACGGAACTTTTTTTTTTCTAAGGAATACCAATAACTGTCAGATATTAGTTGCAATAGATTTTTACTATATTTTGAGTTTACAGTCGATAACTGAGCTATCGTATGCCGTCATCCTAAAGCTATGACTTAATCACGGATAGCATTTATTCATTCAATAACGTATGTGGTAAAACATACATCAGCCCTATAATGTTACCTAGTTACTATGCGTCCTTCTTCTGAAAAACCGAAAAAAATAAGCACATTTCTTATGAAATAATATAAAAGGATGCAAAATTATTTGTACAACCAGTTTGCAGTTTTGTGTCAAGCCTTTGAAGTGTAATTCTTAACATCTTCTATGATGGACAAGCGTAGGCAGGCATGGTTAATATCTATGGTTTCTGCAACGATAACGGATAATGAGCGAGCGGAATATCTGAGATGATACCTACGTAGGTCCGAAAAGAATTAGAAGGAATGGATATTATTAGAAACTTTCAATGATGAGCTCAGGCGTGCATACGAAGTAATTGTTTTCCTTTTAAGCAATATTATGATACCCATATTTTGAGGTTTATTCGAATGAAAGTTTCATTTTAGTGATAATGCTTGCAGTAAAATTATAAAATTCATTCATTCTTTATATTTGGCAATATGGTAAGAACTTTGGATTAATATAAGAAAGATTCGGGATGGATCTAACCCATTCAGTACTGGAATAAACAAGTATGTTATGGCGCAAACAATTTTTAATTCAAATTAATTATTATTTATTTATCAGAAAAAATAAATATATAATTAAGTATGGAACCATTAATATTTTAGGTTTTTTTTTAAGAAATCACTTCAATTCACAATAACTTTTAAACCTTTTTTTGTGCAAAATTCACTTTTAAAAAAATTGCTCACAATAACGTAACCCCATTTATTCCCATACGAGCATAAATTTATAAATTTTAAGTGTTATTTCCATTTCAGTTCGATTTGATTGTCGCCTTGCTTTGGCTGCCATTTTTGGATTATATTTGGAAAGTGTTCGATAAAAAATGATTATGAATCTTACGCATCGAACGTCGAAATAACAAGCTAAAGATATCCTAGTTTTAAAGCAAATCATTAGATGATAAAAAATTAACTACTCAACACATAAAAAAACACGAGACTTTCTTGCGGATTCACAATTGAACAAATATTCGAAAAAACGATACAATTTGAACGTTGTGCAGCCGTGGAATTATACATATGTACATAATAAATGTTATCGTCAATAGTCCATAACTCTCAAATATGCATGACAAATGAGTCAAGCAAAAAAAAAAAACAAAAAATTGAAATGAAACATAAAACGCACCATGTGTCAGTTCAAAAAAATCAATGATAATCATTATTACATACCTTCGGATACAAGCGTTCTCCAAGTTGCTGCAAGTGAACTGAAAGATGGTCGTTTATACCATTCGGCGAACTGCTGGAATCTATAAGAAAAAAGCTTTTCTAAAATATTGATATTTTTACATCATGCATTCTTACATATTAACGTGTCTATATCTATACCTACACATAATACATATGTATATCGATTTAAACATAGATAAACTCGTGAATTTAACATTACAAAAAATCAATCAAGACTATTTCATCTTATCTTATTCTATTACAAGTTAAGATCAGAGGTCTGAGGTCTGAAAAAATATCAGACTTTTACTCGTAAAATCAACATTGAGTTACAGGGTGTTTTAAAAACATCGTACCAACAAAGAACTGCATGTTTTCGACAATGATCAAGCGGGATTATATTTCTTTTTGCTAGTGTCTGAATTTCGCTCTCTCAATCCCAATCTTAGGTAAATCTAAACCATACCATGTAAAAAAGGCGCAATTATCATACAGATAATAACATTAATTAGGTTACCAAAGAATATCAAAAGTCTCGAATATAAGTGATACTGAGTTGTTAAAATATCTTATTGTTTCACAATTTTTCATTTTTCTACAGTATGATTACGCTCAAAACCAATATCCCTACACCACAGCAAATAAATATTATTACGAGATCAGCGCTCTTTGCCATAACATATTTTTAAAACCAGCTTCTCAGCCCAAAGAAGAAATTAGTTTCGGCGCTTGAGGACGAAATGAAAAAAAATGAGATCGAACTTTCCAACCAAATCGAACTGCACTATTAACAATTAAACAACAATTAAACATGAAGAAATCAACAAATGAAAAGAGTAGAAAGCTTCAACTCAGTGACTTTAGGTCAAGCTGACACTATTAAAAACTAAATTGCAATTTACATTAAATACTACTATGTTATATTGCTTTTAGTGTTTTTCATTATTTCGTAGTTTTTCTTTATTTTTGTATCCCTGTTGTACAAAAAAGGTAGACTTATATTTTTAAGATTTTTGTATTGTGATTTGTACTTTTGCAAAATTATCCCGTTGCAAGGAATCTTGAAGTGGCTACTAATTTTTCTTAACGTTTAATTTGCATTTTTTGGCTTTAAATTGAAGTTGGACATGTTCATAACTAAGCAATTGCAAAACGTGTCTTCTTGCGATTGTTACCTCACCAAAAATGGAAATGAGTCTATTGTATCCCGTGCTCTTCCATGGCTTTGTCCCTACTCTTGTCTTATTTTCTTTTTCGTTACTAAAACTTCTCCGCAACACTCATACAAATTGATCACTACTTTTTTCTTCATGTCCAAAATTATTGTATAAGTTAGATCAAACACGTCTTCAAATAACTAAAATTTATTTGGCTAGCGACAGTCTAAGTGCACAAGAGAGAATCTCACTCTCACTTAAACAGCAAAATAGCTAAAACAACCAACGCTACGTGGGCTTGTCGTGGCAAGCACATGGAGGTTCTCTCCAAAGATCACTCACTGAATTTACACAGTGATTGTTGGGCTCATCATAACTAAAGCCACGCAAAGACCTCTATTTAAAAGCTCAGAAGAGTACAGTGTTTCGCATGTCTGGGTATCTCCGGAGCCTTTTGAACCTGTCTGCTATAATAAGCAATTAGGTCTAACGCCCTTGAACTTATACATTACCAATGGTGCCATTTCGCAGCTCAGCAAATCTGGGAAAAATTAAAGAGTTAAGTCTTAGCGATCACCAAGAATATTATCCTGCTCTCTGAGATACCAGAACTTGACATTATCTACGCGGTAACAGACCACCTTCAAAAAACATTCTGCATCGGTAAAGGAGATTCCCAGCAAAGAAGCATGGGTTAGCAATAACTCACCAAACAGCAAACATGTCAAGTGATATACGGATGGTTCTAAAATGGAATCGGGAATGGGAGCTGATATACACGGACTAAACACAAAAGTAGTTTTATTTTAAGGTGATCCGAATCCTAAAGGCTCATTTTAACCCTAGATGGTTGTTCTTATTTTACGTACACTAAGGTTGTTCTTCGTCGAAACGACTACGACCGTTTTTTAATTTGCGCCGTTTGTTTGTCAAAAATCTCAATTTTTACAGTTAGTTATATTAGTTGTTTTATTTATTATGAATGTTACATATTATTCAATACTTTTTGTTATAATAATATATAAAAAATAAACATATGACTTCATATTTTTTGGATATTTTTTAAAACAGTCGATTTCTTTCGTCGATTCGCCGAAGAACAACCATCTAGGGTTAAGGAAGTTTTAGAAGAATTAATTCCGATTAACGAGAACACATATCTTATATATGTACGAGGTGTGATCAAAAAATAAGGCGACTTTTCATTTTTAAAAAAATATATTTATTTAATCATACAAATTTATTTTATCCCCTTCAAAATAATCCCCCTCTGATACAATGCACTTGTGCCAGCGCTTTTTCCAGTCGTTAAAGCACTTCTGAAACGCACTTTTTGGTATTGCCTTGAGCACCTCCAGCGATGCAGCCTTGATCTCCTCAATCGTTGCAAATCTTCGTCCTTTCATGGGCATTTTCAACTTTGGAAAGAGAAAAAAGTCGCAGGGGGGCAGTTAAAACCCTTTTGAGCAGATCAGGATCATCATTGACGTCGTTTAACATGTCTTGGGCAATGTTCATGCGATGCTGCTTTTGATCAAAATTAAGCAATTTTGGAACGAATTTCGTTCCGCTATTTCCCTAATCGTGATTCGACGATTTTTCAACACAATTTCTTTAACTTTTTTTAACATTTTCGTCTGTGTTTGACGTGCTAGGTCGTCCGGAGCGAGGTTCATCATTAACATTTTCTCGGCCCTCTTGGAATAATTTATACCTTTTATAAACATTTTTTTTGCTTAAAGTTGACTGTCCGTACGCTACTGTCAACATTTCACTTTCTGAGCACTTAATACCATTTTTTACGCAAAAATTAATACAAACTCTCTGCTCCATTACTTTTAACCACAAAAAATCGCCTAGTAAACAAAACACGTCCAACTTTTATGCCTCCTCCATAAAAACAACAACTGCTATATGGTTAAAACTATAAACATATGATCGTGATAAGTGAACCAACACAACAACAAAAAAATTTTGAGTTAGAGTGTACTGAGCGCGCGAAATTTAAAAAGTCATCTTACTTTTTGATCACGCCTCGTATGTAGTTAGAGTTTAAAATTTAATGACGCAATCACCTAATGAAAGAAGGCGTTTTGTTTTCATTAATATAAAATAAATAAAGTATTTTTTCTTGGTTTCACTTAGCGAGTTGTTCGTCTCAGGAAAGAATGAATATTTTTCAGAGTACGTACGAAAGTGGGCTTGAGGATGTAATGATGCGCATTCATAGCGAGACGGGTATAAAGGGTGAAGGTGTGTAGGGGCAAAATACTACTGAAAATTGCAGTCAATATGACAAAGGCGACATTCGATGTTGTCAATGTTGTTCACAACCTATTAAGTAATGGGCTTGAAGATGTAATGATGCGCATTCATAGCGAGAAGGGTATAAAGGGTGAAGGTGTGTAGGGGCAAAATGATACTGAAAATTGCAGTCAATATGATACAGGCGACATTCGATGTTGTCAATGCTGTTCACAACCTATTAAGTAATGCTAATTTAAATAACCGTTAACTTCAAACTTTAAAATATTTTTCTTGTTCGCTTCCAGTGGCCTAGTTCACCAAACTACAAGTTACAACCACAAATTTGTACTTGTGATTCACAACTACAAATTTGTTATCTATTTTTTTGTTTCGCAAGTTGCAAATATATTATTCACAAATTTGTGATAAGAATGCCAAAAAATTGTAAAAAAAAAGTTGTTGATCACAAGTGTTCAAAATCTCCGTTGCACCGGCACTTATAATCTGTGTAATCAAGTGTTTTTTCACAAGTTTGTAAAGCGCTGCGATGAAAGGTTTATAATAATGAATAAACAAAGCAAGATCTTTTTTGCTTCGCTTATTAGAGAAAAAAAAAAAAAACATTTTGTTTGGGTAATTTTCAAATAATTCAACCCACGAAATGAAAATGAATGAGTGGAAAAATATTTTAAACTCTGTAACGTCTCAAGATATTTTAAATAACAAAGATTGGAAATACCTTCGAGACATTGCGTGGTAAAATTTGAAGCGGGGAACCGTGGTAAGTACCCTACATGGTACGAACTGTTAATATGCAGAATAATATCATTATTGATATTATCGGTAAGGAAACGCCAAGGTTGGGTGGGATTGTTGATCATTCCTCTTCAATACCACTAGCAGATGGCCCGTCACCCTAATCCACAAATAAAGAGTATAATGGAAGCGAAATAAGGTAAAAGAAAGCGGTTATTCTTTACAAAATTCTATTTTCCCTATTATGTTTGTTGTTATTCTTAAGCCTATTTATACCAAAAAAGAAGGTGTGCTCCAAACGGAAGGCGGCAACAACCACCGGCGAAAAAGATATTATTTCCCTGAAGAAAAAGAGACTTCAGTTCGAAATATATAACTTGCAAATGGATGCACGAAAAAAAGAAATTGATTTAAGGCTACCAGTAAGTCGCGGAACTGAAAAAGACACCGTTAATTCAGACTCAGAATCCTCAGAGTCTGGAGAAAGACCAATAAACTTTAGTTTTTATAAAAAAAAAATAAAAAAAACCAATAATAAAAAAGAATAAAGATATTTTGTTTACTATCTTGCCGCTTTATTAAATTTTTATGAAAAATGACCTAGAAAATATTGTAAGGTAGCTTGGAAATTCAAATTATCATCATTTTTATTTGGGTACTCTAAGTTTTCTTCCTCTTTAGTCTTGTCGTGAAATGTAAGTCAAGACAACGCAATATTAATGAACAGTTATGAAAGTAATTGCTTTTATCGGTTTCAATCGTAAATGCTTCAGGCATGGAAATTTCTGCATCAAAATTCCAAAAGCGTTTTCTATTATTGTTCGAGTTGATTTATGTGCTCTATTGTATCGATCAATTTCGGAAGTTGAATTTCTTAAAATTGGTGTAATTAATCAATCCAATAACGGATATCCCATATCCCCAAGTAAAACAGCATGAGAATAAGGCCAAAAGCCACTTTCAAATTAAGAAAAAAGGGGAATTTTTCGCAACACTTTTGAATCGTGTACACTTTCGGGCCAATTAACGCTTGCATCGTAGAACGTAGAAGGTACACACCATATATAGAAGGCCCGCATACCAACACTCAATTAATAGAGTGCTTTCCATGGCTATCGACATATGTATGCAGATTCAAACTCTCTGGAGCATCTATGTTTACTAAAGTCCCGTCTATACATCCATAAACACATGGCATTCTTAATACAAAAGATATGTACATAAGTATACACTAAAAGTTATAGAAACTCGGTAAACACATCTGCATACGGTCGACTTTGATATTCCGTGCATGTCAGGAGCTCCATGGTATTATGTCCATTTCCAAGCCAGTGTAAAACTCTAAGAAACTACTGCCTAGATGTTAATGCAAAGTTTTTTTCAGTCGTGTGGTCTATTTGGGGTCCAATAATTGCAATTATTTCCTTTGCCTTTTATCGACTTAGATGAAATTTTTCATTAAAATTGAATAACTCCGAAATATCAAAGATTATTCGCTGTTTTTTTAAATTAAAACATAATCGTCACACGCTATCGCTTCGTCGCAAAGACATTTTTTCGATTACTTTAAATTTAAAACAAAACTTGTAGGGGAAATTACACATCAACTATCACTTGGAAAATATTGCCACATACTGAACAAAATTTGTAAATTCCTTTTCCTTGGTGAAACGTAAACTCACAAATATGTGAAATTTTCACAAATTTGCAATTGTAAATTACAACTACAAATAACTTTTGGGTGAAACGAAAAGCGAAGCATTTCTACGAATTTCCCTTTGAAAAATACAAGCACAAATTTGTAATACCCAAAGTTTGGTGAAACAACATAAATGAAAAAAAAACACAAACTTTGTCAAAAAGTGCTTGTAAATACAAATTTGTAAGTTGGTGAAATAGGCCACAGATGTAGTGAAAACGCAAAAAACTGGGTGTGTGTAAATAATTTTGCCCTTGTTCGATGGATGCGTAAATAATTATGCCACTTAGTTTTGTATGATTTTAACAGTTACTTGTTGGAATTTGACTAATTTTTTATACATATATATACATAAGTAAACATAATAAATAATATAATATATATGTATATATAACATATGTATATATATAACATAACGTATAACATAAATATCTTATAAGAAAATTATAAATTAACATACATACATATATATATAAATAAACATATATATATATATAAATAAACATATATATATATATATAAAGAAACATATATATATATATATAAAGAAACATATGTATATATAAAAAGATATATATATACATATATATAGAAATAAAACATTATATAACTTATATTGAATAATTTATTATGTATAAAAAGTTAAAAGGATATTATTGATTAAATTTTGTTTTTAATGTGTGTTTTTTACAGTCAGGATAAATTTGTCGATGTTCCTATACGCAATGTAATAAAAATTGCTTTTGCTCCTCTAGAACAGTGAGCAAGCCGTGAAAATCCTGCATCAACTTGACCGCTCTTTCAGCAGTATCATGAACTCATCATCATTCAATTACGCTTGTTTGTAGCAAGTTGATATGAAACATTATTGAACCATAAAGAAGAACACTCGTTGAGAAAAGTGTCATAAATTCTTAATCGATTGAATAAAAACTTGCATTTGACTGAAACAAAATCATCGATGGTTTCCTCTGAAAATGAAAAAGGGATAATTATTCACTTATAATATTACATATCCTTCAGGGTAACAAAAAAACAGACTGAATTTTCAGAGTTACCATAAAGTGTGCCACAAAGTTCTTCTTTCGATGGGATACAGCGTTTACCGTTGAAAGATGGACTTTCTTTGGCAACTATTTTGACTTTCGTTTTTTGGTTTACGTCATCGTCAAATAGAGACAAGGCAGACACTTCATCTGTCAAATACCACAAATGCTGGCAGAACTTCTGTAAAGCTGCTTTTGAGATGATTTTATCGATTGTTTCGTAATTCTTCATAGCCTTCAGAAAGCATAAATCCTCTTAAGGTGCTTTTACTGCTAAAATGAATTGCAGCCAAGGATTGACGTATGATGTCACAATGAATAGACAGACGTTTAACAGAGCTGCCTTATCTTTGTTAGAAATTCTGATTTGAGCGCTAAGTAACGATATTTTTAATGAATAAATTTCTCTCGCCATCCATCGAGCTTGGTGCATGGAACCTGGAGGCCGGATCTTAAATGTCTTTTCTATATCTCCGCCAAGAAATATTATTGAAAGCTCGATTAACTCTCGATAGTCATCTCTAGCAATTTCTTAAGTTAATTCAGTTCGGTAAAATTCGAGGAGTTTATCAATCTGTGAAACATACAAACGTGATAAATTTTCGCTACAGCTCTGTATTTTTTCAGGATCGACATTATTCCAGTTTTCTCTGAATTTTTTGAACAACGGAATGTCAGGACTTGTTCTGACTTGGCTGATTTTTGCCTCAAACGCGCTTTTTTATACCAATTAATAGAGGTGATGGCGGCAAGCAAAAATAACATTTCGCTATCCAGTTTTTGTTCGAAAAGAACACAAGCACCTTTTAAATAGACCGATATTTGAAGCAGTCGTATCACAACAGAGAATCTGCACTTTATCCTCAAGATTCCAGTCAATAATAGCATTCCAAACCTGGAATGCCGATCACAATCGACACTCGCAATACCGAAATCAAAAATCGACGATCGACAACCGCAATAAGGGCCTATATTTTGGTTCTCGATATAAAGAATAAAACAATATATACATATATGATTGGTCTTACTGCAAAACTCACACTCTCCACTTTTCTTGAAAATTGAGTTAGCGGTATTTACTAGGTGGGGTGAAAAGTAACCTCCTTGGGCATGAAAAAAAAAATTTTTTTTAAATGTTTTTTATTTTATTCAATATAAGTCCTCTTTTAGCTTGATACGGTTTTCCAACTTCTTGATCCCGTCTGAAAAGTAATTTTCAAGAAGGTCTGCAAAATACTCCTCCGTGGCGTCGATAATTTCCTCGCGTGAGCTGAATTTTTTATTGACGGGCCATCTTTTGAGGTTTCTGAAGAGATAATAGTCCGATGAAGCCAAATCGGGCGAATACGGTGGATGCGACAGCAATTGGAGTCGTAAGTCATTGATTTTAGCCGAGGTTGCGATGCTCTTATGCGCCGGCGTATTGTCTTGCAAAAACAAAATTTTTTTCGCTTCATGTGAGTCCGTTTTGTAGTGATTTCGGCCTTCAATCGCTCCAATAATGCACAGTAATACTCGCTGTTGATGGTTTTTCCTTTTCGAGGTAGTCCACGAAGAGTATGCCATGATAATCCCAGAAAACCGACGCCATAACCTTTCCGACCCATTGAGCCTCCCTCGGTCGCTTCGGAGCACTCGTGCCGGCTTCAGTCCGGGCAGTCATTGCCGGGCACTCATTCTGTTCTCTGGTGTGTAATAGTGGATCCAGGTTTCATCAACAGTTAGCAATCGACGCAAAAAGTCCGCCCGATTCCGCATCGGCAAGTCCAAATACTCTTCCTAAGTGCTCTCGCGTTCGTGTTTTTGGTCAGGAGTGAGCATGCGCTCAGCGGCAGGATAATTTTTTCATATGCAGAATATTGCCCAAAATATGTCGTGTGCGCTCAGTACTAATCTTTGTGGTATCAGCTAGCTCGCTTACCTTCATTTTCCGGTCAGCCAACACCATTTCATATATTTTTTTGACATTGTCCTCTGTAACCGCATCGGAGGGCCTGCCAATCGAAACCAATATTTGACGGTGTAATCTGACGGAGCGTTAGCCCCATAGTATTTATGCAACTTTTCTTTTGTTTCCTTCGCCGTTTTGCATCCCAAAAAATAATGTTTTATGAGAGAACGAAAATCGTTTTGGTCCATACTCAACATGATGCCTAACACTTCAACAACAATCAGCTGTCAAAACAAAACTAAAGACAGTATCGCACTGAAATTTGGCTTGTCTGCCTGAAGGGAGTTCAAGACACCATAACCTTTTTTGCAGTAGCAGCGCATTCCGGCGGTCAAGGAGGTTACTTTTCACCCCACCTAGTACAAGTGGCGGGAGCATTTTCATGTGCTTCGAGGTTGCATGTGGGACAAATTTCTTCCTTGGTGCACCTTTTGATGGTGTGCCAAGAATCTGACACTTTCGACACCTCATAGGATAAGGAATGTATTCCTTTACTTTTTCTTTGTAAAAACCTCCTTAATCCGAAATTGGAGGTTGATACAGATCAAAAGTAAAGACCATGTGGCCAGTTGGGCGCTGCTTGTCGTCAACGTTCGTAGAAAATTTGTAGACCTCCGTAACACCTTGTATGGCCATTTCCGAGATAATATCTGACTCTGGAACATTGATAAGATAAGGTTGCAAATACGACGGTTAAGGCGATCGTGATATTTAACTTTAACTGGACAGTGATTTACTATGCTAGACATCTTAATATGCAACAGTTTTGCTTTTTGCAAGAATAAATATGCTCCCATCGCGAAGTTGGGAGACATTTTCGTATTCATTACTAACAGCATCTACTGCTGTCTTCAGAACGAAGATACTTACTCTAGAGAGGTGTATTTTCATCAGTAGATGTAATAAAGACAAATTTGGGGCTTTTGCAATTGGTTCGGGGAGGAAGTTGGGGGAATTCTTCGAAATTAGTCAAAAAAAATTTTATCGTTTGGGGGGGAGTGAAGGGGCGGTGAGTTAAGGGGTGTATCCGCAGATAACCCCTTAAATCTATTCCCATTCATTTTAGACCTTCAGGATTGTCTTTGTGGTATTGGACAAAAACTATATTAAATACAAAGTTACACTACGCGTGAGAGTAAGAAAAAGAGGTTATATAAAAAGAGAAAGGCAAAAAAAAAACGGTTAAAGAGATTAGATAAAGGACTTGAAGAAAAAAGTCGCAGACTAGGGAAACGATGTTGACGCAACGAATGCTAGACGGAGACTGCGTGGGATATAATCCAATAAGAATGGAGTGAAATAACTTCCGCCCAATGTGCAGCGCTGGTCGGTACAATGGGAAATAGATGTGCCGACGTAATAAGGCAAAAGGGCTTTCCAACCAAGTACTAACTGCACAAAAGGTAAAACGTATTTTTAAATACAGTAAATACAATATACATATTTTTTATTGCAGATGGCTTAATTATGTGTTCACTCGGCCTTATGCAATATTTATGAGTAGTTTTTAAATATGTGGTTAAGCGAAGAAATTTTTGCAAAAAAAGATATGTTATAAATTTTTAATGTTAAATCTGTATTCTGTTTAAAGAAGTTCTTTTCGTTGCGTGAATAAAAACTTAATTTTGAGCTAAACGTTAAGTTTTATTTTAATGGCTTAATTATATGAGCACAAGGGTATATATACACATATACATATGTATATGTAAAAACACATACAGCTCCGATCAAAAATTAGCAGTGCAATAAGTTAAAACTTTTAAAATTATGTTGTGTCTGTTTATTAAGTTGTCCATCTTAATGAATGCATGCAGAGGAAGTTGTTTTATTATACATAAGGATTACGCAAAGGAAAACGGAAGCTTCTGTCAAAACAAAAGAAAACTTTGAACCCTTTGTGCCGATTTTTGATAGAAAAAAAAGAAGTGCCTTTTATTATTAGAAATAATAACTTTTAACTAGAGTTAAAATCAAAAAGGAAATTTTAATTAATTTAATTAAGGATAAGAAACACATTCAGCCTTTTTTTTTTAATTTTACTTATCAGTAGATCGGAATAAACACTGCTCAAACGATAAAAGGAAACAAATGCTTAATCTTCGCGCTGCAAGAAGAAATATTATCGTGCTCAGCGAAGATGATAGCAATCAGGGGCCGAAAGAAAAGGACAAATACATTAGAAGATCGAAGGATTGTGTGTCAGAGGACAAGGTTTCCAACAAAGTCAGATGTGGAGATTCGAACTGAACTCAATTTGTCTGTTTCAAGAATGACTGTTCAAAGACGTCTGTTAGACCAAAATTTATATGCCCTCTTAAAGACTGCAGCACTGCGGGGTTGCTGCGTTTTGGAACTCAGCCGTTGTCACAACATCACTTAAATAACAACGGTTACTCCATTAACTCCTCTGACATAGAGGATGGCAACTTATAAACACAATACATTTAACCCAAATACTGACTCTGCCGCGCTGGGATCGAGTAATTCAAGCTCATTTAGATGCTTGGATGGCTCGGCCCCTGCACAACAGAGTCAATACTACTGCATCGAAACTCTACCAACCTATTTTCTTCACAATAAAAACCATTCTAATACGAGGGCGGGTCAATAAGTCCGTGACTTTTTGAATTTCTGACCTCTTTACTGAAACAGCAACACTGCTCCTGTCAACAGGCATCTGTCAGTTGACTCCTGTCAAAATTTAAACTTGCTGCGTCAGTTAGTTTGTGTTTGACAGCTATTTTTATCAGACTACTTACTAATTTGAGGAGAAAATGGAAAAAAGTGAATTTCGTGTGCTTATAAAGCATTATTTCTTGCGAAAAAAAACCATTACCGAGACCAAGGCTAAGCTTGATAAATACTATGGGGACTCTGCACCATCGATTTCAATGGTAAAAAAGTGGTTTACTGAATTTCGTTGTGGCCGTACAAGCACTGAAGATGCCGAACGTCCTGGACGCCCAGTTGAGGTCTCTACACCCGAAACAATCGAAAAAATTCACGATATGGTGTTGTCCGACCGAAGATTGAAAGTGCGAGAGATTGTGGAAGCCGTAGGGATCTCGCATGGCTCAGTGGTTTCAATTTTGAATGATCACTTGGGCATGAGAAAGCTTTCCGCAAGATGGGTGCCGCGTTTGCTCACAGTCGACCACAAACGCAATCGTGTAACAACTTCACAGGACGGTTTGGCGTTGTTTAATCGCAATATGGAGGAGTTTTTGCGCCGTTTTGTAACCGTGGACGAAACATGGATCCATCACAACACACCAGAGAACAAACAACAGTCAAAACAGTGGGTTTCTAAGGGTGAATCGGCGCCAAAGAAGGCCAAGGTGGGTTTGTCAGCCAATAAAGTTATGGCGACTGTTTTTTGGGATGCACGCGGGATAATCCACATTGACTACCTTCAAAAGGGAAGAACAATCAATGGGGAATATTATGCCAACTTATTGGACCGATTCAATGACGTTTTGAAAAAAAAACGACCTCATTTGGCCAAGAAAAAAGTTCTTCTACCAAGGCAATGATGCAAGGGTGCACACATGTGCAGTTGCCATGGCAAAAATCCATGAATTGGGCTATGAATTGCTCCCTCATCCACCCTATTCTCCAGATTTGGCTCCGAGCGACTACTTCTTGTTCCCAAACCTGAAGAAATGGCTTGGTGGAAAAAGATTTGACTCCAATGATGAAGTCATCTCGCAAACAAAGGCCTATTTTGAGGACCTCGACAAATCATTTTTTTTGGAAGGGATAAAAAAATTGGAGAAGCGTTGGACAAAGTGTATAGAGCTCAAGGGAGACTACGTTGAAAAATAAAATTATTTTTTTATCAAAAAATCTGTGTTTTAATCCAAAAGTCACGGACTTATTGACCCGCCCTCGTAATACACTTAAAATTCAATTCAATGGAATTTAAATGGATATTTTAATAACTTTCACGAACTCCAACTGCTTATACGAGAGTTCAACTCTGCACTAACTGCACTGCAAGAGACACACATGACATCCAAAATCCAGCAAACCCCAGAGAATACGTACTCTATTTCCACAACTGTGGGTCCAAAAATGGGATAGGACTATTAATACACAAGTCCATACCCCATTCCCCCCCCAAAACCAATTCAGCTAAACAGTCAAATATCCGCAATCGCAATAGAAATAGAATTGCAAATTAAATTAACTGCAATATCCGTGTATATTTCTCCATCCCAATATTTCAGCACAACCGATCTAGACAATATAACTAATAATAATCTTAGACCTCCTTTAACAGTGGTTGGTGAGTTTAATGCATGAAACCCACTTTGGGGATCCCCCGTCATCTAATATAAGAGGAAAAACGCTCGAATAATTTCTAAATTTTTGCAACCGTAAACAAATGACCTGGAAGTCCTATAAAAAAAAAACCCAACCGACCTTAATTTTATCAAATATCGGAAACATAATGACCTTTTCCGGAGGAACGCAAAATTAGAAAAGAGGAAAGGCTTTGAACAATTCACATCCGCCATTAGCCCTAACTCGTCACCAAAAAAATTTTGGGTATAAAAATCGTTCCAAATTGCCAAACATTTTGCCCAAACTTGGTCCGTATACTCAGATGATTCCAACTTTCACAGAAAATTGACAAAAGCAAAGCGAAAAACATCATCTGCATCACTTATTGAAGTCCCTTTTAACACACTAGAACTCGAATCCTGCCTCCATTCAGCAAAAGGAAGCCCAGGCTTTGAGAGAATCGACTACCGGATGCTAATAAACAGCCAACAAATCACAAAAACGATTACACCAGCATGGAAAATTGCAACAGTTATTCCCATACCCAACCCAATAAAACAACTCAATCAAGTTAACGGTTACCGTACAATACCTCTCCTACCTTGCCCAGGTAAAGTTTTGGAAAAAATCATTTCAAAACGGCCTTTGGCTTTTGGAAAGAGCGAGGAATAACATTTACACAAGGTCGGGGCTCCAGCGATGCACTTCTAATGCCTTCTCCAGTAAAAATCACGTCTTAATACTCTTTATTGATTTTAAGAATGCATTTAATTCCATTTAATTCGGTCATAAGTTATTTAAATTTATTAAATCCTTTTTATCAATAGGAAATTCCGTATTGAAGTTAATGGTTCAGTTTCCAGTGTCAAAGATCTTCAAAACGGAATCCCGCAAGGTTCCCCGCTCTCTGTAATATTTTTCATGATATCAAGTTACAGTTTAATTAGACATTGTCTATATGCCGATGATTTAATCATATTTGCTAAATGCAAGGATCGCTTAAGAGTATCCACAACATTTTTTAGCATCATGGCAGATCTTAAAGCCTTGTGCGAAGTATCAGGCTCCAAGATCTCAGCCGAAAAAAGTAACATACGAGTACTTCACATATGTAGAAAAACTAGCTGCACTTAGCATATAAGTCTTGGCTTTAATTCCATAAATATCTGCAATGCAAACTACCTTAAATTACTTGGAATGACGTTAGACTAAAATATAGCTTTAAAGAACATTGTCTAGATCCTTAGAAAAGCCTAGCTATGATGTCCCAATCAAAGACCTTACCAACCGCTTTCCAGCTCAACCACCCTGGCTATTACCTAAAGAGCCTATCAACATAGACCTAGCCAAGAGCTCGAATGCCTCAAACAAAGGTTTAAAATGTGTTTTCAAGGTGTAAAATGTGTTTGAAGAAACACAGCGAAAACACGAAAACTGGCCGTTCATATTCACCGTCAAAAGCAAAAGTTATCCGTGCGGCATCGGATAAAGAATAGTGCCGCAGTGCGTCCCAGCTTGTCGTAAGAGGCGACTAAATGGGACACCAATCATATACAGGCAACTATGACACCAAAAATGAGCCTGTGACACTTTAACACCTTAAAACTTTCCCACAAGTTTGTATGCAATCAGTGGGTTCCCACGTCTGGAGACTACCGGTGGGGTAAAAGAACAGTCAATCAATTCGAAATGAGCATACAAGTGTCAAACCACTCAAACTTTAAACTTCATGGAAATGATCGCAATTAATAGCACTACCCCGCTGGGCACCACGATTGCAACGCACTCGGGTGATCCCAGAGCAAGCAGAAGTGCTTGTGTCAGAGCCCGACGGATTCCGGGGGCGGGCAAAATGAAGTTTCCAAAATATTTTCCTAAACTTCGGCTTGCAAGTTGGAACGTGGGATCGATGACCTCAAAAAGTTTAGAACTGGAAGCGATTATGCGTCGCAGAACTCTACAAATCCTGTGCGTACAGGAAACGAAGTGGTGTAATACAGGAAATAAAGCGCGTTTTCTAGATTTAAAAACTAAGGCATTTAAGATGTTCTACCATGGAACGGTCAATGGACGAAACGGTGTTGGAATCGTTGTTGCAGCGGATCTTCTAAACAACATCGTCGGTATCTGGAAAATAAGCGACCGCTTGATGAGTGTTAAACTCGTCATACACAATGAAACGTGGAACATTGTTAGCGCGTACGCTCCACAAAATGGATGCGACCAATCGGAAAAAGATACATTTTGGTCAGAGTTCGGTAATTTGCTTAGAAATATACCTATGGATGAGATGCTCTTCGTAGGCGGAGATTTAAATGGCCACGTCGGAGAAACAAATGTTGATTATGAGGACTGCCACGGCGGTAAAGGCTTTGGAACCAGAAATTCAGCTGGCGAAGACATCCTTGTAGCGTGTAGGGCTTACGGCTTAACCGTCTTAAATACAATGTTTATTAAACATCAACGACATCTTATCACCTATAGCAGTGGAGGCCACGAAACGCAAATAGATTATCACCTCTGCAAAATGTCGATGAGAAACCGTGTTAAGGACTGTAAAGTAATACTTGGAGAATCGCTAGTAAGCCAACACCGTCTGCTCATTACAGAATTTTTCACAGCGGAACCACCGAAAACACGGGCATCGTTTGGAAAGCCAAAAATCCGGTGGTATAATCTATCGAAGGAACGAAGCGCAAGATTTATCGCACTGGCTAAAGAAGTACTTCACAATATAAACGGTATTGCAGACTCACTTAGCCCGCAAGAAATGTGGAACAGCATGCACGAAGAATGCATAACACTCGCAAAGTCCCATCTGGGGACTATATCGAAATACCATCACGTCGGCAAAGAAACATGGTGGTGGAATGACGAAACCAAACGAGCTGTGGCCGACAAGAAGAGTGCATTCCAAGCGTGGACAAAATGCGATCGGAGCGACGATATCGAAAAAGCTCGACTGGCTCTTGAATACGAGCGCCTTAAAAAGATCGCAAAGAAAGTCCTGGCTCGAACTCGAGCGGCAGAAGCGGAAAACCTGTACCAGGAGTTGGAACAAATAACCTCACGATCGGCGGATAGAAGACAAGCTATCCAAGAAGTTCAAACGTCGTACAGTACCAAAATGCCAAGTATTTTTAAGCTCGCTGCACAGAGGAGAAAAAATTCAATGGAAATAACCTCGCCGAAATACATCAAAAACGCAGACGGTCGTTTACTAACAAATGAAAAGGAAATTTGTGACCGGTGGCTTGAATACTGCAAGGAGTTGCTTAACAAACAGTTTCCACGTGATATCGTACCGACAGCTGGTCTATTCGAGGAGGAAGTTTCGGACTTTTCAATCGAAGAAATAAGTATAGCAATCGGAAAAATGAAGCCGGGGAAAGCGGCGGGACCAGACAGCATTCCATCAGAGTTTTGGTCGAAGATGGAGGGGATCGGCAGCGTTTGGCTATCGAAACTTTTAAATAAATTAAAATGTGGACAACCCATGCCGAATCAATGGAGAAGTAGCTTCTTGGTTCCATTATACAAAGGAAAAGGCGATACTCGAGAATGCAACAACTACCGTTCAATCAAGCTTATGTCGCACACAATGAAAATCGTCGAAAGAGTCTTAAACGAACGTCTTCGGCAAATAATAAAACTCGATAATAGCCAGTGTGGATTTGTTGAAGGAAGATCGACGGTGGACGCTATCCAAAGCTTACGAATAATAATGGAAAAGCACCGAGATTCGTCTAAGGATTTACACATGGTATTTATCGACCTCGAGAAAGCATTCGATCGCGTGCCTAGGGATCTCATATGGGCCGCGCTGAGGTCTCAAAACGTACCGGAAACGTATGTTAGAATAATACAAGACATGTACGGAAACGTGAAAACTGCGGTTAAAAGCTCGGCTGGACTAACGAGAGAATTTCCAGTTAATGTCGGAGTGCATCAAGGAAGCGTACTTAGCCCTTTCCTCTTTAACGTAGTATTCGACTATCTTTTAAAAGACTGCATGCGCGAAGTAAATGTAACGCCAATTCTCTTCGCTGACGACGCAGTTATACTTAGCGATAACGTCGAAGATTTACAGAACGCCTTAGATTCATGGAGAAATGCGCTAGAGAGAAACGGGTTTAAAATAAGTCGTTCAAAGACCGAGCATTTGACGTGCCCATTTGCGCATCCATTGCGACCTGTTCCGGATATAATGTTAGACGGAATAGTTCTTCCGAAAAGCACTATCTTTAAGTACTTAGGATCAATCGTTAACATGGAAGCGAAATGTGACGAAGACGTAAACCACAGAATGAGTGTGGGATGGATGAAATGGCGGGAAAATTCGGGAATCTTTTGCGACCGAAAATTTCCACTTAAATTAAAGGGGAAACTCTACACCACGGTTGTTAGACCAGCTCTTATATATGGTTCACAGTGCTGGACAATGTACGAAGCGTTTAAAAACAAAATGACGGCAGCGGAAATGAAAATGTTAAGGATGTCTAGTGGAGTCACTAAACGCGATTGTATTAGATCTACCCGTATAAGAGGAAGTCTACATATAAAGAATTCGGTAACCGAACAGCTTGAGGCGAATAGAATAAGTTGGTATTGCCACGTTCAAAGAAGATCTGCGGAAAATCCGGTTAAAAAGGCATTATCAACTACGGTCACTCCAACTGTAAGAAAACGAGGTCGGAAAAAGAATTCCTGGATTTCTCAGATGGCAAATGCGCAGCAACGCCTGGGGCTTACCACTGAAGCGATCCAGGACCGAGCATTATGTAGACGCGTTCTGCGGTCTGCGACATTAGCCAACCCCATAAGCGGAGCAGCAGCGATGCAGTAAAAATGGGAAACTCGTTACGCATAAGTTCGTATAACGAGGAAAGGGTTAATAAAAGGATAAGAAGAAGAAGTCAAAAGCAAAAGTGGTACATTATTTGCAGTGGTCGATCAGGGTAAAACCTTGAGTTAGGGGCTTTTACCAGAACAATGCTCCATCCTATCGGCGGAATCTCTGGTTATCTTACGTGCTCTGAAATCTACCTCCTACAGAGAATCTATCATCTGTTGAGACAGTCTACATTACAAATACAAAGTATATTAAATACCAATAACAACCGTAAAATAATAACAAATATACGAAACAAACTTATACGAGCTAAAGGAAAAATTAAATTATTATGGATACCAGGCCACATCGGTATTAGTGGGAACGAAAATGCAGTCCAAGCAGCGAAACTTGCAGTTAAGGAGCCTCTTATCGGCTCCCCCACCATAAACAAAAGTGACATTAAAAGAAAAACAAAAAGCATTTGGTCAGAAAAGATTAAAAATGAACGGAATAATTATAATCACATATATTGGTCTTTCAACCCAAGTGGAACACATACAGCATATCCTCCAAGTGTAACCCCTCTTATGGCAAGGTGTTACATTCGACTACGCCTCGGACACACCAACCTTACCCACTCTCATCTCATAAATGAAACCTCTCAGCTGAACTGTTACTTCTGTCAAAGCGTCATCCCACTTGCAACCAAACGTCTCGTTTTCGATTGTCACAAAATAAAATTTATATCTAAAAATATCTTTAATAATAGTAGTTTACACGAATTTCTCTCTCATTTCATATACTTTATCATGTTATCATCATCAGACATCTGCATGGATACATTCACGCAGTGAACAACTTGATTCATGGATACTTCTCATTACTCATTGTACAATGAGACCTGTGAATGAGTCTGAGTGAATGCGGGTATAAAAGTTGTGTTGTGCGGAGTTGTGCTGTCGACCGTCGAAATTCATACTCATTCACACTCATGGAAGGGCTAACTCACATTCACACTACTCACAAGGGTTGAATATGCGTGAATGCTTGTGCGAAAATTCGCGAAAATTCACGAAAATTCACGTATACCTGTTAATTGAAAAAATAGATTAATATCGAAAACTTCTAAAACTAACTTTTCCCAAATGATGTTCCAGGTTTTGTAGAGATTTTTGTTCGAGATGAAGAATACGACAATGAGGATGATGTCCCATTATCAGTTCTGCGAGACTCAGTTCGTGAATATAGTACACACTGTCTACGATAGTCTAAAAACGACATTGACTTGACTATGAGTTCCAACAATGGCTTTGAAAACTGTGTGTTGAATATGAAAATGAGTTTAGAAAATTAAAGCCCTGTTGAGATTTTCGGAACACTATTTGATGACGATATCGTCTAACTAATTTTAGATCAAACTCGGTTGTATGCCTCCCAACAAAACCATCACAATTTTGAAATATCGAAACGAGACCTCCAAGTTTTTATCGGCATACTATTTTATAGTGGGTACCATTCAATGCCAATTGGACGAGGGCGCAATAGTTGCAAACATTATGTCCCGGAAGAGATTTTTTGAAATAAAAAGTTTATTCACTTGGTTGATAATAGTCAAATAGACCGTCAAGATAAAATGGCTAAAATAAGAACCCTTATGAATTTATTTTGCCAGAAATTTCAAAAATGGGGCTTTATGCACACAAATTTATCTATTGATGAGGCCATGATAAAATATTTTGGACATCACTCTTCAAAACAATTTATAAGAGGTAAACCCGTTAGTTTCGGATTTAAAAATTGGATACTTACAAGTAGTTGCGGCTATTTATATAACTTCGACATATATTGCGGTGCAAAAAAATTCCTCCAGAAAGATCTCATATGCCATTAGGTTCTCGAGTTTTTCTTGAAATATTAGAAAGTGTAAAAGTCCCTACCGACCATGTAATTAACTTTGACAACTATTTCTCTTCCCACGAGTTATTGCGTTTGTTTAGAATGAAAGGACTTAGAGCAACTGTAACTACTAGAGAAAATCGAACAAAAAAATGTCCTTTGCAAATAAAGAAAGAATTCAAGAAAAAGAAAAGAGGACACAATTATTTCGATGCCAACAACAAACTTCTCTTCGTAAAATGGAACGACAATAGTGTTGTCACTATGGGCACAAACTTCAGTCGTTCATATATCTCCGTGGCATAAATACGTGATTCGGTCAAGTGGATAAAGAAAAACAATTAATTAATAAAAAAAAAAAAAATTGAAAGTGTTCGGCCAAGTGTTTCGGTGGCCCAGTCTCGGTGTTAAGGCAGATACATAATAGGCGAAACGACCCGTACGACTACGTAAGTAAATGTGCGATTACAAGTGATTTGAATCTCGCACCCATAATGGCGGATCGCTCAGTTTCGTCGATTTTTCGTTCACTTTTGCTTACTGTGGATTTGTACCTTTTTCTTGGGAGGTGAATTCCAAAAAGCTTGTTCGTGAGAACAAATTGTTGTAAAGAAATTAAATTCGATTCGAAAGTTAGTTAAAGTAATTGTTGAGTTAAAATGTCGACATCAAATATGTAAGTTTAGAAATAGTTGGTTGTGAAGTGTTTAGAAATTTTAGTTTGAACAGAATCGTGCTTTAAAAAATGTAAACAAAGCACTTGTGGAACATTAAGAAATCGTTGTTTTAATATATAGTTATAGTTCCATAGATTGAATCCTACTTTTAGCTTACATTTTTTAATGCACTAAATTTCTAAACACTTTACAAGCACTTATTTCACAACTTACATATTTGTTTTCGACATTTTACTTCAACAAATATTAGAAACAACAATTACTTTAACATATTTTCCAATTTTAATCCGCAGCGAATTAAAAGTTTTCACAAATGCAAAACACAAAAACAAAACAAATGACGACATTTGATACGTTTTCAAACTCCTATTATGGGCAACTTGTCCATATGAAGTAACGTAAAGAAACTTTTCGTTCAGTTCTGACAGTAGCTTCAGTTTACTTTCGCCTATTATGGTTGAGCCTTAGATGCTGCCTGGAGGAGTAAAGGCAGAGGTGCCAACGACATCAGCAAGAGCAGCAGCACGGCGAAGGAAACAAGAGTCCAAAGACGTATTCCCATATGTGCCTGAAGGTGGAGAAGGTCGTTATATGGGAGAAGAACACAGCTTCGCATCTCTGGCGGCCTCTGAGTCAGATGACGAAGAGGACTAGGTCGAGGCACTAAATATCAGCATACGACAGCTTCAGCTAAAAGTGCTTGCCATAAAAGAAAAGCAAATGGCAAGACGAGAAAAGGAGCAGCAACAACAACTCCAGTGATCGCAGCGGCAGTTTACGGTGAGCGAAACCGCACCGCAACAACAAACACAGAAATATTCGATAGAACAACAAAAACACAAACAACCAAACAAACAACATCAACAGCAGAAACAGCAACAGAAACAACACCAGCAAAACAACAGCAAGCACAGCAGCAGCAGCATCAACAATAACAACAAGAACAACAACAACAACAACACATTTTTTTTTGTAAAAAGACTAAAGCTTGAACTATAATAGTCGGAAGCAATGTCAAAATTCTACGTTAAGTTTTCTTTAGTACTGTCAATTACTCAAGTTGCCCATAATAGGCTTTTGTGAATGGAAGCAAATTGCAAACGCACTTACCTTACAAACAAATAAAACGAAATTTCGTTGCTTAAGTTCATAACAAATTTAAATGTACACAGCTGCTGAAGTGAAATGTCAAATTTTTGTATGAAAGAACAAAAGAAAGAGAAAGAGCGAATGAATTCGTAGATAGGCATGCGACCCACTGTAATACAGTGGAGCGCTACAACAAAATTAAAAATTTGTTAAGAGATTCGACGACGGAGTTCTTTTCCTTCACCCCGTAGGGGGAAAAGCTGCAAACAGTGCTGCCAAGGGGGTTAGAACCCTTTACGGATCCGGAGGAACTCCTCGCACAGCTCAAAGAGAAAGAATGTGAAGATAAACGGAAACTACCGTTCTTCCCGGTTCAGCTTACTCCCGATAGCAAACTGGATGGTCTGAGGAGTATCAAAGTCCTAGACTACCAGATTGTACACTGGGGAAAAGTAAAAAGGCACGAAAACGTATTGGAATGAGTCCGCTCCCAAAGGTTCGGGCACGCCGCGTCAAACTGCGAAATGCAACCTCGATGCGTCAAGTGCTGTAAGAACCACAAGTCAGAAGAATGCGCTCTGCGTAGGGATGGAGCGTCGGAGAAAAGCCAAATCTCTTGCGTTTTATGTAAAAACACGGGACACACCGCAAACTATCGGGGTTGTCCCAAATTCCAGTACATAAAAAGAGTAAATCTGGCTCGGCAGCAAAAGGTGGAAGTAAAGCGAAACTAAGCTAACCAAAAGACACAAAATGAGGCACAGAAGGTATAAAATTATGTGAAGAAATCGACCCAACTCCATACAAGGAGGAGGCGTTGCAATCTTCGGAAAAAAAGGTACACGTTTTAGAAGAATATACAGTCGTGTAGTGCGTAGGTTTCAGGTGTTAGAGGCATGCATCATGTATATCCCTCTCCGAAGCGGAAAGCGTTTATACATGGTGTCTATTTACGCATTTAATGCTACCCAATCCACCCTATTCATCTCAGAGCTCGAGACACTTTTTCGATTTCTGAGATTGGAATTGGAGGAAAACTATTTCATTATCGGCGAAGATTTCAACGCCAAACATAGCGATTGGGGAAATAATACACCAAACACTAGAGGGAACCTACTATTCAATTGGTGGGGTCAACACAGTGTGATATATAGACTCGGCCTTAAGGCGACGGATAGTCCGTCGTTTCCTAGACACGGCTCCTATTTGGATCTCCTTTTGTTTGACAGACGAATACAACTGACAAGTACGAACCAACAAACTGTAAACTGTCTTCGCACTTTTGTGTATGACAAAGACAATTGCGGTCTTAGTACCGAAATAATTGTTCCGAACGAAAATGCGAAATTGGATGAATTTGTTCAAAGGCATTCCTACAGCTATAGTAGGGTGCGCTGGACACACTTCTCCAGGACACTGACAAGAGCACTCTCCTCGAATTCGCTCTACCCACCGTCCAACAGAAATCTGTCAAACGAGGAGATTGACAGGTATCTAAAACTAATGGACGAGACAATTAAACGAATTATGGACAAAACGATACCTCGGTATCAACACACTTACAACGAACACTTATTCCGCAACGCAACTATTGACGCACTTCACCGACATAAAAGTAGACTACTCTCAAGACTGAAGACCTTGTACAGACAGTTTACTGACAGACATAACCCGGAGATTATGACATTAAAGTCGTCGATCAAAAACCTCCAAACATTAATAAAAGAAAATTACAGGTCTTCTGTAAGTTTGTATTGGAACAATAAAGTTCGGGCTGTAAGCACCAGCAACCCGAATATGTTTCCGCAAATAAATAAAATATTTCGGAAGAAAGATCAAGACGTCCTTTCATGTCTTAAAATCGCCCGAACGACAGACAATGAACGCATACTCTCAACAGCAGGCATAGATCCAAATAAGGCTATGGATGATGACGACTTCTTTGCGATCGACGATCCGCAGGAGAAGGTAGAAAAATTGAAATAGACTAGTTGTATTATTGCACTTAAGTATTTTAACATTGAGGTCACCCCCCACCAGAACTTTGGTATAATTGCTTTGTAATTTTAGTAAAATTTCTTCAAGTTCTTCTACGTTTTTTTCTAAAAACACATTTAGGAGGCGAGTACACAGCAACCAGGAGCATTTTCTCATTCAAAGTACTAAAATCTATACAACAAAATTGAATCACAGACCTTAAAGACGTATACACACATTAAGGCTTCAGTGAAGTTTTGGCATATATACACACACCCCCTCCTACCCTATCTATACGGTCACTTCCAAACAATTTGAAATTGGGGAAATCAACCATATTAGTTAGAATATGACTGTTAAGCCAAGATTCAGAGACCATTAACACATCAATTTTAGAGGTACAGAACGTTTGATACAAAAACGTATACTTAGCTCGAATGCTATCGACATTTAAGTGGCAAACCTTAATTCCCTGATTTGACCCACACATTGCATTGAGAACGGTCCTGATTTTATCAGGATAGTTTAAGTTCATATAAAAAGATAAGGAATGGTATTAAAAAAGGATTATACCGCTTTCAGAACGTATCAAAGGAAAACAAGTCATAGGAAAATTTGCAATATAAATAACAACATAGTAACAGAAAATAGTTATTGGAAAGATACAAGCTTCTCCTTCTTCTTCTTATCCTTTTATTAACCCTTTCTTCGTTATACGAACTTATGCGTAACGAGTTTCCCATTTTTACTGCATCGCTACTGCTCCGCTTAAGGGGTTGGCTAATGTCGCAGACCGCAGAACGCGTCTACATAATGCTCGGTCCTGGATCGCTTCAGTGGTTAACCCCAGACGTTGTTGCGCATTTGCCATCTGAGAAATCCAGGAATTCTTTTTCCGACCTCGTTTTCTTACAGTTGGAGTGACCGTAGTTGATAGTGCCTTTTTAACCGGATTTTCCGCAGATCTTCTTTGAACGTGGCAATACCAACTTATTCTATTCGCCTCAAGCTGTTCGGTTACCGAATTCTTTATATGTAGACTTCCTCTTATACGCGTAGATCTAATGCAATCGCGTTTAGTGGCTCCACTAGACATCCTTTACATTTTCATTTCCGCTGTCGTAATTTTGTTTTTAAACGCTTCGTACATTGTCCAGCACTATGAATCGTATATAAGAGCTGGTCTAACAACTGTGTTGTAGAGTTTCCCCTTTAATTTTAGTGGAAATTTTCGGTCGCAAAAGATTCCCGAATTTTCCCGCCATTTCATCCATCCCACACTCACTCTGTGGTTTACGTCGTCGTCGTTGGAAAGATACAAGCATAAATTAGAAATGATAAATAAAAACAAAAATAATAAATATATAAATACATTAAAAGTAAAAGAATTTAATTAGTAAAACAGTAAGAAAAAAGTACGTCAAATGAAAATAAACAAAAAACAGAAAGCTGATTTATGTTATGTAAGACTCCCAGCAGCATCTCCTGAAGAAGTACGGTCAACGGCAGTAACGGAGGATGTAAAGGGCGAATGGGTAGTTTCAGTTGAGGTGATTGACACTAACTTAGAAATGTCAGAAACTGCAATTGAATTGTCTCTTGCATTTTTCTTCACGAACACTCTTCCGAAACGCGAAAATACAGATTTTAACAGGTTGTCACTCTTCAGTTTCATTGCTCTTCGAAAGATTTCATGATACTCTTTGATCAGGCATTCATATACGCGAAGAAATCTGTTGCTATTAAAACCAAGGTCATGAAGAGAGAAAGGACGTGAGCTCTCTTTGTTGTAAACAGAGAGACCCTTTAACAGACATACTTTATTTTCTTCTCGCGGAAGCTTCACAATGACAGCACTTGTGGTAGAGTTGTTTTTCGGAGGTGTGCGGGAAATGGAAATAGGGGAAATGTAATTAATGTTTATTTTTGTGCATAACAATTTAAAAGTATTTCTGAGGTCTTGGTTTTCAGTCATTGGTACTCCATCTAAAACAATATCACCAGCAATGCTCTTACGAGAGAGAAAATCAGTCTGGGCTCTGAGAAGTTTGTTTTCATTTTCTAAAGATTGAATTGATTTATGAAGAGAAAGACACGTATCATTAAAGTAATGTTCCACTTTTTCCAGTTTCAGATCGAATTCTGATTTTAGCGAATTAAATTTGCTAAGCAATTGCTCTTCTAGGGATTTTAATTTACTTTTTAGCTCATTTTTCACCGCAGTAATGATGGAGTTTAATAAGTCGTCTTTTATTGATTCGAAAGGATCATCCTTCGATACCGGGACTCTTCTACAAGTTGAATAGACTGGGCATTAGTAAGCCACTGCTGAATATTCTTTTCAATATGTTCACAGATATACAGTTCATCGTGAAAAATGGCGATGTGATTTCTATTGGTACGAGTACATTAAACATTAAAACCGGTCTGCAACAAGGTGCGGTGAATTCGCCAATCCTTTTCAACATTTACACAAGTGATCTGATAGGTTCACTTCACAATGCCATAGCGTACGCAGGCGACTTAATCGCGTACAGATCAGGTCCAAAGATTGAGGTTATTAACATTCTTTTGCAACGTGATTTCGATAAAATTAAACAATATTGCGACGACTGGAAGTTGAAGATCAACTTTCAGAAGTCGGAAATCATTCTGTTTAGGTATGCTGCGGATATCAGAAAGAATTGACGAAAGTTTCAGATCGTTGGACAACACGGGCAGCTACTTGTTTGTCGGAATGTAGTCAGTTACCTTGGGATCTGGCTAGATCAATATCTTTATTTTAACAAACATAGATGATAGATGTTGCTCTGACCAGAGCCAAAGGTGCTTTTGCCCTTAGCCTGTTTTATAACAGGCAAATCGATTCGAGGTTAGAGGTGATCTGCTACATGGCCCTTATTCGCCCTATGCTTGTAGTTGGTTTTCCCGTTAAAGCAAATCTTTTGGAAAAGATTCGGGTGTTTGAAAGGGCTTGCTTAGGGCTTGTCTTCGCTTATACAGAACACCAGAGTCTGGGTACATAAAATTCTATCCTAACGAGGTCTCGTACAATAGGGCGAACCTAGCACGATTTGATTCGAAGGCACATTGCAAGAGCAATGACCTCGTCGAATAACCTGATCTCTGGGGCTTACTACCCCAATAATATGTATCACGAGAGAGTTCGCTTTGACGGCTTTATTCCTCCAGAAGGGTTCATCCTCCTCGGCAAAACAAAATGGTCTGATTCAGGATAGTTTAGCGGTGCCGATAATCTTCCACGTCGCTAGAACAGCTGCGGACAGGCGATTCAACTACGGCAGTGACGTTGCACACGGCAATGCGGAGCGTCTCCGGTTTAGTAGGGCGGTAGGGAGTCGCGTCATGAGGGATGTTGCTCGGCGGCAGCTCGGTGGCTTGCAAAAGAATAGGAAGTTCCATCGTCGAATTCCTCTAGTACTAGGTAGCTTCGTTAGAGAGCAGGGTCTGCCTATTATTTAGTCATGGCCGGCTTACATAGATTTAGGTAGGGTTAAGATAGATTTAAGAAAAAAAATTATAAAAACAAAATTCAAAAATAAAATAATAAAAAAAAATAATTAAAAACTAAGAGATGGGTGGTACCCTCTTCTGATGATTTTTCTCAAACCAAAAAAATTATACTATAAAATACAATTGGATAGATTAAGAAGGTTAAGTAGGTTAAGTAATCTAAGAAGGTTATTTATGTAGATAAAGATTTATATTTACATAGGTATTTTTTAAGTTTTATAACAAGATTAAATAAAAAAAAATCCTTATAATAAGTTTTTTTTTTTTTTTAATAAAATTAATTTTCTTAGTTGTAGCTTTAATTAATGTAAAAATTGAAATATGTTGTAATGATCGTCGAAAGACATGTTTAACCTAGAGTGCTCACATGGGGCCAGTAAGTTATAATAAGATAGTTTTCTAAGTTATTTAAGCTAATTTATAAGCGTTTTTTTGTATAGCATAAAAGAATTAATGAATTAAATAAATAAAAATGCATTGAAAATGAAAAAAAAAATGAAATTAAATAGGCACACACTTCGATGGCGTGGAACCGTTACATTTTGTGAAACGTTAGTCGTCTGCCGAGAAAAAAAGGTTCTCGTACCCCAGCCGAAAGTAATCGCTAATTACAATAAAGGTATGGGGGCGTTGATCTACACGACCAAGCAGTAAACGCATATAAAATAAAAATAAGAAGCAAAAAATGGTGGTGGCCGCTTTTCACAATGCTTAGTTCCACAATGGTAAATGCTTGGAAGCTGTTCAAAATTGCAAATAATTTACAGTCTTTCCAGAAAAGCTTTGCACATTATCTCAAAAACTACACCCTAAAGGATCCAACAACAAAACGCAAAACGATCGAAGGATCGAGATGCAAAGAATGCCATATGAGGGTTGGGTGGAACTGTGTGCTTTTTGCTTTGTGTGAAAAAAAAATTGTTTTAAAAAATTCCTTTCCAAGAATAATTAGAACCCACACCTTACCACTGTACTCGTTTGGATATAGCTCCAAAAACCTTTAAATTGATTTATAAAAAACAACACTTAATTATTATAATGGTAGTATTTAATTCAAGGTACATCCAAAAGCAGATTTCCATCTCCGCCAAATAATGATCAGTGGTTTGTAAACATCATCTTCCAAATGAATGATTTAAGTAACAAGGTAACCGAATCACGCGCACTGTTAAATGAAATTGTTCATCCGGATGTGATGTAACTTTCAGTAAAATCGATGATAATTCAATCCAAGCCCCTACCGACTGCATCATACAACACCTCGATTCTTACTGAGATGCTTAAATCTTCAATTATGGAACCGCCAATAACGCCTGTCAGCAACTGCCGTAAGATCTCCACCAACACCTTTAAGGTAAGCATTCCGTTAAAATATGAATGGATGGTCATCAACCCTGCTTCCGACGTCATCAAACTGGGTTGAATAACTATGGAAAGATTACAACCGAATACCGGAAACAACAAACATCGCAAGGATACTAGCTTTAAGTCCACTACAGCGACGCCTAACTCTTGCAAAAAAAACCCAACTCCTAACAAACGAGCTCCTGATCCAAACTGAAGTTTTAAAGTCGATACATTTCCTTTCTTCACTCCTCTTTCACTTCACACTGCCAATCGCCTAAATACAAAACGTTCGTCCACCCCGTTCATTCGAATCCCCAAACATGTATCTTTTAATCTCGATCCTCTTCCCAGTCATTTTAAAAACCTTAAAACATCTCCTCATTCGACTCAAACAAAAAGGGCATACCCTAACTTTATTCGTTCCCATATTTTAAATCCATCCCCATCTTCTAAGCTAGACTCCCACCCTAGTACCAGTCGTCCTTCTTTTTATACGTTTTCCTGAGCAATTAGATATGACTCTTGATGACGTGGCTTGATCTCTCTTCTTTTGGGTTATACGTAAGTTCCAAACGCATACTACACCTCCAGAGAACGCGGTCTAGTTAAAAAAAAAAACCACCATCGCTCCTAACCCACCACTCAATTCTTTACCGAAATCTTCCAACTGTCTGTCCCTGTATTATCAAAACGTAAGAGGATTACGAACTAAAATTTCTGCTTTATATCTTAGTTCGCAGATTCTGCCCTCACAGAAACCAATCTCACCCCTTATATTAAGAATAATGAATTATTTTCCCAAGTCTTCGATTTACACCGTGACGATAGAAGAGAATTTATACTTCTAGCTGTACACTCTCGTCTCGAGTCTAGACCCTTTAGAAAGTCATCCACAGCATTCTTTGAAATCGTTTACGCTATTTGCAAGCGCAACCTATATATTTTTTGCTGCTATATTCGCCCCTCTCAACCAATTCAAGGTTACCAGCTAGCTGTTGACGCAATCGCTTGTATTTTTAATGCTGCTGATCCTAACGACGTTGTTATTTTTTTAGGTGATTTTAATCTACCTAAGCTTCTATGGGCTCAGACTGACCAGTCCTACTTCACCGCAACTAATCCCAGCTTCCTATGGTCTTAATCCCGTTCCGAATCCGTGCCTTTTTTACCCAAAAAAAAAAAATACATCTTCGTCACCACTCTGGTATAATAAAACACTGCGATCTCTTCGTAACAAGAAACATAAGCTCTGTTTTACTTACTTAAAATCGCGTTCCGACACCGATTTTTTCTACTTCCAGTCTGCCTTGGAATCATCTCCGACCGCAAACGATTCTTTCAGTTCATCAAAACTAAAAGTAAATCGGATAACTATCATTCATCTCTGAATTTTATTGATAAGTCCTCGGGCAATCCCCAAATTATCGCAAATCTTTTCGCAACTTTTTTTTAGCCAAGCGTTCGCCATCCATGGCGATGGCGATGGCCCGATAGTTAGCTCATTGGACTATCACGCAGAGAATCTGGGTTCGATTCCGGGATGGGTCACCAACAATTTTTAAAAAGCGCCATCACCCTTTCGGCGGGCAATGGCAAAGGAGCGCCGTTCGGACTCGGCGGTAAACCGTAGGCCCCGATCAGATTTGACAAAAATGACAACATGAGCAACACAAATGAGTGTCAAGAAGCTAGGCCATGGCCTATACCGGGCTGCCAGCGCCAGTTTGTTTGTTTTTGTTTTTTTTGTTTCCCTATCCATTCCCAAGAACCAGACTACTTTTCCTACTTAAACGGCTGCTCACAAACAACTTTAAAATCTGTGTCTATAACTTTAGAGCAAGTAAAAGATAAAATAATAAACCTCAAAGCGGATTATTCTGCTGGCCCTGATGATATTTTATTAATCCCCTACATAAAAAAAGGTCGAAAAGACGATATTTCCAACTATCGACCAATTACTAAGCTGTTCTGTAAATCCATTGTTTCCCAAAACCAGCACGGATTTCTCAAAGAAAGATCTACGAGCACCAAATTAACGGAATTCGTATCAAGCACTTTATGTGCACTAGAATTTGGAAATGAAGTTGATGTGATTGCCACCGATTTCAGCAAAGCCTTTGATAAAATTTCTCTTATTTCTCCAAATAAGCTTTAACATGGATTCAATCCTATTTAAATGAACGACATTACTATGTTCTATTTGGGTTCATGGTTTCTGACCATTGCAATCAACATCATTTAAAATGCATACATATCTGTTTGTGCAGATGATATGAAAATCTTTAGACATATATCATCTTCCTCAGACAGCTTACCATTGTAGTAAGATCTAGGCAGATTTCGTACTTGGTGTCAGAAGAATTTTCTTGAGCTTAACGTCAGTAAGTGTTAAGTTATAACTTATGCCCGTAAGCGTCCCACTACTTCACCTCGCTGCTATCTAATCTTTAATCTCCCTGTTCCCATAGTAAATGAGTTCCGTTCTCACATTGATCACATAATATAAAAAGCCAACTCTGGAGTTTAAAGAGTTTTCCAATCCTTGTGTTACCAAATCCCTTTATATAACCTTTGTTAGGCTTCTTCTTGAATATGCAAGCCAAGTCTGGTCACCCTACTACAGAACACACATCCTCCGGATAGAAGCTGTTCAACGCCGGTTTTTACATTTTGCTTTACGTGGTCTTCCCTGGGATGATAGCCAAGACTTACCACCTTCCAACTTTAGTTGGATATACCGATTCTTCTCTATTTCAACTTATTTCTTCTAACACCAACCCACACAAACTTAGGTCTGTGCCACTTTTCCGGCTCAATCTTCACAGAACGAATTACGGGCACCTAAAGCCAATGTCTAAAATTCTTCGTGGAGTTAACGTAATTCTGCCCCACGTCCTAACTCTCTTTATATGCTCACACCTTTTAGTTTTTACCTTTAGTTTTAAGTAAAATTGTTAGTTTTAAGAATTTGCTTGCAATAAGCCTAATAAATCTAAAATACTAGAACATGAACCCACGCAAGTAACTTATTTATAACTATATCACATATCTCATATCTAAATATTGTTTGTAGAGGTTCAGACTTTTTTGTTTAAATAAACAACAAAGAATTTAACTTGACGATTGATTAAACTCAATCGAAAGATTATTTCATGCCATTTATTAAATTTTCGAGCATATTTCGACGACATCTGACTCGTACAGAGTTACAACTTTGGAATTCTTTCGAGTGATTTGGGGCCTTTATTCGTTATCATACCTACATACATATATTACTTACATATTGTATACAAGCAAGTTTTAGATTTATCGGCAGAACTTTGGGACTTGCCGTAGCTTCACAGAAAATAATCCAATCTAGTAGTGTCGTAGCTACCGGGGGTGTTACAGGTGGCAATCACCGGGCTCACCAAGCTCAAGGGGCCCCAAACTCGAGGATAGTTTAGTTCCCAAATCGACAATAAATCAATCCTCTTTTTAAAATAATTCAAAATTGAAGTAAAGGGTTGATTCTTGTCACAACATGTTTGCGCACAACGTGGCACTTCGTTTCACGGATCTTGGTCGTTCTGACTCGTTCCGTTATGGACAACGGAAGGATAATCGAATGATATCGGCTCCTTCTCTTACGATACGATCCGAAATGATACGAAAGATACGAGGGCGGGTCAATAAGTCCGTGACTTTTTGAATTTCTGACCTCTTTACTGAAACAGCAACACTGCTCCTGTCAACAGGCATCTGTCAGTTGACTCCTGTCAAAATTTAAGCTTGCTGCGTCAGTTAGTTTGTGTTTGACAGCTATTTTTATCAAACTACTCTCTAATTTGAGGAGAAAATGGAAAAAAGTGAATTTCGTGTGCTTATTAAGCATTATTTCTTGCGAAAAAAAACCATTACCGAGACCAAGGCTAAGCTTGATAAATACTATGGGGACTCTGCACCATCGATTTCAGTTGTAAAAAAGTGGTTTACTGAATTTCGTTGTGGCCGTACAAGCACTGAAGATGCCGAACGTCCTGGACGCCCAGTTGAGGTCTCTACACCCGAAACAATCGAAAAAATTCACGATATGGTGTTGGCCGACCGAAGATTGAAAGTGCGAGAGATTGTGGAAGCCGTAGGGATCTCGCATGGCTCAGTGGTTTCAATTTTGAATGATCACTTGGGCATGAGAAAGCTTTCCGCAAGATGGGTGCCGCGTTTGCTCACAGGAAGGTTTGGCGTTGTTTAATCGCAATATGGAGGAGTTTTTGCGCCGTTTTGTAACCGTGGACGAAACATGGATCCATCACAACACACCAGAGAACAAACAACAGTCAAAACAGTGGGTTTCTAAGGGTGAATCGGCGCCAAAGAAGGCCAAGGTGGGTTTGTCAGCCAATAAAGTTATGGCGACTGTTTTTTGGGATGCACGCGGGATAATCCACATTGACTACCTTCAAAAGGGAAGAACAATCAATGGGGAATATTATGCCAACTTATTGGACCGATTCAATGACGTTTTGAAAAAAAAACGACCTCATTTGGCCAAGAAAAAAGTTCTTCTACCAAGACAATGATGCAAGGGTGCACACATGTGCAGTTGCCATGGCAAAAATCCGTGAATTGGGCTATGAATTGCTCCCTCATCCACCCTATTCTCCAGATTTGGCTCCGAGCGACTACTTCTTGTTCCCAAACCTGAAGAAATGGCTTGGTGGAAAAAGATTTGACTCCAATGATGAAGTCATCTCGCAAACAAAGGCCTATTTTGAGGACCTCGACAAATCATTTTTTTTGGAAGGGATAAAAAAATTGGAGAAGCGTTGGACAAAGTGTATAGAGCTCAAGGGAGACTACGTTGAAAAATAAAATTATTTTTTTATCAAAAAATCTGTGTTTTAATCCAAAAGTCACGGACTTATTGACCCGCCCTCGTATTTTCCCTGCAACTGGCCATAGGGTTGCTCTGATGTGTGGCTTGTGCCAACCTGGATATTCTCTACTCGTACTACCTATACCCTATTTAAATAAAAAAAAAAAAAACAAACGAAAGTTTAATTTAACAAAAACAAATTTCATTTGTATCATACATCGAAGTGAACTTAAATTATTCTCAGAATATACATACATATGTAGGAACTAGGAAACTTATAGATTTGCGATCCTGGAAGCGGATGTACAATGAAATTGATATTTGGTGGTGAGATTTGTAAGTTTGGCATTTTGATGTTGTGTATCGTGTTTGTTTAATTATGGTGTTTTTATTTTTGCATAGTATGTTGGATTCGTAAATTCAAATAACTGCACAACAATTATCGTACATATGTACATACATATTGGGTTCTAGACCAGTTTTAATAGTAAAGTAAGTCAATTTTTTTTGACTCGTTGATTTCTTATTCTTTTGTTCCAAACAAATTTTTGATTTGTATGTACCTAGCTACCGTTTTTCAATTAGCTTTAAAAAATTAGTTCAATAATACGCAAATCTCTTTTGACTTGGGTAAGGGTGCCCCGAAAAAAATGTTCCACCTGGGGCAAGGTAAAGCTACGCCACTCCAATCTAGATAATGACCCTTATTGCGGATGTCGATCACGTTGATCGACAGTTAATTTGATCGACAACCGCAATAAGGGCCACTGTTTATAATGCGGACAACCTTACTTGACTGATCTGATTACAATCCAAGCGTCACCATATATCATATTTTCCCGATGAAACTATGTGTTAATTAGGTAATCTTATCTGCTGACTAAATATCAATTTTTTTTTCAGGTCAATATGATAACACCTGTACTTTTTTAATGGCAAATGTACTTTTGCAAGGATTAAAACAATTGTTTGTCGTCGTAAGAATCGTAGAGTCCTCTAACAGTCCTTCTCGTGTTTATATCACGATATTCAATTTATAAATATCAGAATTTGGATCATGAATGTTGTCGTTTTACTATTGCAGATCTGATTTAGTTAAAAATATGTAAAATAAGGAATGAATTGCTTTAATACGTAATTAAAAAGTATATAAAGTAAATACAAATAGCATTAGTATGAAAGAGCAATACCAATATACTTGCCTTGAATGTTACCGCTAGAGATAAATGGTCTAGCGTTGAAATTTAAATTTTTTTTTTCCTTGTTATTCCTCCACAAAATTTTATTTCCATTACTCTTACGTTGAAGTGGGGCGTCTCGTCCTACTACACTGCGATTTCTTAGTATACTTGAAAAAGGTAAGCCATACTTGTTTGAAGAACCAACTTGAACAGTTTCCAAATTAGGCAACTTCTCATTTACTAAAAGTGCTTCCGCCATTGAAGTATAGAAGCTGCGAGCAACTCCGGAACCTTCACCTGGTTCTTCTTTAAAAGTTACTTTTACTCTATTAAATATTAAAGGTGGGTGTACGCGGCGATTCTGGGTACCAAATTGAGTGTTAAGTTCCTTAAAAGTTTGAGTAATTAGACTATCCCTATTTCGTTCTAGTTTTGATAATACTAAATCTCTCTGTTGCCCATTTCTTAGCTTTTCCATTTGACGCCTAAATCGTGTCTCTTTTACTGGAAAACCGCGTAACTCAGAAAGAATAGATCCATACTCCAATCCTACATCGTCCATAAAGACTCGTCCAAATAAATCCAAGGAAAGTTTCCATCTTCCTAAAAGTAAGTTCCATGTGGGTGGTTTAGCTAAATTTGTTTGGCTAAAAGATTGGCCCCTTTGTGGTAAGGTCTGTCGACGGTTTTCAAAAGATAACGTACTTTGGACACCAACATGTAACTCGTCAGAATTAGAAAGCGTCTGCATCAAAAACATTAAAACTGAAGTAAATACTTTTAAGGTTCTGCCGTTGCTAACTTACCGATTGTCCATGGCGAACTATCACTGTTCTTGTAGCCGATTTTTCATTATTTACCAAGGTTGTTTTGGCAGTAACGATAACATCCGGTCGAACTGAAGCTTCTGATAAATTGTTCCTTGCAAATTCTTCGTGATATGTTTTCCTAATATCAGCATCTACTTCATCAAATATAAATTGTTCAATATTTTGCTTTCCTTTTTTTAATTTTACTTACCAGACAACATTTTCCCTCCCTCACTTTCATGTTGATCAAGATAACTCTTTTTTTTAAGTTGTACATATATATTCCCACAGTTTTCAGTCCTCGCACCGTTTATGTCCACTTTTTCGGAAAGTTTGTTAGGGGTTGAAGGCCTTTTATTGCTATCTTCCTCTAAAGTTGAAGTTCGTTTGTTGTAAGCAGAAAGTCCTAAACGTATAGGTGGGGTTTCTAAAGTTGAAGATGTGCTGCTATTTGGTGGTTTATTATTGATTGTTACGGGTAGTGGTAGATTTGAAAATAATTCCTCCCTTTTAATATTCGGTTGAAGCAAATGTGGTTTATCTGCTAGTGGAAGTGCTATTTCTAATGGAAGCGTGAACGGGTCGGGAGCACAGCACCCTAGACTTAAAGTAGAATCCGACCTTTTAAAAAAATAATGACGTTTTTCGAAAGAGTTTTCACTGAGAACATCTTCATCGATTGTGATATTTTCCTGTGACAATATACCCAGTTCATCATCAAGGTCTTCGCTAACGCTAGTTTCAAAAGCGTAACCTTCTTGCTTATGTTCACCTTTGTCGCTATTTTCGTTTTCATTTCTCATGTAAAAAATAATGCCGTCAAGCACATATGCAATATGACGAAGGGCAGTTATATCTAAAACAGGCAATGAGTCCCGATGTTCTGAAGTATGTGCTCTCATTAATGAAAGGCAATATGTAAAAAACTCCCGTCTGGATGATGTCGAACCTAAAAATAAAATCACACTATATCATACAAAAAGAAAATTAATCTTATCATAGAAGTATAAGTTCCTGATTCGCCTTCTCTTAACTTAAAAAAAAAAAAAAACATTTTGTGAATACGTACGTACGACGTAAAACACTGACGCAAATTGTTCATTTAAAAAAAACATTTACAAGATCTTTTAAAACAAAACATGCTTATGACGGTATTACCTATAATGCTTACTAATATTCTAGAAGGATTTGTGAAGTCTTAAATCCATAATTATTTGCAAATATGATATGATTTTCAAGATATTGATATGTTACTTATTGTAATATTGAATGCAAAGGATGTCTTTTTTTAAAAAGTTCAGACTTTTTTGTTTATATAAACAACACAAAATTTAACTTGACGATTTATTAAACTCATTCGAAAGATTATTTCATGCCTTTTAATATTTAAACAGATTTGAACATATGCATTCTAGACCCCAATTTAAAATACTTTGTCGAGTAATAAGGAAGGCGTATACTTGCTATCAAATATTGCTTAAATATGAGCATCAATCGTTTTAGGTTTATCGGCATAAATTTATGAGTTGCCATAGCTCCACAGAAGAAATCCAAAGGCATATAAACTTCACCAAACGGTACACTTTTCTGGATGGAAAGGCATTTGATGAACTTCTTTCAAATATGTGTGGAAGTTCTGTTTTTTACTAGCTGAGCAATCGGTCTTGTCACTAAACAAAATTTAACGATGAAGAACTGGATCAGTTGGCATTTAATTTAAAGCTAAATACCTGACGGACTATATTGGTACACGGCTTGTAATCTTGAGATCAAGATCATTACGCAGACTTTTGTATAACGGGTTAAAACTAAAAATCTGCACAAACTTTATTTCATCGTAACTCAAAACATAATAATAAAACAAAAATAAACTATTTCATTTAGTATTACTATATTATTTCAAAACGGAGTCAATGAACTTTGTTAAGAATTATATCTGTTTATTAATACTTATTTAATTTTATTTTGAATATTTGAATAACGACTCTGGCTTACAAAATGTCAAATGGAACAAACCAAAGCTCATAGACAAATTCTGTTTAGTGACGAGAGGATCTTCACCGTAGAAGAATCGTTCAATAAGCAGAACGATCGTGTGTATGCTCGGTCATCCAGAGAAGCATCCCAACTCATCCCGAGGGCTCAAAGAGGCCACCATCCCGCGTCTGTAATGGTATGGTGGGGAGTGTGCTACGAAGGCGTAGTCTCTCAACCAATCAATATTCAACAACAAGCCATGGACTTTCCAGTAAGACTCTGCTCCAGCTCACAAAGCAAAAACGACTCAACTGTGGCTCAAAATCAACGTTCCGGACTTTATATCAACGAATGATTGGCCAGCTGGTACTCCAGATCTCAACCCGTTGGATTACAAGTTTTGGTCCGTATTAGGGGGCATGGCTTGCTCTACTCGACACTCAAATATTGAGTCGTTAAAGCGAGCCCTTGTCCGTGAAGTGGACAATTTCCCCATGCATGAAGTGCGTCTCACAATCGATGAGTGGCCACATTGGCTTAAGTCGTGCTGGAAGGCAAATGGAAGTCATTTCGAATAAGTTGTTCTAAGATTTGTAGCTATTGAATAACCCAATAAAAAAAAATTGTTTAAATATTAATTCGTTTTCATTTGGCGCTGATTTTTCTGTGTACCAGTATATATGACTTGACTAGGTAAATTGTTCTTCTGGGCACGCCTTCCGCCATAAAATGCGCACAAGTAAACTTTGTCCCTTTGCCTTCATGTTTTTTATAAAAAGTTACAATACGCCCGGAGAGGTGTTGCTGCTTCGATGCCATTTTACGCACTGCAAACTGTTGCAAGTTAGATGTTCAAATATGATGCAAATTGCATTATTGCGTAATCACTACCAGGAACTTAAAGCTAAAATAATAAAACGGCGGCCCATTGAAATTAGTGCAGATTTTGAGTTATAACCCGTTATAGTGCAAAGACAAAGGCCAAGTTGATGTGACCGACGACAAATCAATAAATTGGAGTCATCTTTAACACAAGCTTCGACTTTCTTCCGAAAAAACTGTTCTCGTTCTTGATGGTGTGTGAAAATCCACTAGCATAGATTGATAGCATGTTCAGATGGCCGATGGCGACTGCCGTAAATTTTACGAAGTGCTTTACAAACTTGTCTATACAGACTCGATTTTGGAAATTAATTGTAACAATTGTTGTCGAGTCAATCTTTCCATGATGAAATGGTAAAGTGTACGAAAATATAAATGAAATTTGACAGCACAAAGTGATATTTATTTGACATTTAATCCCTACCAGAAAGGCCGACACTGCAAAAAAAAAAAAAAAAAAAAATACGAAGGAGAAGCAGTCAGTATCAAAAATGCATATACTTCAAAAATCTCTATATGCAATGTTAAGAAGACTGAGGCCTCTGTAGTTGGTGCAGTTCTATTTATCGGGCATACTTCCATCCGACTATATTTCATAGATGAGCTGGTGTAGGCTCCTATCCAAGTCACTGCCTGCCGCTTTGAAGAGCTTGGTTGGTCTACATCGTCTACGTTAAAAGGTTCACTCTGCCTGTCAACGTTATTTGGTTGTCATCGCCGTTATACAGTCTACAGTAATGATCTTTCCAAATCCCCAGCATCGACTGCGACTTTACTACGATGTCTTCTTGTTCGTTTCTACAGGCTTTCGGTGTTTTTGTCTGCGACATGTTTTCTACTCCATTTCCTCGACCACGCGCTTCTCACGCTCCTTCTTCTTCCTCTTGAGAAGCCGGTGTTCTTGTCTCCTCTTCTGCTTACAGAGGACGTGCGCAGATCTAGTCCTTCAGAGCTGCTCTGTATGCATCTTACTTAGCTGTGCTTGCTGGAGTTCGTAATCAAACAAGGGGTTTCGTTGTGATGATCGAGGGAAAACCTGCACATCAGATGTATCTTTGATGGCCTTTTTCCGGTGTTGCCTCTGGTCTTTGATGCTTAATGCTGGCGGCAGTGAACCACTTATGAGATTAAGAGAGACTCGATTAAAAACGGAAATATTTCGCCCCACCGCATAGTCGATTAGCCTGAATTCGATATCGGAGGTAATGTCGTGCAGGGTGGACCTTCCCTATTGTTACCCTTTTTCTACAGCACGTAATCATCGCTTTGAAATGAAATCCTTTATACCTCATAGAAAAATACTACAATGTCCCAAAAGTAGTAAATACGAGGGCGGGTCAATAAGTCCGTGACTTTTTGAATTTCTGACCTCCTTACTGAAACAGCAACACTGCTCCTGTCAACAGGCATCTGTCAGTTGACTCCTGTCAAAATTTAAACTTGCTGCGTCAGTTAGTTTGTGTTTGACAGCTATTTTTATCAGACTACTCACTAATTTGAGGAGAAAATGGAAAAAACTGAATTTCGTGTGCTTATTAAGCATTATTTCTTGCGAAAAAAAACCATTACCGAGACCAAGGCTAAGCTTGATAAATACTATGGGGACTCTGCACCATCGATTTCAATGGTAAAAAAGTGGTTTACTGAATTTCGTTGTGGCCGTACAAGCACTGAAGATGCCGAACGTCCTGGGCGCCCAGTTGAGGTCTCTACACCCGAAACAATCGAAAAAATTCACGATATGGTGTTGTCCGACCGAAGATTGAAAGTGCGAGAGATTGTGGAAGCCGTAGGGATCTCGCATGGCTCAGTGGTTTCAATTTTGAATGATCACTTGGGCATGAGAAAGCTTTCCGCAAGATGGGTGCCGCGTTTGCTCACAGTCGACCACAAACGCAATCGTGTAACAACTTCACAGGAAGGTTTGGCGTTGTTTAATCGCAATATGGAGGAGTTTTTGCGCCGTTTTGTAACCGTGGACGAAACATGGATCCATCACAACACACCAGAGAACAAACAACAGTCAAAACAGTGGGTTTCTAAGGGTGAATCGGCGCCAAAGAAGGCCAAGGTGGGTTTGTCAGCCAATAAAGTTATGGCGACTGTTTTTTGGGATGCACGCGGGATAATCCACATTGACTACCTTCAAAAGGGAAGAACAATCAATGGGGAATATTATGCCAACTTATTGGACCGATTCAATGACGATTTGAAAAAAAAACGACCTCATTTTGCCAAGAAAAAAGTTCTTTTCCACCAAGACAATGCAAGGGTGCACACATGTGCAGTTGCCATGGCAAAAATCCATGAATTGGGCTATGAATTGCTCCCTCATCCACCCTATTCTCCAGATTTGGCTCCGAGCGACTACTTCTTGTTCCCAAACCTGAAGAAATGGCTTGGTGGAAAAAGATTTGACTCCAATGTTGAAGTCATCTCGCAAACAAAGGCCTATTTTGAGGACCTCGAAAAACCATTTTTTTTGGAAGGGATAAAAAATTGGAGAAGCATTGGACAAAGTGTATAGAGCTCAAGGGAGACTACGTTGAAAAATAAAATTATTTTTTTATCAACAAATCTGTGTTTTAATCCAAAAGTCACGGACTTATTGACCCGCCCTCGTAGTTTTGCTCGTTCGTTAAAAATATTAGATATTCTGCTTCATCCTCCATCTCAACGTTTATTTATAATAACATTCTAGCTATCAGGTCTTTGGACAAAGGCAATCTGTTTGCTGCATACTATGCGTCCAGCTCAGCATTTCCACATTTCACTACTACGAATCCACCTTCGCACTTGTATAATAGCAAGAGCTCTCACTGCATAAACTTTTTTCTGAACAGATCGGAAACAGCATTTGTGCAGGCGTCCCTAAAATGGTGAACCTTCCTTTCTTTCCTCTTAGAGCCCTAATGCACTTTTTTTTCCAATGCCAGAAAACGCATGTAAATCGAAAAACGAAAACTTCTTAATGGCCGGCGAACGGTTTACGTAGCAATTTTGGTCATTTTATGAGATATCTCACCAAAAAGTGGAATATCAGTCTAGCGAAAGCAGCTGATATTTCTAAGGCATTTGACAGTTTGTCATCAAGCTATGTTGTCGAATATGCGAGCATTTAGATCGATGTCTTCCTCAATGGATCTTATTACTTTTCGGAACGTTCAATACAAGTTGCTCTGGATGGTTTCAAGTCTGATATTCGTAAAATAAATGTTGGGGGCCTCAGGTCCCTGTTCGGTCTGACACTCTTCTCAATCTTCATTAACGCAGTAGTTTCTGAACTCATGTCCCCCCTTTCATGTATGTTAAGCTCGTTAAAACCCGATATCAACGGCATAATTTACAGCGGAACTATCAACAGAGTGGAATTCAATGATGTCTGTAGCCGCTTATGCGAAATTTAAATACCCAGCCACTATCAACGAATGGAACTTGCATCTCAGAAAACCGAAAAATTTGTTATCTCGGTACGTGTGTCAATGACACCTTACGTTGGAATGACCATTAATTCGAGGTCACCAAAAAAGCTGCCAGACTTCTAGGTTTTCTCAAGCAATGTAGGAAATCAACCAATCTGATCTGGCCTCAATATATGAGTATAACACATTCATCCGCCCAAAACTGGAGTATAATGCTCACATCTGATTGGGGGTCCAAAAGATTTGAGTAGATGTTAAATACATAGGATCGGCGAAATTACTGATCCTCTGCAGATCTTTTTTTTAAATGTCAAATCTTCCAGCAGATGATCCATCACCATTCTTCACGACAAACGGTCAATTAGAGACCATATCAAAAATAATATACTGCACTTTAAATATGAGCAGCCTGTTTAGGTTGAAGTAATGTTTCTCCAAATCAATAAAGTATGCATCTTTGCATTATTTCGTGCTTTTGTTCCACAGGGCATCAGATGACAGTCTAGACGCGGCATATATGAGGCCATCAGCGCAAAAGTGGTGTAACCCACAATTTTGTTGGTTGCTGTTCTGGTGTTACATACTTTCTTACATTACCAACTATCAACACAAAAGTGGTGTAAGCCACCTTCTGGTATTCAAGAAACAATTAAAATAATGTTCACAAAAGAAATTAAATTAAAAAAAATATTTACCAAATTTAAAATCCCCATTCTCTCCTAATTAAATATATCGGGGTTACACCACTTTTGCACTGATAGCCTCATATAATAATATATCGCCTGTCATGAAACCGAATTGACTAACCGGAATTATACTTTTGTTCAAAAAGTTCTTAGTCAGGACACAACTTTACCCGAGCATCGAACTTGTCGAGTTTTAGAGGCTAACTAAGGTTAGTGATTCTTGAGACTTTCTCCAGATGAGGGTGTTAACAAAATCCTGAAATACGGACCCCCAACTGTTTCCAAATCGCTAAAAGACTCCTCCAAGCGCAAGAGATCGTTGGAGGAAACCATTCCGGTTCCCAAAAGGGCCAAAACGAGAGCACCCCCAGGACCTTCCGATGCTACATCTCTGAGGTCTTTTAGCGATGTCCTAAAGGATGAAATTATGATCGCGGTGATCGACAGGAACGACGCCGATGGAGCTATTTCAGCAGACCGGTGGCAGCTGGTCAAGTAGAAGCTTTCAAGCAACTTCTTGACAATAATGCGGGAAAACCCCGGACCACCTGAAATTATTCTGGTACCGGGGCCACGTCGATTTCACCAACCAAAGATCCTTGGATCTCTATAAAATAGCTATAGGTGGTTTAGGAGAGGTCTGGCCAGGTGATAGGCTCGAGGTCGTGGCAAAGGAGGATATCCCCAGCAGACCTTGAACCCGCGCCTGGATCCCAGCTGAACCCTCCTCCCCAGAAGACATTCTGGAGATCACTAGGCTCTGTAACCCGACCCTTTCGACTCATGACTGGAAGGTCGCGAAACTAGAGTAATTAAGGGGCCCTTACAGATGCGCGCTAATTGTGATCAATAAGGAACCCCTTAACCGCGGACCGAAAGCATGATTCGATTCGGTTTCGAGCATATCTATCTAAGGGTCTATAAGAAGACGAGCTGGATGCTGATAAGATCATAAAACGTCGGCATATATCTCTAGTTTTATGTCGGAGATGGATACCGACAACGAAACAAACAGAGATCCTTTACGGTCAGACTTGGAGGATGAGCTTTTGGGCTCGCCTTCAGAATCGGAGGAATCTTGCAGCACCGTGTTAGGGGTTTCTTTGGAGGATTGCAGCAATAACGCCATCATTTCTTCAAATTAACCTCCATCATTCAAAAAAGGCCTCGGCTGCACTCATTCTGCGTCTATCCAAGGGCACAGATGGCATCATCCTAATCCAAGAACCATGGATTGCTGAAAACGTTGTTCGTGGACTAAGGACACCTCTATATGTTCCGCTATATACCAAAGACAAAGGCAAGATCATAACTTGTATATTAGTGAAACGTAGCCTAAATTCATTTCTACTTCCTAACCTCAGCGACCCCGGCTTAACCGCTGCCAGGCTGGAAACGGGCTTCTAGATAACATCGGCTTCACGACCAAATGGGCCCTCTCCCTGGTGAAAACCTGGAAAGGGTGGTAGTGGAAGCAGGAAGACACAAAACTGACCTCATCATAGGATGCGATGCCAACGCGCTTCACACTATATTGGGCAGCACCAATACCAACGACAGAGGGGAGTCACTTTTTGAATACATTATTAGTACTAACCTCACTGTATGTAACACCGGTAATGATCCAACATTCAAACATCCATTACAGAAACAGAAACCAACAAGAAGTGCTTGACATCACTCTTGTATCCAAGCGCATTGATCATTTAATAACGAACTCAATGGTATCAGCGGAACACTCCTTTTCAGATCACAAATACATCCAGTTCGCTTTAATGAATGCTCCCCCCTGCCAAACAGCATTTCGTAACTATCGGAAAATTGACTGGCTCGAATACAGGGAAATACTTTTATAAAGTATCTCTCCCGATTTTTCAAGCCCCCCAGACAACACCAATGGCTCTAACACGGGCTCTCAACCAATCGATGGCCGTCTCCTGCCCGTACTGGTGGACATCCACACTGAGGCTGCTTAGACACGCTGGCAGGAAACTTTTCAACAAACCATAAACCTCAAGAAAAGCGTCCGATTGGGAGTCAAATGTAACACCGAGTATTTTTGGGAATTAAAAATGCTAATTGAAATGTTTTTAAAAACGACAGGAATTTGCTTTTCGCAACTGTATGTTTTACATATGTGGAGTATTTTGCATTTTGGGAGAGATATGATTTCCCGATTGATTTCAAGACTGGTAGTATACATTTGTGCCAGCTGGGTTAGATCGTTGCATTGGGACAAAATGATAAGATCGTCTGCATAGTTTGTGCTCCACTAGTTTATAGTTGTCAATTATTTGGTTATTTCGTTGAAATTTATTTATTATAAATTATAAATAGGGTACCCGAAATTGGCGATCCTTGGGGTATGCCATTCTGCATCTTGTGAATTTTTGAGTATCTATAGTTGGATTTGATGTTCTGTTCGTAAGGAAAGATTTTACGTATTTGAAGATCTTGATCAAGTTTTTCAAAATAAAGGTATGCCAATATGATCAGAGGCTTTTTCAAAATCAATTAACAATATAGAAGCATGGTTTTTTGAGACAGAGCTGAGGAGATAAATTGGTCCAAATGCAGTAAAGCGTCCGCGATACATCTCCCTTTCTTAAAACCGATTCCGTCGAAGAATCTTGAGAGGAATTCATTATTGAAGAAGATCTACGTACATTATAAGTTGAATTATGTTGTAGGAAAATCGGGTTAGACATGTTTTGGGGGTAATATAGAGGACTCTATGGCACGGAGTCCGAATGATGAGCTGAATGGTGGTTGGTGTTAGATGTCATCATCATCCACTAAATATGAAGGCATTGTGTAATAATGATTGGTTTTGATAAGACTTACGATAACGGAGAATCAGTGGATTTTGCAGTTGTTTGAGATTTTGTATTAGGAAGGTTGGTTTGATTTTGGTTGTGCGAGATGATATTTAAATTTTGTGATTTTGTATAAGTGTGGATTTCAGAGGACTTGGAAGTAGATGTAGATGGTTGGTTGTCGCTAAATTTGGTGTGTGTGGAGTTAGTGGGGGTGTTGGGTATGTTCATGGTGTTACTGTTGTTGTTCTGAGCAGTTATATTTTTATTGTAAGAGTTTGTTGGTGGTGTTATCTGGGGTGGGACAGCGATTGAGGTTTGTGAATTGTTTTTTCCGAAAGATGTATTATGTGATGCACAGTAATTAATGTTTGACGGAGCTTTTTCTGATTGGGGTAGGTTTTTTGTGACTGCAGAGTGGGTTACGCGAAGAGCAGGTGTAGGATGTTGTTCTTGAAAAATCATTTGGGCTTCAGCCATGGATTGGGATAATATTCGTTAACTTTAACGTTAAATCAACCAATGTTAACTGAAGTAGGTGGCCGGAAGAGGTCAAATGTAAGGAGGACGAGCCCAGTGGCGCGTTGATTGCCGTCTACAGTTTTTTTTTAATTTAAAAACATCTGTCACACCTTGTGTTTTCATCTCTTGGATTATTTCAGTTTCAGGCACGTTAATTAGGCACGGTGCGTAGACTGTACCTTTTGAGGAGTTTAAGCTTGAATGAAGTGTTTTGGAGACAGGGCAGATGTTAGACAAAGCTTTTTGTCTAAGAAATAGGTCAGCGATTTTTTGGGACTTAGTTAGGACCAAAAGGTTCCCATCACGGAGTTGGCTGATATTGTCATATGAAGTACTGATGTTATCGATTGCTTTCTTAAGCAGGAAGACGCTGTAAGATGAAAGCGGTTTTTCTGCTTTTAATGATGATATTATCACAAATTTTGGATTATTGGGTGAAGCTTGATTTGGTAGCACATTATCAAAGCTATAGTTTAGAATGGGTGGGTGGGTAGTTCGTTTTTTTCCTTTTATGTTGTTTGGGTTCGGATAGCAGATCTACATCGAGATCGCTAAACCGATTGCCAGAGAGAACACATGGCCCAGAGGCCATTGTAAAGTTGTTTGTCACTTGTTTTTTTTTTTTCACTAATATGAAGAAATGTGAATGCGCGAAGAAAGGTACAATGGGTTTGTTATCGTCAAGTAACAAATAAACAAGTTAGAGTAGTGCAAGCTCAGTAACTAGTGTATTTTCAACGAGTAGACATTTCGTGAAAAACTTCTCATTGAGAATTTCGATTCTTCTGGCAACTTTAACAACGCCAGCTTTTTCGTGTATTATCATTGTGGAAAAATCCCAGGGCAAATTCAACATCAATTTCAATTCTGTTCTGTGGTATTTGTAGTTTTTTTTGTGTATTTTGGCACAGTTAACCCATACAGGAGATCCATAAGTAATCAAAGCTTGAAAGATTACCTTAAACATTATGATTTAGTATCGATTTCCGATTCATCAATGGATACAGCATTTTCGTGGCGATGTTTAACTTATTTAAAGTATTTTTGATATGTATACCAAAAGTTAGTTTCTGATCCAAGTAAACCCCGAGGTATTTGATAGCACTAGCCCATGACGTGTATCGAGGTTTTATGGTATTATGAGGAAAATGGCAAGGTGGTATAATTCTTGTAAAAAAGATTGATTGACTTTTATCCGCATTGATTTTTACTTTCCAATGTTTAAAATATTCATATCCAGTCGACTCTAGTTAATCCGAAACTCGATTTGATTCGACGACCAAATGAAATAAGAATTGGCTGGCTGAACTGTAAAGTCGATGAACTTATTCCAAACCCAATGCGTTGTGTTCCTTACCATAAAGATTTCAAATTTTATTGTTACCACAGAATCTTAGAAAAAACACTTTCTTAAGTTAAAAAAAAAAACATAAACTAAACTATAAATACATTCGTCTCCAACGAATAATAACAAAAATATAAAATAATTCTAATTCAAAAAGTAATAATGTAAAAAAATAAAGTCTTCCACATTTAAGAAAACTTCTAAGGCTCAAATTGAAAGGTACATTTAAAAATACATAAAAGTAATGAACGAATTATAAAAACAATTAAGAAATTAATAATTGCTTCCTATGGTATATCAAAAAACTATTATTGCCATTTGTGCAAAGGTACTACATGTTGCGGTAATGCAACACTACAAGCCTGCTCCTTGGATTACCGCGGGTTAAACTCGAACACATGATGATAGAAGGAGCACACCTTTGTTGTCCTTCCACTTAACAGCTGTAATATCATCATCATCTCGAACCCATTCTTCCCACTCATTTCTTTTCATCTTTGAATTTTTTAATAACTGGTCCAACGCGGTTCTTCATGACAGTGCCGGTGTGGTAAATAGCATTCTGTCTTAGTGCATTGGCACACTTAACACTTGTAAAAAAAAACACGATCTGTCTATACATAGCCTCTTTCTGATACAACATTGGTCAAAACCTTTACTATAGAGGCTCCCAATCCGAACTCCTTCACATCTGTTTCTCCAAGAGAACCTTTTCCAGTGCAGATATGAAAATTCAACACTAAACCATCGCTTGCTGCAGGAATGCAATTTTTCAAGTTCAATGGATTTGGCTTTGCGGGCATGTACTGACGAAAGCCACATCGTCCAGAGAAATTAATCATTTGCTAATCTACTGCGGTGTGGTAGGAATCGTCAAGGTCAAACACATTTTGAACACAAGATAAATAAATGGTCGGACCTTCTACAATCGGTCTGATCCCGGTTGATTTCCGCTTTTGCTTTTGACAAACCTTCGAAGCTCACAAGCTCCTCATGCACTCAGCTATTTTCGACCCCCGAAAGTCATTTGACCGGTATATTTGCAACTGTGGGAAACGTAAGCAACACATCAAGATATGAATTCCGGTCAAAGGTATAATTTCGTCCGTTGATGTGCCTAGGGGACGATGATCACGTTTTGGAAAAGCAGAACAGTTTGTTACGTGCGCTGTTTCTTCCCAGAAAGGTATATCAAGGTACTGAAAGAATTTGTCTAAAATGCTTGCGGACGTGTTCTCCTCGGGCATTAATTGATCTTGATCAAGATCTCGGAGCAGAAATCTTATTGTAAAAAAAAAAAAAAACTATTAACGAACAACTCCTTTTTTGTTCTTGTTTTACCCTTTCTTCAGCCATTTCATAGTTCTCTGTTGTTTAGGATCATTTTCATTGGAAATTGATTAGGACATTTCTTTGAGATAACCTTATAGAAATACTTTTGCGCATACATACATATAAATTCAAACAACATTGAATCGGTGAAACCGTAAATCGTAAATGGTAAACATTAATCTAATAGTGAAATAGTTTTCTTTTTGGTGGTTAATTCGATTGCACACAATGGCTGGTACACCGAACTCCGTGGACTCTCATCGAAGATCTCTTCGATCGGTAAACAAATCGGGAACGTCTCTTAAATTATCAAGCTCTACGGACGCTTTAAATTTAATAAACAATCGCTTCGAATCACTAAAAGACAACTTATTAAACTCCATCATTACTGCGGTGAAAAATGAGTTAAAAAGGAAATTAAAATCCCTAGAAGAGCAATTGCTTAGCAAATTTAATTCGCTAAAATCAGAATTCGATCTGAAACTGGAAAAAGTGGAACATTACTTTAATGATACGTGTCTTTCTCTTCATAAATCAATTCAATCTTTAGAAAATGAAAACAAACTTCTCAGAGCCCAGACTGATTTTCTCTCTCGTAAGAGCATTGCTGGTGATGAAGAGTGACAACCTGTTAAAATCTGTATTTTCGCGTTTCGGAAGAGTGTTCGTGAAGAAAAATGCAAGAGACAATTCAATTGCAGTTTCTGACATTTCTAAGTTAGTGTCAATCACCTCAACTGAAACTACCCATTCGCCCTTTACATCCTCCGTTACTGCCGTTGACCGTACTTCTTCAGGAGATGCTGCTGGGAGTCTTACATAACATAAATCAGCTTTCTGTTTTTTGTTTATTTTCATTTGACGTACTTTTTTCTTACTGTTTTACTAATTAAATTCTTTTACTTTTAATGTATTTATATATTTATTATTTTTGTTTTTATTTATCATTTCTAATTTATGCTTGTATCTTTCCAACGACGACGACGTAAACCACAGAGTGAGTGTGGGATGGATGAAATGGCGGGAAAATTCGGGAATCTTTTGCGACCGAAAATTTCCACTAAAATTAAAGCGGAAACTCTACAACACAGTTGTTAGACCAGCTCTTATATACGGTTCATAGTGCTGGACAATGTACGAAGCGTTTAAAAACAAAATTACGACAGCGGAAATGAAAATGTAAAGGATGTCTAGTGGAGTCACTAAACGCGATTGCATTAGATCTACGCGTATAAGAGGAAGTCCACATATAAAGAATTCGGTAACCGAACAGATTGAGGCGAATAGAATAAGCTGGTATTGCCACGTTCAAAGAAGATCTGCGGAAAATCCGGTTAAAAACGCACTATCAACTACGGTCACTCCAACTGTAAGAAAACGAGGTCGGAAAAAGAATTCCTGGATTTCTCAGATGGCAAATGCGCAATAACGCCTGGGGCTAACCACTGAAGCGATCCAGGATCGAGCATTATGTAGACGCGTTCTGCGGTCTGCGACATTAGCCAACCCCTTAAGCGGAGCAGCAGCGATGCAGTAAAAATGGGAAACTCGTTACGCATAAGTTCGTATAACGAAGAAAGGGTTAATAAAAGGATAAGAAGAAGAAGGTGAAGCTTGTATCTTTCCAATAACTATTTTCTGTTACTATGTTGTTATTTATATTGCAAATTTTCCTATGACTTGTTTTCCTTTGATACGTTCTGAAAGCGGTATAATCCTTTTTTAATACCATTCCTTATCTTTTTATATGAACTTAAACTATCCTGATAAAATCAGGACCGTTCTCAATGCAATGTGTGGGTCAAATCAGGGAATTAAGGTTTGCCACTTAAATGTCGATAGCATTCGAGCTAAGTATACGATTTTGTATCAAACGTTCTGTACCTCTAAAATTGATGTGTTAATGGTCTCTGAATCTTGGCTTAACAGTCATATTCTAACTAATATGGTTGATTTCCCCAATTTCAAATTGTTTGGAAGTGACCGCATAGATAGGGTAGGAGGGGGTGTGTGTATATATGCCAAAACTTCACTGAAGCCTAAATGTGTGTATACGTCTTTAAGGTCTGTGATTCAATTTTGTTGTATAGATTTTAGTACTTTGAATGAGAAAATGCTCCTGGTTGCTGTGTACTCGCCTCCTAAATGTGTTTTTAGAAAAAAACGTAGAAGAACTTGAAGAAATTTTACTAAAATTACAAAGCAATTATACCAAAGTTCTGGTGGGGGGTGACCTCAATGTTAAAATACTTAAGTGCAATAATACAACTAGTCTATTTCAATTTTTCTGTGATAAGGTTGGGTTATCTCCAATTAATTCTCGATACCCTACGTGTTTTAAATCTCTACATAACCCCTCACTACTTGACATGTTTTTAACTAATAAAACTTCAAATGTTCTATGTTTCGATCAAATAGTCATACCTAACCACTGAAGCGATCCAGGACCGAGCATTATGTAGACGCGTTCTGCGGTCTGCGACATTAGCCAACCCCTTAAGCGGAGCAGCAGCGATGCAGTAAAAATGGGAAACTCGTTACGCATAAGTTCGTATAACGAAGAAAGGGTTAATAAAAGGATAAGAAGAAGAAGGAGAAGCTTGTATCTTTCCAATAACTATTTTCTGTTACTATGTTGTTATTTATATTGCAAATTTTCCTATGACTTGTTTTCCTTTGATACGTTCTGAAAGCGGTATAATCCTTTTTTAATACCATTCCTTATCTTTTTATATGAACTTAAACTATCCTGATAAAATCAGGACCGTTCTCAATGCAATGTGTGGGTCAAATCAGGGAATTAAGGTTTGCCACTTAAATGTCGATAGCATTCGAGCTAAGTATACGATTTTGTATCAAACGTTCTGTACCTCTAAAATTGATGTGTTAATGGTCTCTGAATCTTGGCTTAACAGTCATATTCTAACTAATATGGTTGATTTCCCCAATTTCAAATTGTTTGGAAGTGACCGCATAGATAGGGTAGGAGGGGGTGTGTGTATATATGCCAAAACTTCACTGAAGCCTAAATGTGTGTATACGTCTTTAAGGTCTGTGATTCAATTTTGTTGTATAGATTTTAGTACTTTGAATGAGAAAATGCTCCTGGTTGCTGTGTACTCACCTCCTAAATGTGTTTTTAGAAAAAAACGTAGAAGAACTTGAAGAAATTTTACTAAAATTACAAAGCAATTATACCAAAGTTCTGGTGGGGGGTGACCTCAATGTTAAAATACTTAAGTGCAATAATACAACTAGTCTATTTCAATTTTTCTGTGATAAGGTTGGGTTATCTCCAATTAATTCTCGATACCCTACGTGTTTTAAATCTCTACATAACCCCTCACTACTTGACATGTTTTTAACTAATAAAACTTCAAATGTTCTATGTTTCGATCAAATAGGTATGACTACTGAATTTATTCAGGATTTAATTTTTTGTTCATTTAATTTCTCTGTAGACCGATCCAACTGTGATACGATTTTCAACTTCATTTTACTTCATGATAATTTCGTGCCTGTTGTAACTAAACGTATTAATTCTCGTCCGTGTCCGTGGTATAGTAGAGCAATTCAATGTAAAATTACTGAACGAGAGCGTCGTTATAAAAAATTCAAACGAAATCCTACGCTGGAAATAGGCTTGAATTCCTTAAGAAAGGAAGTCACTGTCCTTACTCGCAATGCCAAGAAGTTTTATTTTATAAATAAGCTCGAACTCAATTTGGGTTCTAAGCAATTGTAAATCGTAAATGGTAAACATTAATCTAATAGTGAAATAGTTTTCTTTTTGGTGGTTAATTCGATTGCACACAATGGCTGGTACACCGAACTCCGTGGACTCTCATCGAAGATCTCTTCGATCGGTAAACAAATCGGGAACGTCTCTTAAATTATCAAGCTCTACGGACGCTTTAAATTTAATAAACAATCGCTTCAAATCACTAAAAGACAACTTATTAAACTCCATCATTACTGCGGTGAAAAATGAGTTAAAAAGGAAATTAAAATCCCTAGAAGAGCAATTGCTTAGCAAATTTAATTCGCTAAAATCAGAATTCGATCTGAAACTGGAAAAAGTGGAACATTACTTTAATGATACGTGTCTTTCTCTTCATAAATCAATTCAATCTTTAGAAAATGAAAACAAACTTCTCAGAGCCCAGACTGATTTTCTCTCTCGTAAGAGCATTGCTGGTGATGAAGAGTGACAACCTGTTAAAATCTGTATTTTCGCGTTTCGGAAGAGTGTTCGTGAAGAAAAATGCAAGAGACAATTCAATTGCAGTTTCTGACATTTCTAAGTTAGTGTCAATCACCTCAACTGAAACTACCCATTCGCCCTTTACATCCTCCGTTACTGCCGTTGACCGTACTTCTTCAGGAGATGCTGCTGGGAGTCTTACATAACATAAATCAGCTTTCTGTTTTTTGTTTATTTTCATTTGACGTACTTTTTTCTTACTGTTTTACTAATTAAATTCTTTTACTTTTAATGTATTTATATATTTATTATTTTTGTTTTTATTTATCATTTCCAATTTATGCTTGTATCTTTCCAACGACGACGACGTAAACCACAGAGTGAGTGTGGGATGGATGAAATGGCGGGAAAATTCGGGAATCTTTTGCGACCGAAAATTTCCACTAAAATTAAAGGGGAAACTCTACAACACAGTTGTTAGACCAGCTCTTATATACGGTTCATAGTGCTGGACAATGTACGAAGCGTTTAAAAACAAAATTACGACAGCGGAAATGAAAATGTAAAGGATGTCTAGTGGAGTCACTAAACGCGATTGCATTAGATCTACGCGTATAAGAGGAAGTCCACATATAAAGAATTCGGTAACCGAACAGATTGAGGCGAATAGAATAAGTTGGTATTGCCACGTTCAAAGAAGATCTGCGGAAAATCCGGTTAAAAACGCACTATCAACTACGGTCACTCCAACTGTAAGAAAACGAGGTCGGAAAAAGAATTCCTGGATTTCTCAGATGGCAAATGCGCAATAACGCCTGGGGCTAACCACTGAAGCGATCCAGGACCGAGCATTATGTAGACGCGTTCTGCGGTCTGCGACATTAGCCAACCCCTTAAGCGGAGCAGCAGCGATGCAGTAAAAATGGGAAACTCGTTACGCATAAGTTCGTATAACGAAGAAAGGGTTAATAAAAGGATAAGAAGAAGAAGGAGAAGCTTGTATCTTTCCAAAAACTATTTTCTGTTACTATGTTGTTATTTATATTGCAAATTTTCCTATGACTTGTTTTCCTTTGATACGTTCTGAAAGCGGTATAATCCTTTTTTAATACCATTCCTTATCTTTTTATATGAACTTAAACTATCCTGATAAAATCAGGACCGTTCTCAATGCAATGTGTGGGTCAAATCAGGGAATTAAGGTTTGCCACTTAAATGTCGATAGCATTCGAGCTAAGTATACGATTTTGTATCAAACGTTCTGTACCTCTAAAATTGATGTGTTAATGGTCTCTGAATCTTGGCTTAACAGTCATATTCTAACTAATATGGTTGATTTCCCCAATTTCAAATTGTTTGGAAGTGACCGCATAGATAGGGTAGGAGGGGGTGTGTGTATATATGCCAAAACTTCACTGAAGCCTAAATGTGTGTATGCGTCTTTAAGGTCTGTGATTCAATTTTGTTGTATAGATTTTAGTACTTTGAATGAGAAAATGCTCCTGGTTGCTGTGTATCGCCTCCTAAATGTGTTTTTAGAAAAAAACGTAGAAGAACTTGAAGAAATTTTACTAAAATTACAAAGCAATTATACCAAAGTTCTGGTGGGGGGTGACCTCAATGTTAAAATACTTAAGTGCAATAATACAACTAGTCTATTTCAATTTTTCTGTGATAAGGTTGGGTTATCTCCAATTAATTCTCGATACCCTACGTGTTTTAAATCTCTACATAACCCCTCACTACTTGACATGTTTTTAACTAATAAAACTTCAAATGTTCTATGTTTCGATCAAATAGGTATGACTACTGAATTTATTCAGGATTTAATTTTTTGTTCATTTAATTTCTCTGTAGACCGATCCAACTGTGATACGATTTTCAACTTCATTTTACTTCATGATAATTTCGTGCCTGTTGTAACTAAACGTATTAATTCTCGTCCGTGTCCGTGGTATAGTAGAGCAATTCAATGTAAAATTACTGAACGAGAGCGTCTTTATAAAAAATTCAAACGAAATCCTACGCTGGAAATAGGCTTGAATTCCTTAAAAAAGGAAGTCACTGTCCTTACTCGCAATGCCAAGAAGTTTTATTTTATAAATAAGCTCGAACTCAATTTGGGTTCTAAGCAATTGTAAATCGTAAATGGTAAACATTAATCTAATAGTGAAATAGTTTTCTTTTTGGTGGTTAATTCGATTGCACACAATGGCTGGTACACCGAACTCCGTGGACTCTCATCGAAGATCTCTTCGATCGGTAAACAAATCGGGAACGTCTCTTAAATTATCAAGCTCTACGGACGCTTTAAATTTAATAAACAATCGCTTCGAATCACTAAAAGACAACTTATTAAACTCCATCATTACTGCGGTGAAAAATGAGTTAAAAAGGAAATTAAAATCCCTAGAAGAGCAATTGCTTAGCAAATTTAATTCGCTAAAATCAGAATTCGATCTGAAACTGGAAAAAGTGGAACATTACTTTAATGATACGTGTCTTTCTCTTCATAAATCAATTCAATCTTTAGAAAATGAAAACAAACTTCTCAGAGCCCAGACTGATTTTCTCTCTCGTAAGAGCATTGCTGGTGATGAAGAGTGACAACCTGTTAAAATCTGTATTTTCGCGTTTCGGAAGAGTGTTCGTGAAGAAAAATGCAAGAGACAATTCAATTGCAGTTTCTGACATTTCTAAGTTAGTGTCAATCACCTCAACTGAAACTACCCATTCGCCCTTTACATCCTCCGTTACTGCCGTTGACCGTACTTCTTCAGGAGATGCTGCTGGGAGTCTTACATAACATAAATCAGCTTTCTGTTTTTTGTTTATTTTCATTTGACGTACTTTTTTCTTACTGTTTTACTTATTAAATTCTTTTACTTTTAATGTATTTATATATTTATTATTTTTGTTTTTATTTATCATTTCTAATTTATGCTTGTATCTTTCCAACGACGACGACGTAAACCACAGAGTGAGTGTGGGATGGATGAAATGGCGGGAAAATTCGGGAATCTTTTGCGACCGAAAATTTCCACTAAAATTAAAGGGGAAACTCTACAACACAGTTGTTAGACCAGCTCTTATATACGGTTCATAGTGCTGGACAATGTACGAAGCGTTTAAAAACAAAATTACGACAGCGGAAATGAAAATGTAAAGGATGTCTAGTGGAGTCACTAAACGCGATTGCATTAGATCTACGCGTATAAGAGGAAGTCCACATATAAAGAATTCGGTAACCGAACAGATTGAGGCGAATAGAATAAGCTGGTATTGCCACGTTCAAAGAAGATCTGCGGAAAATCCGGTTAAAAACGCACTATCAACTACGGTCACTCCAACTGTAAGAAAACGAGGTCGGAAAAAGAATTCCTGGATTTCTCAGATGGCAAATGCGCAATAACGCCTGGGGCTAACCACTGAAGCGATCCAGGACCGAGCATTATGTAGACGCGTTCTGCGGTCTGCGACATTAGCCAACCCCTTAAGCGGAGCAGCAGCGATGCAGTAAAAATGGGAAACTCGTTACGCATAAGTTCGTATAACGAAGAAAGGGTTAATAAAAGGATAAGAAGAAGAAGGTGAAGCTTGTATCTTTCCAATAACTATTTTCTGTTACTATGTTGTTATTTATATTGCAAATTTTCCTATGACTTGTTTTCCTTTGATACGTTCTGAAAGCGGTATAATCCTTTTTTAATACCATTCCTTATCTTTTTATATGAACTTAAACTATCCTGATAAAATCAGGACCGTGCTCAATGCAATGTGTGGGTCAAATCAGGGAATTAAGGTTTGCCACTTAAATGTCGATAGCATTCGAGCTAAGTATACGATTTTGTATCAAACGTTCTGTACCTCTAAAATTGATGTGTTAATGGTCTCTGAATCTTGGCTTAACAGTCATATTCTAACTAATATGGTTGATTTCCCCAATTTCAAATTGTTTGGAAGTGACCGCATAGATAGGGTAGGAGGGGGTGTGTGTATATATGCCAAAACTTCACTGAAGCCTAAATGTGTGTATACGTCTTTAAGGTCTGTGATTCAATTTTGTTGTATAGATTTTAGTACTTTGAATGAGAAAATGCTCCTGGTTGCTGTGTACTCGCCTCCTAAATGTGTTTTTAGAAAAAAACGTAGAAGAACTTGAAGAAATTTTACTAAAATTACAAAGCAATTATACCAAAGTTCTGGTGGGGGGTGACCTCAATGTTAAAATACTTAAGTGCAATAATACAACTAGTCCATTTCAATTTTTCTGTGATAAGGTTGGGTTATCTCCAATTAATTCTCGATACCCTACGTGTTTTAAATCTCTACATAACCCCTCACTACTTGACATGTTTTTAACTAATAAAACTTCAAATGTTCTATGTTTCGATCAAATAGGTATGACTACTGAATTTATTCAGGATTTAATTTTTTGTTCATTTAATTTCTCTGTAGACCGATCCAACTGTGATACGATTTTCAACTTCATTTTACTTCATGATAATTTCGTGCCTGTTGTAACTAAACGTATTAATTCTCGTCCGTGTCCGTGGTATAGTAGAGCAATTCAATGTAAAATTACTGAACGAGAGCGTCTTTATAAAAAATTCAAACGAAATCCTACGCTGGAAATAGGCTTGAATTCCTTAAGAAAGGAAGTCACTGTCCTTACTCGCAATGCCAAGAAGTTTTATTTTATAAATAAGCTCGAACTCAATTCGGGTTCTAAGCAATTGTAAATCGTAAATGGTAAACATTAATCTAATAGTGAAATAGTTTTCTTTTTGGTGGTTAATTCGATTGCACACAATGGCTGGTACACCGAACTCCGTGGACTCTCATCGAAGATCTCTTCGATCGGTAAACAAATCGGGAACGTCTCTTAAATTATCAAGCTCTACGGACGCTTTAAATTTAATAAACAATCGCTTCGAATCACTAAAAGACAACTTATTAAACTCCATCATTACTGCGGTGAAAAATGAGTTAAAAAGGAAATTAAAATCCCTAGAAGAGCAATTGCTTAGCAAATTTAATTCGCTAAAATCAGAATTCGATCTGAAACTGGAAAAAGTGGAACATTACTTTTATGATACGTGTCTTTCTCTTCATAAATCAATTCAATCTTTAGAAAATGAAAAAAAACTTCTCAGAGCCCAGACTGATTTTCTCTCTCGTAAGAGCATTGCTGGTGATGAAGAGTGACAACCTGTTAAAATCTGTATTTTCGCGTTTCGGAAGAGTGTTCGTGAAGAAAAATGCAAGAGACAATTCAATTGCAGTTTCTGACATTTCTAAGTTAGTGTCAATCACCTCAACTGAAACTACCCATTCGCCCTTTACATCCTCCGTTACTGCCGTTGACCGAACTTCTTCAGGAGATGCTGCTGGGAGTCTTACATAACATAAATCAGCTTTCTGTTTTTTGTTTATTTTCATTTGACGTACTTTTTTCTTACTGTTTTACTAATTAAATTCTTTTACTTTTAATGTATTTATATATTTATTATTTTTGTTTTTATTTATCATTTCTAATTTATGCTTGTATCTTTCCAACGACGACGACGTAAACCACAGAGTGAGTGTGGGATGGATGAAATGGCGGGAAAATTCGGGAATCTTTTGCGACCGAAAATTTCCACTAAAATTAAAGGGGAAACTCTACAACACAGTTGTTAGACCAGCTCTTATATACGGTTCATAGTGCTGGACAATGTACGAAGCGTTTAAAAACAAAATTACGACAGCGGAAATGAAAATGTAAAGGATGTCTAGTGGAGTCACTAAACGCGATTGCATTAGATCTACGCGTATAAGAGGAAGTCCACATATAAAGAATTCGGTAACCGAACAGATTGAGGCGAATAGAATAAGCTGGTATTGCCACGTTCAAAGAAGATCTGCGGAAAATCCGGTTAAAAACGCACTATCAACTACGGTCACTCCAACTGTAAGAAAACGAGGTCGGAAAAAGAATTCCTGGATTTCTCAGATGGCAAATGCGCAATAACGCCTGGGGCTAACCACTGAAGCGATCCAGGACCGAGCATTATGTAGACGCGTTCTGCGGTCTGCGACATTAGCCAACCCCTTAAGCGGAGCAGCAGCGATGCAGTAAAAATGGGAAACTCGTTACGCATAAGTTCGTATAACGAAGAAAGGGTTAATAAAAGGATAAGAAGAAGAAGGAGAAGCTTGTATCTTTCCAATAACTATTTTCTGTTACTATGTTGTTATTTATATTGCAAATTTTCCTATGACTTGTTTTCCTTTGATACGTTCTGAAAGCGGTATAATCCTTTTTTAATACCATTCCTTATCTTTTTATATGAACTTAAACTATCCTGATAAAATCAGGACCGTTCTCAATGCAATGTGTGGGTCAAATCAGGGAATTAAGGTTTGCCACTTAAATGTCGATAGCATTCGAGCTAAGTATACGATTTTGTATCAAACGTTCTGTACCTCTAAAATTGATGTGTTAATGGTCTCTGAATCTTGGCTTAACAGTCATATTCTAACTAATATGGTTGATTTCCCCAATTTCAAATTGTTTGGAAGTGACCGCATAGATAGGGTAGGAGGGGGTGTGTGTATATATGCCAAAACTTCACTGAAGCCTAAATGTGTGTATGCGTCTTTAAGGTCTGTGATTCAATTTTGTTGTATAGATTTTAGTACTTTGAATGAGAAAATGCTCCTGGTTGCTGTGTATCGCCTCCTAAATGTGTTTTTAGAAAAAAACGTAGAAGAACTTGAAGAAATTTTACTAAAATTACAAAGCAATTATACCAAAGTTCTGGTGGGGGGTGACCTCAATGTTAAAATACTTAAGTGCAATAATACAACTAGTCTATTTCAATTTTTCTGTGATAAGGTTGGGTTATCTCCAATTAATTCTCGATACCCTACGTGTTTTAAATCTCTACATAACCCCTCACTACTTGACATGTTTTTAACTAATAAAACTTCAAATGTTCTATGTTTCGATCAAATAGGTATGACTACTGAATTTATTCAGGATTTAATTTTTTGTTCATTTAATTTCTCTGTAGACCGATCCAACTGTGATACGATTTTCAACTTCATTTTACTTCATGATAATTTCGTGCCTGTTGTAACTAAACGTATTAATTCTCGTCCGTGTCCATGGTATAGTAGAGCAATTCAATGTAAAATTACTGAACGAGAGCGTCTTTATAAAAAATTCAAACGAAATCCTACGCTGGAAATAGGCTTGAATTCCTTAAAAAAGGAAGTCACTGTCCTTACTCGCAATGCCAAGAAGTTTTATTTTATAAATAAGCTCGAACTCAATTTGGGTTCTAAGCAATTGTAAATCGTAAATGGTAAACATTAATCTAATAGTGAAATAGTTTTCTTTTTGGTGGTTAATTCGATTGCACACAATGGCTGGTACACCGAACTCCGTGGACTCTCATCGAAGATCTCTTCGATCGGTAAACAAATCGGGAACGTCTCTTAAATTATCAAGCTCTACGGACGCTTTAAATTTAATAAACAATCGCTTCGAATCACTAAAAGACAACTTATTAAACTCCATCATTACTGCGGTGAAAAATGAGTTAAAAAGGAAATTAAAATCCCTAGAAGAGCAATTGCTTAGCAAATTTAATTCGCTAAAATCAGAATTCGATCTGAAACTGGAAAAAGTGGAACATTACTTTAATGATACGTGTCTTTCTCTTCATAAATCAATTCAATCTTTAGAAAATGAAAACAAACTTCTCAGAGCCCAGACTGATTTTCTCTCTCGTAAGAGCATTGCTGGTGATGAAGAGTGACAACCTGTTAAAATCTGTATTTTCGCGTTTCGGAAGAGTGTTCGTGAAGAAAAATGCAAGAGACAATTCAATTGCAGTTTCTGACATTTCTAAGTTAGTGTCAATCACCTCAACTGAAACTACCCATTCGCCCTTTACATCCTCCGTTACTGCCGTTGACCGTACTTCTTCAGGAGATGCTGCTGGGAGTCTTACATAACATAAATCAGCTTTCTGTTTTTTGTTTATTTTCATTTGACGTACTTTTTTCTTACTGTTTTACTTATTAAATTCTTTTACTTTTAATGTATTTATATATTTATTATTTTTGTTTTTATTTATCATTTCTAATTTATGCTTGTATCTTTCCAACGACGACGACGTAAACCACAGAGTGAGTGTGGGATGGATGAAATGGCGGGAAAATTCGGGAATCTTTTGCGACCGAAAATTTCCACTAAAATTAAAGGGGAAACTCTACAACACAGTTGTTAGACCAGCTCTTATATACGGTTCATAGTGCTGGACAATGTACGAAGCGTTTAAAAACAAAATTACGACAGCGGAAATGAAAATGTAAAGGATGTCTAGTGGAGTCACTAAACGCGATTGCATTAGATCTACGCGTATAAGAGGAAGTCCACATATAAAGAATTCGGTAACCGAACAGATTGAGGCGAATAGAATAAGCTGGTATTGCCACGTTCAAAGAAGATCTGCGGAAAATCCGGTTAAAAACGCACTATCAACTACGGTCACTCCAACTGTAAGAAAACGAGGTCGGAAAAAGAATTCCTGGATTTCTCAGATGGCAAATGCGCAATAACGCCTGGGGCTAACCACTGAAGCGATCCAGGACCGAGCATTATGTAGACGCGTTCTGCGGTCTGCGACATTAGCCAACCCCTTAAGCGGAGCAGCAGCGATGCAGTAAAAATGGGAAACTCGTTACGCATAAGTTCGTATAACGAAGAAAGGGTTAATAAAAGGATAAGAAGAAGAAGGAGAAGCTTGTATCTTTCCAAAAACTATTTTCTGTTACTATGTTGTTATTTATATTGCAAATTTTCCTATGACTTGTTTTCCTTTGATACGTTCTGAAAGCGGTATAATCCTTTTTTAATACCATTCCTTATCTTTTTATATGAACTTAAACTATCCTGATAAAATCAGGACCGTTCTCAATGCAATGTGTGGGTCAAATCAGGGAATTAAGGTTTGCCACTTAAATGTCGATAGCATTCGAGCTAAGTATACGATTTTGTATCAAACGTTCTGTACCTCTAAAATTGATGTGTTAATGGTCTCTGAATCTTGGCTTAACAGTCATATTCTAACTAATATGGTTGATTTCCCCAATTTCAAATTGTTTGGAAGTGACCGCATAGATAGGGTAGGAGGGGGTGTGTGTATATATGCCAAAACTTCACTGAAGCCTAAATGTGTGTATGCGTCTTTAAGGTCTGTGATTCAATTTTGTTGTATAGATTTTAGTACTTTGAATGAGAAAATGCTCCTGGTTGCTGTGTATCGCCTCCTAAATGTGTTTTTAGAAAAAAACGTAGAAGAACTTGAAGAAATTTTACTAAAATTACAAAGCAATTATACCAAAGTTCTGGTGGGGGGTGACCTCAATGTTAAAATACTTAAGTGCAATAATACAACTAGTCTATTTCAATTTTTCTGTGATAAGGTTGGGTTATCTCCAATTAATTCTCGATACCCTACGTGTTTTAAATCTCTACATAACCCCTCACTACTTGACATGTTTTTAACTAATAAAACTTCAAATGTTCTATGTTTCGATCAAATAGTCATACCTAACCACTGAAGCGATCCAGGACCGAGCATTATGTAGACGCGTTCTGCGGTCTGCGACATTAGCCAACCCCTTAAGCGGAGCAGCAGCGATGCAGTAAAAATGGGAAACTCGTTACGCATAAGTTCGTATAACGAAGAAAGGGTTAATAAAAGGATAAGAAGAAGAAGGTGAAGCTTGTATCTTTCCAATAACTATTTTCTGTTACTATGTTGTTATTTATATTGCAAATTTTCCTATGACTTGTTTTCCTTTGATACGTTCTGAAAGCGGTATAATCCTTTTTTAATACCATTCCTTATCTTTTTATATGAACTTAAACTATCCTGATAAAATCAGGACCGTTCTCAATGCAATGTGTGGGTCAAATCAGGGAATTAAGGTTTGCCACTTAAATGTCGATAGCATTCGAGCTAAGTATACGATTTTGTATCAAACGTTCTGTACCTCTAAAATTGATGTGTTAATGGTCTCTGAATCTTGGCTTAACAGTCATATTCTAACTAATATGGTTGATTTCCCCAATTTCAAATTGTTTGGAAGTGACCGCATAGATAGGGTAGGAGGGGGTGTGTGTATATATGCCAAAACTTCACTGAAGCCTAAATGTGTGTATACGTCTTTAAGGTCTGTGATTCAATTTTGTTGTATAGATTTTAGTACTTTGAATGAGAAAATGCTCCTGGTTGCTGTGTACTCGCCTCCTAAATGTGTTTTTAGAAAAAAACGTAGAAGAACTTGAAGAAATTTTACTAAAATTACAAAGCAATTATACCAAAGTTCTGGTGGGGGGTGACCTCAATGTTAAAATACTTAAGTGCAATAATACAACTAGTCCATTTCAATTTTTCTGTGATAAGGTTGGGTTATCTCCAATTAATTCTCGATACCCTACGTGTTTTAAATCTCTACATAACCCCTCACTACTTGACATGTTTTTAACTAATAAAACTTAAAATGTTCTATGTTTCGATCAAATAGGTATGACTACTGAATTTATTCAGGATTTAATTTTTTGTTCATTTAATTTCTCTGTAGACCGATCCAACTGTGATACGATTTTCAACTTCATTTTACTTCATGATAATTTCGTGCCTGTTGTAACTAAACGTATTAATTCTCGTCCGTGTCCATGGTATAGTAGAGCAATTCAATGTAAAATTACTGAACGAGAGCGTCTTTATAAAAAATTCAAACGAAATCCTACGCTGGAAATAGGCTTGAATTCCTTAAAAAAGGAAGTCACTGTCCTTACTCGCAATGCCAAGAAGTTTTATTTTATAAATAAGCTCGAACTCAATTTGGGTTCTAAGCAATTGTAAATCGTAAATGGTAAACATTAATCTAATAGTGAAATAGTTTTCTTTTTGGTGGTTAATTCGATTGCACACAATGGCTGGTACACCGAACTCCGTGGACTCTCATCGAAGATCTCTTCGATCGGTAAACAAATCGGGAACGTCTCTTAAATTATCAAGCTCTACGGACGCTTTAAATTTAATAAACAATCGCTTCGAATCACTAAAAGACAACTTATTAAACTCCATCATTACTGCGGTGAAAAATGAGTTAAAAAGGAAATTAAAATCCCTAGAAGAGCAATTGCTTAGCAAATTTAATTCGCTAAAATCAGAATTCGATCTGAAACTGGAAAAAGTGGAACATTACTTTAATGATACGTGTCTTTCTCTTCATAAATCAATTCAATCTTTAGAAAATGAAAACAAACTTCTCAGAGCCCAGACTGATTTTCTCTCTCGTAAGAGCATTGCTGGTGATGAAGAGTGACAACCTGTTAAAATCTGTATTTTCGCGTTTCGGAAGAGTGTTCGTGAAGAAAAATGCAAGAGACAATTCAATTGCAGTTTCTGACATTTCTAAGTTAGTGTCAATCACCTCAACTGAAACTACCCATTCGCCCTTTACATCCTCCGTTACTGCCGTTGACCGTACTTCTTCAGGAGATGCTGCTGGGAGTCTTACATAACATAAATCAGCTTTCTGTTTTTTGTTTATTTTCATTTGACGTACTTTTTTCTTACTGTTTTACTAATTAAATTCTTTTACTTTTAATGTATTTATATATTTATTATTTTTGTTTTTATTTATCATTTCTAATTTATGCTTGTATCTTTCCAACGACGACGACGTAAACCACAGAGTGAGTGTGGGATGGATGAAATGGCGGGAAAATTCGGGAATCTTTTGCGACCGAAAATTTCCACTAAAATTAAAGGGGAAACTCTACAACACAGTTGTTAGACCAGCTCTTATATACGGTTCATAGTGCTGGACAATGTACGAAGCGTTTAAAAACAAAATTACGACAGCGGAAATGAAAATGTAAAGGATGTCTAGTGGAGTCACTAAACGCGATTGCATTAGATCTACGCGTATAAGAGGAAGTCCACATATAAAGAATTCGGTAACCGAACAGATTGAGGCGAATAGAATAAGCTGGTATTGCCACGTTCAAAGAAGATCTGCGGAAAATCCGGTTAAAAACGCACTATCAACTACGGTCACTCCAACTGTAAGAAAACGAGGTCGGAAAAAGAATTCCTGGATTTCTCAGATGGCAAATGCGCAATAACGCCTGGGGCTAACCACTGAAGCGATCCAGGACCGAGCATTATGTAGACGCGTTCTGCGGTCTGCGACATTAGCCAACCCCTTAAGCGGAGCAGCAGCGATGCAGTAAAAATGGGAAACTCGTTACGCATAAGTTCGTATAACGAAGAAAGGGTTAATAAAAGGATAAGAAGAAGAAGGAGAAGCTTGTATCTTTCCAAAAACTATTTTCTGTTACTATGTTGTTATTTATATTGCAAATTTTCCTATGACTTGTTTTCCTTTGATACGTTCTGAAAGCGGTATAATCCTTTTTTAATACCATTCCTTATCTTTTTATATGAACTTAAACTATCCTGATAAAATCAGGACCGTTCTCAATGCAATGTGTGGGTCAAATCAGGGAATTAAGGTTTGCCACTTAAATGTCGATAGCATTCGAGCTAAGTATACGATTTTGTATCAAACGTTCTGTACCTCTAAAATTGATGTGTTAATGGTCTCTGAATCTTGGCTTAACAGTCATATTCTAACTAATATGGTTGATTTCCCCAATTTCAAATTGTTTGGAAGTGACCGCATAGATAGGGTAGGAGGGGGTGTGTGTATATATGCCAAAACTTCACTGAAGCCTAAATGTGTGTATGCGTCTTTAAGGTCTGTGATTCAATTTTGTTGTATAGATTTTAGTACTTTGAATGAGAAAATGCTCCTGGTTGCTGTGTATCGCCTCCTAAATGTGTTTTTAGAAAAAAACGTAGAAGAACTTGAAGAAATTTTACTAAAATTACAAAGCAATTATACCAAAGTTCTGGTGGGGGGTGACCTCAATGTTAAAATACTTAAGTGCAATAATACAACTAGTCTATTTCAATTTTTCTGTGATAAGGTTGGGTTATCTCCAATTAATTCTCGATACCCTACGTGTTTTAAATCTCTACATAACCCCTCACTACTTGACATGTTTTTAACTAATAAAACTTCAAATGTTCTATGTTTCGATCAAATAGTCATACCTAACCACTGAAGCGATCCAGGACCGAGCATTATGTAGACGCGTTCTGCGGTCTGCGACATTAGCCAACCCCTTAAGCGGAGCAGCAGCGATGCAGTAAAAATGGGAAACTCGTTACGCATAAGTTCGTATAACGAAGAAAGGGTTAATAAAAGGATAAGAAGAAGAAGGTGAAGCTTGTATCTTTCCAATAACTATTTTCTGTTACTATGTTGTTATTTATATTGCAAATTTTCCTATGACTTGTTTTCCTTTGATACGTTCTGAAAGCGGTATAATCCTTTTTTAATACCATTCCTTATCTTTTTATATGAACTTAAACTATCCTGATAAAATCAGGACCGTTCTCAATGCAATGTGTGGGTCAAATCAGGGAATTAAGGTTTGCCACTTAAATGTCGATAGCATTCGAGCTAAGTATACGATTTTGTATCAAACGTTCTGTACCTCTAAAATTGATGTGTTAATGGTCTCTGAATCTTGGCTTAACAGTCATATTCTAACTAATATGGTTGATTTCCCCAATTTCAAATTGTTTGGAAGTGACCGCATAGATAGGGTAGGAGGGGGTGTGTGTATATATGCCAAAACTTCACTGAAGCCTAAATGTGTGTATACGTCTTTAAGGTCTGTGATTCAATTTTGTTGTATAGATTTTAGTACTTTGAATAAGAAAATGCTCCTGGTTGCTGTGTACTCGCCTCCTAAATGTGTTTTTAGAAAAAAACGTAGAAGAACTTGAAGAAATTTTACTAAAATTACAAAGCAATTATACCAAAGTTCTGGTGGGGGGTGACCTCAATGTTAAAATACTTAAGTGCAATAATACAACTAGTCCATTTCAATTTTTCTGTGATAAGGTTGGGTTATCTCCAATTAATTCTCGATACCCTACGTGTTTTAAATCTCTACATAACCCCTCACTACTTGACATGTTTTTAACTAATAAAACTTCAAATGTTCTATGTTTCGATCAAATAGGTATGACTACTGAATTTATTCAGGATTTAATTTTTTGTTCATTTAATTTCTCTGTAGACCGATCCAACTGTGATACGATTTTCAACTTCATTTTACTTCATGATAATTTCGTGCCTGTTGTAACTAAACGTATTAATTCTCGTCCGTGTCCGTGGTATAGTAGAGCAATTCAATGTAAAATTACTGAACGAGAGCGTCTTTATAAAAAATTCAAACGAAATCCTACGCTGGAAATAGGCTTGAATTCCTTAAGAAAGGAAGTCACTGTCCTTACTCGCAATGCCAAGAAGTTTTATTTTATAAATAAGCTCGAACTCAATTCGGGTTCTAAGCAATTGTAAATCGTAAATGGTAAACATTAATCTAATAGTGAAATAGTTTTCTTTTTGGTGGTTAATTCGATTGCACACAATGGCTGGTACACCGAACTCCGTGGACTCTCATCGAAGATCTCTTCGATCGGTAAACAAATCGGGAACGTCTCTTAAATTATCAAGCTCTACGGACGCTTTAAATTTAATAAACAATCGCTTCGAATCACTAAAAGACAACTTATTAAACTCCATCATTACTGCGGTGAAAAATGAGTTAAAAAGGAAATTAAAATCCCTAGAAGAGCAATTGCTTAGCAAATTTAATTCGCTAAAATCAGAATTCGATCTGAAACTGGAAAAAGTGGAACATTACTTTAATGATACGTGTCTTTCTCTTCATAAATCAATTCAATCTTTAGAAAATGAAAACAAACTTCTCAGAGCCCAGACTGATTTTCTCTCTCGTAAGAGCATTGCTGGTGATGAAGAGTGACAACCTGTTAAAATCTGTATTTTCGCGTTTCGGAAGAGTGTTCGTGAAGAAAAATGCAAGAGACAATTCAATTGCAGTTTCTGACATTTCTAAGTTAGTGTCAATCACCTCAACTGAAACTACCCATTCGCCCTTTACATCCTCCGTTACTGCCGTTGACCGTACTTCTTCAGGAGATGCTGCTGGGAGTCTTACATAACATAAATCAGCTTTCTGTTTTTTGTTTATTTTCATTTGACGTACTTTTTTCTTACTGTTTTACTAATTAAATTCTTTTACTTTTAATGTATTTATATATTTATTATTTTTGTTTTTATTTATCATTTCTAATTTATGCTTGTATCTTTCCAACGACGACGACGTAAACCACAGAGTGAGTGTGGGATGGATGAAATGGCGGGAAAATTCGGGAATCTTTTGCGACCGAAAATTTCCACTAAAATTAAAGGGGAAACTCTACAACACAGTTGTTAGACCAGCTCTTATATACGGTTCATAGTGCTGGACAATGTACGAAGCGTTTAAAAACAAAATTACGACAGCGGAAATGAAAATGTAAAGGATGTCTAGTGGAGTCACTAAACGCGATTGCATTAGATCTACGCGTATAAGAGGAAGTCCACATATAAAGAATTCGGTAACCGAACAGATTGAGGCGAATAGAATAAGCTGGTATTGCCACGTTCAAAGAAGATCTGCGGAAAATCCGGTTAAAAACGCACTATCAACTACGGTCACTCCAACTGTAAGAAAACGAGGTCGGAAAAAGAATTCCTGGATTTCTCAGATGGCAAATGCGCAATAACGCCTGGGGCTAACCACTGAAGCGATCCAGGACCGAGCATTATGTAGACGCGTTCTGCGGTCTGCGACATTAGCCAACCCCTTAAGCGGAGCAGCAGCGATGCAGTAAAAATGGGAAACTCGTTACGCATAAGTTCGTATAACGAAGAAAGGGTTAATAAAAGGATAAGAAGAAGAAGGAGAAGCTTGTATCTTTCCAATAACTATTTTCTGTTACTATGTTGTTATTTATATTGCAAATTTTCCTATGACTTGTTTTCCTTTGATACGTTCTGAAAGCGGTATAATCCTTTTTTAATACCATTCCTTATCTTTTTATATGAACTTAAACTATCCTGATAAAATCAGGACCGTTCTCAATGCAATGTGTGGGTCAAATCAGGGAATTAAGGTTTGCCACTTAAATGTCGATAGCATTCGAGCTAAGTATACGATTTTGTATCAAACGTTCTGTACCTCTAAAATTGATGTGTTAATGGTCTCTGAATCTTGGCTTAACAGTCATATTCTAACTAATATGGTTGATTTCCCCAATTTCAAATTGTTTGGAAGTGACCGCATAGATAGGGTAGGAGGGGGTGTGTGTATATATGCCAAAACTTCACTGAAGCCTAAATGTGTGTATGCGTCTTTAAGGTCTGTGATTCAATTTTGTTGTATAGATTTTAGTACTTTGAATGAGAAAATGCTCCTGGTTGCTGTGTATCGCCTCCTAAATGTGTTTTTAGAAAAAAACGTAGAAGAACTTGAAGAAATTTTACTAAAATTACAAAGCAATTATACCAAAGTTCTGGTGGGGGGTGACCTCAATGTTAAAATACTTAAGTGCAATAATACAACTAGTCTATTTCAATTTTTCTGTGATAAGGTTGGGTTATCTCCAATTAATTCTCGATACCCTACGTGTTTTAAATCTCTACATAACCCCTCACTACTTGACATGTTTTTAACTAATAAAACTTCAAATGTTCTATGTTTCGATCAAATAGGTATGACTACTGAATTTATTCAGGATTTAATTTTTTGTTCATTTAATTTCTCTGTAGACCGATCCAACTGTGATACGATTTTCAACTTCATTTTACTTCATGATAATTTCGTGCCTGTTGTAACTAAACGTATTAATTCTCGTCCGTGTCCATGGTATAGTAGAGCAATTCAATGTAAAATTACTGAACGAGAGCGTCTTTATAAAAAATTCAAACGAAATCCTACGCTGGAAATAGGCTTGAATTCCTTAAAAAAGGAAGTCACTGTCCTTACTCGCAATGCCAAGAAGTTTTATTTTATAAATAAGCTCGAACTCAATTTGGGTTCTAAGCAATTGTAAATCGTAAATGGTAAACATTAATCTAATAGTGAAATAGTTTTCTTTTTGGTGGTTAATTCGATTGCACACAATGGCTGGTACACCGAACTCCGTGGACTCTCATCGAAGATCTCTTCGATCGGTAAACAAATCGGGAACGTCTCTTAAATTATCAAGCTCTACGGACGCTTTAAATTTAATAAACAATCGCTTCGAATCACTAAAAGACAACTTATTAAACTCCATCATTACTGCGGTGAAAAATGAGTTAAAAAGGAAATTAAAATCCCTAGAAGAGCAATTGCTTAGCAAATTTAATTCGCTAAAATCAGAATTCGATCTGAAACTGGAAAAAGTGGAACATTACTTTAATGATACGTGTCTTTCTCTTCATAAATCAATTCAATCTTTAGAAAATGAAAACAAACTTCTCAGAGCCCAGACTGATTTTCTCTCTCGTAAGAGCATTGCTGGTGATGAAGAGTGACAACCTGTTAAAATCTGTATTTTCGCGTTTCGGAAGAGTGTTCGTGAAGAAAAATGCAAGAGACAATTCAATTGCAGTTTCTGACATTTCTAAGTTAGTGTCAATCACCTCAACTGAAACTACCCATTCGCCCTTTACATCCTCCGTTACTGCCGTTGACCGTACTTCTTCAGGAGATGCTGCTGGGAGTCTTACATAACATAAATCAGCTTTCTGTTTTTTGTTTATTTTCATTTGACGTACTTTTTTCTTACTGTTTTACTAATTAAATTCTTTTACTTTTAATGTATTTATATATTTATTATTTTTGTTTTTATTTATCATTTCTAATTTATGCTTGTATCTTTCCAACGACGACGACGTAAACCACAGAGTGAGTGTGGGATGGATGAAATGGCGGGAAAATTCGGGAATCTTTTGCGACCGAAAATTTCCACTAAAATTAAAGGGGAAACTCTACAACACAGTTGTTAGACCAGCTCTTATATACGGTTCATAGTGCTGGACAATGTACGAAGCGTTTAAAAACAAAATTACGACAGCGGAAATGAAAATGTAAAGGATGTCTAGTGGAGTCACTAAACGCGATTGCATTAGATCTACGCGTATAAGAGGAAGTCCACATATAAAGAATTCGGTAACCGAACAGATTGAGGCGAATAGAATAAGCTGGTATTGCCACGTTCAAAGAAGATCTGCGGAAAATCCGGTTAAAAACGCACTATCAACTACGGTCACTCCAACTGTAAGAAAACGAGGTCGGAAAAAGAATTCCTGGATTTCTCAGATGGCAAATGCGCAATAACGCCTGGGGCTAACCACTGAAGCGATCCAGGACCGAGCATTATGTAGACGCGTTCTGCGGTCTGCGACATTAGCCAACCCCTTAAGCGGAGCAGCAGCGATGCAGTAAAAATGGGAAACTCGTTACGCATAAGTTCGTATAACGAAGAAAGGGTTAATAAAAGGATAAGAAGAAGAAGGTGAAGCTTGTATCTTTCCAATAACTATTTTCTGTTACTATGTTGTTATTTATATTGCAAATTTTCCTATGACTTGTTTTCCTTTGATACGTTCTGAAAGCGGTATAATCCTTTTTTAATACCATTCCTTATCTTTTTATATGAACTTAAACTATCCTGATAAAATCAGGACCGTTCTCAATGCAATGTGTGGGTCAAATCAGGGAATTAAGGTTTGCCACTTAAATGTCGATAGCATTCGAGCTAAGTATACGATTTTGTATCAAACGTTCTGTACCTCTAAAATTGATGTGTTAATGGTCTCTGAATCTTGGCTTAACAGTCATATTCTAACTAATATGGTTGATTTCCCCAATTTCAAATTGTTTGGAAGTGACCGCATAGATAGGGTAGGAGGGGGTGTGTGTATATATGCCAAAACTTCACTGAAGCCTAAATGTGTGTATGCGTCTTTAAGGTCTGTGATTCAATTTTGTTGTATAGATTTTAGTACTTTGAATGAGAAAATGCTCCTGGTTGCTGTGTATCGCCTCCTAAATGTGTTTTTAGAAAAAAACGTAGAAGAACTTGAAGAAATTTTACTAAAATTACAAAGCAATTATACCAAAGTTCTGGTGGGGGGTGACCTCAATGTTAAAATACTTAAGTGCAATAATACAACTAGTCTATTTCAATTTTTCTGTGATAAGGTTGGGTTATCTCCAATTAATTCTCGATACCCTACGTGTTTTAAATCTCTACATAACCCCTCACTACTTGACATGTTTTTAACTAATAAAACTTCAAATGTTCTATGTTTCGATCAAATAGTCATACCTAACCACTGAAGCGATCCAGGACCGAGCATTATGTAGACGCGTTCTGCGGTCTGCGACATTAGCCAACCCCTTAAGCGGAGCAGCAGCGATGCAGTAAAAATGGGAAACTCGTTACGCATAAGTTCGTATAACGAAGAAAGGGTTAATAAAAGGATAAGAAGAAGAAGGTGAAGCTTGTATCTTTCCAATAACTATTTTCTGTTACTATGTTGTTATTTATATTGCAAATTTTCCTATGACTTGTTTTCCTTTGATACGTTCTGAAAGCGGTATAATCCTTTTTTAATACCATTCCTTATCTTTTTATATGAACTTAAACTATCCTGATAAAATCAGGACCGTTCTCAATGCAATGTGTGGGTCAAATCAGGGAATTAAGGTTTGCCACTTAAATGTCGATAGCATTCGAGCTAAGTATACGATTTTGTATCAAACGTTCTGTACCTCTAAAATTGATGTGTTAATGGTCTCTGAATCTTGGCTTAACAGTCATATTCTAACTAATATGGTTGATTTCCCCAATTTCAAATTGTTTGGAAGTGACCGCATAGATAGGGTAGGAGGGGGTGTGTGTATATATGCCAAAACTTCACTGAAGCCTAAATGTGTGTATACGTCTTTAAGGTCTGTGATTCAATTTTGTTGTATAGATTTTAGTACTTTGAATAAGAAAATGCTCCTGGTTGCTGTGTACTCGCCTCCTAAATGTGTTTTTAGAAAAAAACGTAGAAGAACTTGAAGAAATTTTACTAAAATTACAAAGCAATTATACCAAAGTTCTGGTGGGGGGTGACCTCAATGTTAAAATACTTAAGTGCAATAATACAACTAGTCCATTTCAATTTTTCTGTGATAAGGTTGGGTTATCTCCAATTAATTCTCGATACCCTACGTGTTTTAAATCTCTACATAACCCCTCACTACTTGACATGTTTTTAACTAATAAAACTTAAAATGTTCTATGTTTCGATCAAATAGGTATGACTACTGAATTTATTCAGGATTTAATTTTTTGTTCATTTAATTTCTCTGTAGACCGATCCAACTGTGATACGATTTTCAACTTCATTTTACTTCATGATAATTTCGTGCCTGTTGTAACTAAACGTATTAATTCTCGTCCGTGTCCGTGGTATAGTAGAGCAATTCAATGTAAAATTACTGAACGAGAGCGTCTTTATAAAAAATTCAAACGAAATCCTACGCTGGAAATAGGCTTGAATTCCTTAAGAAAGGAAGTCACTGTCCTTACTCGCAATGCCAAGAAGTTTTATTTTATAAATAAGCTCGAACTCAATTCGGGTTCTAAGCAATTGTAAATCGTAAATGGTAAACATTAATCTAATAGTGAAATAGTTTTCTTTTTGGTGGTTAATTCGATTGCACACAATGGCTGGTACACCGAACTCCGTGGACTCTCATCGAAGATCTCTTCGATCGGTAAACAAATCGGGAACGTCTCTTAAATTATCAAGCTCTACGGACGCTTTAAATTTAATAAACAATCGCTTCGAATCACTAAAAGACAACTTATTAAACTCCATCATTACTGCGGTGAAAAATGAGTTAAAAAGGAAATTAAAATCCCTAGAAGAGCAATTGCTTAGCAAATTTAATTCGCTAAAATCAGAATTCGATCTGAAACTGGAAAAAGTGGAACATTACTTTAATGATACGTGTCTTTCTCTTCATAAATCAATTCAATCTTTAGAAAATGAAAACAAACTTCTCAGAGCCCAGACTGATTTTCTCTCTCGTAAGAGCATTGCTGGTGATGAAGAGTGACAACCTGTTAAAATCTGTATTTTCGCGTTTCGGAAGAGTGTTCGTGAAGAAAAATGCAAGAGACAATTCAATTGCAGTTTCTGACATTTCTAAGTTAGTGTCAATCACCTCAACTGAAACTACCCATTCGCCCTTTACATCCTCCGTTACTGCCGTTGACCGTACTTCTTCAGGAGATGCTGCTGGGAGTCTTACATAACATAAATCAGCTTTCTGTTTTTTGTTTATTTTCATTTGACGTACTTTTTTCTTACTGTTTTACTAATTAAATTCTTTTACTTTTAATGTATTTATATATTTATTATTTTTGTTTTTATTTATCATTTCTAATTTATGCTTGTATCTTTCCAACGACGACGACGTAAACCACAGAGTGAGTGTGGGATGGATGAAATGGCGGGAAAATTCGGGAATCTTTTGCGACCGAAAATTTCCACTAAAATTAAAGGGGAAACTCTACAACACAGTTGTTAGACCAGCTCTTATATACGGTTCATAGTGCTGGACAATGTACGAAGCGTTTAAAAACAAAATTACGACAGCGGAAATGAAAATGTAAAGGATGTCTAGTGGAGTCACTAAACGCGATTGCATTAGATCTACGCGTATAAGAGGAAGTCCACATATAAAGAATTCGGTAACCGAACAGATTGAGGCGAATAGAATAAGCTGGTATTGCCACGTTCAAAGAAGATCTGCGGAAAATCCGGTTAAAAACGCACTATCAACTACGGTCACTCCAACTGTAAGAAAACGAGGTCGGAAAAAGAATTCCTGGATTTCTCAGATGGCAAATGCGCAATAACGCCTGGGGCTAACCACTGAAGCGATCCAGGACCGAGCATTATGTAGACGCGTTCTGCGGTCTGCGACATTAGCCAACCCCTTAAGCGGAGCAGCAGCGATGCAGTAAAAATGGGAAACTCGTTACGCATAAGTTCGTATAACGAAGAAAGGGTTAATAAAAGGATAAGAAGAAGAAGGAGAAGCTTGTATCTTTCCAATAACTATTTTCTGTTACTATGTTGTTATTTATATTGCAAATTTTCCTATGACTTGTTTTCCTTTGATACGTTCTGAAAGCGGTATAATCCTTTTTTAATACCATTCCTTATCTTTTTGTATGAACTTAAACTATCCTGATAAAATCAGGACCGTTCTCAATGCAATGTGTGGGTCAAATCAGGGAATTAAGGTTTGCCACTTAAATGTCGATAGCATTCGAGCTAAGTATACGATTTTGTATCAAACGTTCTGTACCTCTAAAATTGATGTGTTAATGGTCTCTGAATCTTGGCTTAACAGTCATATTCTAACTAATATGGTTGATTTCCCCAATTTCAAATTGTTTGGAAGTGACCGCATAGATAGGGTAGGAGGGGGTGTGTGTATATATGCCAAAACTTCACTGAAGCCTAAATGTGTGTATGCGTCTTTAAGGTCTGTGATTCAATTTTGTTGTATAGATTTTAGTACTTTGAATGAGAAAATGCTCCTGGTTGCTGTGTATCGCCTCCTAAATGTGTTTTTAGAAAAAAACGTAGAAGAACTTGAAGAAATTTTACTAAAATTACAAAGCAATTATACCAAAGTTCTGGTGGGGGGTGACCTCAATGTTAAAATACTTAAGTGCAATAATACAACTAGTCTATTTCAATTTTTCTGTGATAAGGTTGGGTTATCTCCAATTAATTCTCGATACCCTACGTGTTTTAAATCTCTACATAACCCCTCACTACTTGACATGTTTTTAACTAATAAAACTTCAAATGTTCTATGTTTCGATCAAATAGTCATACCTAACCACTGAAGCGATCCAGGACCGAGCATTATGTAGACGCGTTCTGCGGTCTGCGACATTAGCCAACCCCTTAAGCGGAGCAGCAGCGATGCAGTAAAAATGGGAAACTCGTTACGCATAAGTTCGTATAACGAAGAAAGGGTTAATAAAAGGATAAGAAGAAGAAGGTGAAGCTTGTATCTTTCCAATAACTATTTTCTGTTACTATGTTGTTATTTATATTGCAAATTTTCCTATGACTTGTTTTCCTTTGATACGTTCTGAAAGCGGTATAATCCTTTTTTAATACCATTCCTTATCTTTTTATATGAACTTAAACTATCCTGATAAAATCAGGACCGTTCTCAATGCAATGTGTGGGTCAAATCAGGGAATTAAGGTTTGCCACTTAAATGTCGATAGCATTCGAGCTAAGTATACGATTTTGTATCAAACGTTCTGTACCTCTAAAATTGATGTGTTAATGGTCTCTGAATCTTGGCTTAACAGTCATATTCTAACTAATATGGTTGATTTCCCCAATTTCAAATTGTTTGGAAGTGACCGCATAGATAGGGTAGGAGGGGGTGTGTGTATATATGCCAAAACTTCACTGAAGCCTAAATGTGTGTATACGTCTTTAAGGTCTGTGATTCAATTTTGTTGTATAGATTTTAGTACTTTGAATAAGAAAATGCTCCTGGTTGCTGTGTACTCGCCTCCTAAATGTGTTTTTAGAAAAAAACGTAGAAGAACTTGAAGAAATTTTACTAAAATTACAAAGCAATTATACCAAAGTTCTGGTGGGGGGTGACCTCAATGTTAAAATACTTAAGTGCAATAATACAACTAGTCCATTTCAATTTTTCTGTGATAAGGTTGGGTTATCTCCAATTAATTCTCGATACCCTACGTGTTTTAAATCTCTACATAACCCCTCACTACTTGACATGTTTTTAACTAATAAAACTTAAAATGTTCTATGTTTCGATCAAATAGGTATGACTACTGAATTTATTCAGGATTTAATTTTTTGTTCATTTAATTTCTCTGTAGACCGATCCAACTGTGATACGATTTTCAACTTCATTTTACTTCATGATAATTTCGTGCCTGTTGTAACTAAACGTATTAATTCTCGTCCGTGTCCGTGGTATAGTAGAGCAATTCAATGTAAAATTACTGAACGAGAGCGTCTTTATAAAAAATTCAAACGAAATCCTACGCTGGAAATAGGCTTGAATTCCTTAAGAAAGGAAGTCACTGTCCTTACTCGCAATGCCAAGAAGTTTTATTTTATAAATAAGCTCGAACTCAATTCGGGTTCTAAGCAATTGTAAATCGTAAATGGTAAACATTAATCTAATAGTGAAATAGTTTTCTTTTTGGTGGTTAATTCGATTGCACACAATGGCTGGTACACCGAACTCCGTGGACTCTCATCGAAGATCTCTTCGATCGGTAAACAAATCGGGAACGTCTCTTAAATTATCAAGCTCTACGGACGCTTTAAATTTAATAAACAATCGCTTCGAATCACTAAAAGACAACTTATTAAACTCCATCATTACTGCGGTGAAAAATGAGTTAAAAAGGAAATTAAAATCCCTAGAAGAGCAATTGCTTAGCAAATTTAATTCGCTAAAATCAGAATTCGATCTGAAACTGGAAAAAGTGGAACATTACTTTAATGATACGTGTCTTTCTCTTCATAAATCAATTCAATCTTTAGAAAATGAAAACAAACTTCTCAGAGCCCAGACTGATTTTCTCTCTCGTAAGAGCATTGCTGGTGATGAAGAGTGACAACCTGTTAAAATCTGTATTTTCGCGTTTCGGAAGAGTGTTCGTGAAGAAAAATGCAAGAGACAATTCAATTGCAGTTTCTGACATTTCTAAGTTAGTGTCAATCACCTCAACTGAAACTACCCATTCGCCCTTTACATCCTCCGTTACTGCCGTTGACCGTACTTCTTCAGGAGATGCTGCTGGGAGTCTTACATAACATAAATCAGCTTTCTGTTTTTTGTTTATTTTCATTTGACGTACTTTTTTCTTACTGTTTTACTAATTAAATTCTTTTACTTTTAATGTATTTATATATTTATTATTTTTGTTTTTATTTATCATTTCTAATTTATGCTTGTATCTTTCCAACGACGACGACGTAAACCACAGAGTGAGTGTGGGATGGATGAAATGGCGGGAAAATTCGGGAATCTTTTGCGACCGAAAATTTCCACTAAAATTAAAGGGGAAACTCTACAACACAGTTGTTAGACCAGCTCTTATATACGGTTCATAGTGCTGGACAATGTACGAAGCGTTTAAAAACAAAATTACGACAGCGGAAATGAAAATGTAAAGGATGTCTAGTGGAGTCACTAAACGCGATTGCATTAGATCTACGCGTATAAGAGGAAGTCCACATATAAAGAATTCGGTAACCGAACAGATTGAGGCGAATAGAATAAGCTGGTATTGCCACGTTCAAAGAAGATCTGCGGAAAATCCGGTTAAAAACGCACTATCAACTACGGTCACTCCAACTGTAAGAAAACGAGGTCGGAAAAAGAATTCCTGGATTTCTCAGATGGCAAATGCGCAATAACGCCTGGGGCTAACCACTGAAGCGATCCAGGACCGAGCATTATGTAGACGCGTTCTGCGGTCTGCGACATTAGCCAACCCCTTAAGCGGAGCAGCAGCGATGCAGTAAAAATGGGAAACTCGTTACGCATAAGTTCGTATAACGAAGAAAGGGTTAATAAAAGGATAAGAAGAAGAAGGAGAAGCTTGTATCTTTCCAATAACTATTTTCTGTTACTATGTTGTTATTTATATTGCAAATTTTCCTATGACTTGTTTTCCTTTGATACGTTCTGAAAGCGGTATAATCCTTTTTTAATACCATTCCTTATCTTTTTGTATGAACTTAAACTATCCTGATAAAATCAGGACCGTTCTCAATGCAATGTGTGGGTCAAATCAGGGAATTAAGGTTTGCCACTTAAATGTCGATAGCATTCGAGCTAAGTATACGATTTTGTATCAAACGTTCTGTACCTCTAAAATTGATGTGTTAATGGTCTCTGAATCTTGGCTTAACAGTCATATTCTAACTAATATGGTTGATTTCCCCAATTTCAAATTGTTTGGAAGTGACCGCATAGATAGGGTAGGAGGGGGTGTGTGTATATATGCCAAAACTTCACTGAAGCCTAAATGTGTGTATGCGTCTTTAAGGTCTGTGATTCAATTTTGTTGTATAGATTTTAGTACTTTGAATGAGAAAATGCTCCTGGTTGCTGTGTATCGCCTCCTAAATGTGTTTTTAGAAAAAAACGTAGAAGAACTTGAAGAAATTTTACTAAAATTACAAAGCAATTATACCAAAGTTCTGGTGGGGGGTGACCTCAATGTTAAAATACTTAAGTGCAATAATACAACTAGTCTATTTCAATTTTTCTGTGATAAGGTTGGGTTATCTCCAATTAATTCTCGATACCCTACGTGTTTTAAATCTCTACATAACCCCTCACTACTTGACATGTTTTTAACTAATAAAACTTCAAATGTTCTATGTTTCGATCAAATAGGTATGACTACTGAATTTATTCAGGATTTAATTTTTTGTTCATTTAATTTCTCTGTAGACCGATCCAACTGTGATACGATTTTCAACTTCATTTTACTTCATGATAATTTCGTGCCTGTTGTAACTAAACGTATTAATTCTCGTCCGTGTCCATGGTATAGTAGAGCAATTCAATGTAAAATTACTGAACGAGAGCGTCTTTATAAAAAATTCAAACGAAATCCTACGCTGGAAATAGGCTTGAATTCCTTAAAAAAGGAAGTCACTGTCCTTACTCGCAATGCCAAGAAGTTTTATTTTATAAATAAGCTCGAACTCAATTTGGGTTCTAAGCAATTGTAAATCGTTAATGGTAAACATTAATCTAATAGTGAAATAGTTTTCTTTTTGGTGGTTAATTCGATTGCACACAATGGCTGGTACACCGAACTCCGTGGACTCTCATCGAAGATCTCTTCGATCGGTAAACAAATCGGGAACGTCTCTTAAATTATCAAGCTCTACGGACGCTTTAAATTTAATAAACAATCGCTTCGAATCACTAAAAGACAACTTATTAAACTCCATCATTACTGCGGTGAAAAATGAGTTAAAAAGGAAATTAAAATCCCTAGAAGAGCAATTGCTTAGCAAATTTAATTCGCTAAAATCAGAATTCGATCTGAAACTGGAAAAAGTGGAACATTACTTTAATGATACGTGTCTTTCTCTTCATAAATCAATTCAATCTTTAGAAAATGAAAACAAACTTCTCAGAGCCCAGACTGATTTTCTCTCTCGTAAGAGCATTGCTGGTGATGAAGAGTGACAACCTGTTAAAATCTGTATTTTCGCGTTTCGGAAGAGTGTTCGTGAAGAAAAATGCAAGAGACAATTCAATTGCAGTTTCTGACATTTCTAAGTTAGTGTCAATCACCTCAACTGAAACTACCCATTCGCCCTTTACATCCTCCGTTACTGCCGTTGACCGTACTTCTTCAGGAGATGCTGCTGGGAGTCTTACATAACATAAATCAGCTTTCTGTTTTTTGTTTATTTTCATTTGACGTACTTTTTTCTTACTGTTTTACTAATTAAATTCTTTTACTTTTAATGTATTTATATATTTATTATTTTTGTTTTTATTTATCATTTCTAATTTATGCTTGTATCTTTCCAACGACGACGACGTAAACCACAGAGTGAGTGTGGGATGGATGAAATGGCGGGAAAATTCGGGAATCTTTTGCGACCGAAAATTTCCACTAAAATTAAAGGGGAAACTCTACAACACAGTTGTTAGACCAGCTCTTATATACGGTTCATAGTGCTGGACAATGTACGAAGCGTTTAAAAACAAAATTACGACAGCGGAAATGAAAATGTAAAGGATGTCTAGTGGAGTCACTAAACGCGATTGCATTAGATCTACGCGTATAAGAGGAAGTCCACATATAAAGAATTCGGTAACCGAACAGATTGAGGCGAATAGAATAAGCTGGTATTGCCACGTTCAAAGAAGATCTGCGGAAAATCCGGTTAAAAACGCACTATCAACTACGGTCACTCCAACTGTAAGAAAACGAGGTCGGAAAAAGAATTCCTGGATTTCTCAGATGGCAAATGCGCAATAACGCCTGGGGCTAACCACTGAAGCGATCCAGGACCGAGCATTATGTAGACGCGTTCTGCGGTCTGCGACATTAGCCAACCCCTTAAGCGGAGCAGCAGCGATGCAGTAAAAATGGGAAACTCGTTACGCATAAGTTCGTATAACGAAGAAAGGGTTAATAAAAGGATAAGAAGAAGAAGGAGAAGCTTGTATCTTTCCAATAACTATTTTCTGTTACTATGTTGTTATTTATATTGCAAATTTTCCTATGACTTGTTTTCCTTTGATACGTTCTGAAAGCGGTATAATCCTTTTTTAATACCATTCCTTATCTTTTTATATGAACTTAAACTATCCTGATAAAATCAGGACCGTTCTCAATGCAATGTGTGGGTCAAATCAGGGAATTAAGGTTTGCCACTTAAATGTCGATAGCATTCGAGCTAAGTATACGATTTTGTATCAAACGTTCTGTACCTCTAAAATTGATGTGTTAATGGTCTCTGAATCTTGGCTTAACAGTCATATTCTAACTAATATGGTTGATTTCCCCAATTTCAAATTGTTTGGAAGTGACCGCATAGATAGGGTAGGAGGGGGTGTGTGTATATATGCCAAAACTTCACTGAAGCCTAAATGTGTGTATGCGTCTTTAAGGTCTGTGATTCAATTTTGTTGTATAGATTTTAGTACTTTGAATGAGAAAATGCTCCTGGTTGCTGTGTATCGCCTCCTAAATGTGTTTTTAGAAAAAAACGTAGAAGAACTTGAAGAAATTTTACTAAAATTACAAAGCAATTATACCAAAGTTCTGGTGGGGGGTGACCTCAATGTTAAAATACTTAAGTGCAATAATACAACTAGTCTATTTCAATTTTTCTGTGATAAGGTTGGGTTATCTCCAATTAATTCTCGATACCCTACGTGTTTTAAATCTCTACATAACCCCTCACTACTTGACATGTTTTTAACTAATAAAACTTCAAATGTTCTATGTTTCGATCAAATAGGTATGACTACTGAATTTATTCAGGATTTAATTTTTTGTTCATTTAATTTCTCTGTAGACCGATCCAACTGTGATACGATTTTCAACTTCATTTTACTTCATGATAATTTCGTGCCTGTTGTAACTAAACGTATTAATTCTCGTCCGTGTCCATGGTATAGTAGAGCAATTCAATGTAAAATTACTGAACGAGAGCGTCTTTATAAAAAATTCAAACGAAATCCTACGCTGGAAATAGGCTTGAATTCCTTAAAAAAGGAAGTCACTGTCCTTACTCGCAATGCCAAGAAGTTTTATTTTATAAATAAGCTCGAACTCAATTTGGGTTCTAAGCAATTGTAAATCGTAAATGGTAAACATTAATCTAATAGTGAAATAGTTTTCTTTTTGGTGGTTAATTCGATTGCACACAATGGCTGGTACACCGAACTCCGTGGACTCTCATCGAAGATCTCTTCGATCGGTAAACAAATCGGGAACGTCTCTTAAATTATCAAGCTCTACGGACGCTTTAAATTTAATAAACAATCGCTTCGAATCACTAAAAGACAACTTATTAAACTCCATCATTACTGCGGTGAAAAATGAGTTAAAAAGGAAATTAAAATCCCTAGAAGAGCAATTGCTTAGCAAATTTAATTCGCTAAAATCAGAATTCGATCTGAAACTGGAAAAAGTGGAACATTACTTTAATGATACGTGTCTTTCTCTTCATAAATCAATTCAATCTTTAGAAAATGAAAACAAACTTCTCAGAGCCCAGACTGATTTTCTCTCTCGTAAGAGCATTGCTGGTGATGAAGAGTGACAACCTGTTAAAATCTGTATTTTCGCGTTTCGGAAGAGTGTTCGTGAAGAAAAATGCAAGAGACAATTCAATTGCAGTTTCTGACATTTCTAAGTTAGTGTCAATCACCTCAACTGAAACTACCCATTCGCCCTTTACATCCTCCGTTACTGCCGTTGACCGTACTTCTTCAGGAGATGCTGCTGGGAGTCTTACATAACATAAATCAGCTTTCTGTTTTTTGTTTATTTTCATTTGACGTACTTTTTTCTTACTGTTTTACTAATTAAATTCTTTTACTTTTAATGTATTTATATATTTATTATTTTTGTTTTTATTTATCATTTCTAATTTATGCTTGTATCTTTCCAACGACGACGACGTAAACCACAGAGTGAGTGTGGGATGGATGAAATGGCGGGAAAATTCGGGAATCTTTTGCGACCGAAAATTTCCACTAAAATTAAAGGGGAAACTCTACAACACAGTTGTTAGACCAGCTCTTATATACGGTTCATAGTGCTGGACAATGTACGAAGCGTTTAAAAACAAAATTACGACAGCGGAAATGAAAATGTAAAGGATGTCTAGTGGAGTCACTAAACGCGATTGCATTAGATCTACGCGTATAAGAGGAAGTCCACATATAAAGAATTCGGTAACCGAACAGATTGAGGCGAATAGAATAAGCTGGTATTGCCACGTTCAAAGAAGATCTGCGGAAAATCCGGTTAAAAACGCACTATCAACTACGGTCACTCCAACTGTAAGAAAACGAGGTCGGAAAAAGAATTCCTGGATTTCTCAGATGGCAAATGCGCAATAACGCCTGGGGCTAACCACTGAAGCGATCCAGGACCGAGCATTATGTAGACGCGTTCTGCGGTCTGCGACATTAGCCAACCCCTTAAGCGGAGCAGCAGCGATGCAGTAAAAATGGGAAACTCGTTACGCATAAGTTCGTATAACGAAGAAAGGGTTAATAAAAGGATAAGAAGAAGAAGGAGAAGCTTGTATCTTTCCAATAACTATTTTCTGTTACTATGTTGTTATTTATATTGCAAATTTTCCTATGACTTGTTTTCCTTTGATACGTTCTGAAAGCGGTATAATCCTTTTTTAATACCATTCCTTATCTTTTTATATGAACTTAAACTATCCTGATAAAATCAGGACCGTTCTCAATGCAATGTGTGGGTCAAATCAGGGAATTAAGGTTTGCCACTTAAATGTCGATAGCATTCGAGCTAAGTATACGATTTTGTATCAAACGTTCTGTACCTCTAAAATTGATGTGTTAATGGTCTCTGAATCTTGGCTTAACAGTCATATTCTAACTAATATGGTTGATTTCCCCAATTTCAAATTGTTTGGAAGTGACCGCATAGATAGGGTAGGAGGGGGTGTGTGTATATATGCCAAAACTTCACTGAAGCCTAAATGTGTGTATGCGTCTTTAAGGTCTGTGATTCAATTTTGTTGTATAGATTTTAGTACTTTGAATGAGAAAATGCTCCTGGTTGCTGTGTATCGCCACCTAAATGTGTTTTTAGAAAAAAACGTAGAAGAACTTGAAGAAATTTTACTAAAATTACAAAGCAATTATACCAAAGTTCTGGTGGGGGGTGACCTCAATGTTAAAATACTTAAGTGCAATAATACAACTAGTCTATTTCAATTTTTCTGTGATAAGGTTGGGTTATCTCCAATTAATTCTCGATACCCTACGTGTTTTAAATCTCTACATAACCCCTCACTACTTGACATGTTTTTAACTAATAAAACTTCAAATGTTCTATGTTTCGATCAAATAGGTATGACTACTGAATTTATTCAGGATTTAATTTTTTGTTCATTTAATTTCTCTGTAGACCGATCCAACTGTGATACGATTTTCAACTTCATTTTACTTCATGATAATTTCGTGCCTGTTGTAACTAAACGTATTAATTCTCGTCCGTGTCCATGGTATAGTAGAGCAATTCAATGTAAAATTACTGAACGAGAGCGTCTTTATAAAAAATTCAAACAAAATCCTACGCTGGAAATAGGCTTGAATTCCTTAAAAAAGGAAGTCACTGTCCTTACTCGCAATGCCAAGAAGTTTTATTTTATAAATAAGCTCGAACTCAATTTGGGTTCTAAGCAATTGTAAATCGTAAATGGTAAACATTAATCTAATAGTGAAATAGTTTTCTTTTTGGTGGTTAATTCGATTGCACACAATGGCTGGTACACCGAACTCCGTGGACTCTCATCGAAGATCTCTTCGATCGGTAAACAAATCGGGAACGTCTCTTAAATTATCAAGCTCTACGGACGCTTTAAATTTAATAAACAATCGCTTCGAATCACTAAAAGACAACTTATTAAACTCCATCATTACTGCGGTGAAAAATGAGTTAAAAAGGAAATTAAAATCCCTAGAAGAGCAATTGCTTAGCAAATTTAATTCGCTAAAATCAGAATTCGATCTGAAACTGGAAAAAGTGGAACATTACTTTAATGATACGTGTCTTTCTCTTCATAAATCAATTCAATCTTTAGAAAATGAAAACAAACTTCTCAGAGCCCAGACTGATTTTCTCTCTCGTAAGAGCATTGCTGGTGATGAAGAGTGACAACCTGTTAAAATCTGTATTTTCGCGTTTCGGAAGAGTGTTCGTGAAGAAAAATGCAAGAGACAATTCAATTGCAGTTTCTGACATTTCTAAGTTAGTGTCAATCACCTCAACTGAAACTACCCATTCGCCCTTTACATCCTCCGTTACTGCCGTTGACCGTACTTCTTCAGGAGATGCTGCTGGGAGTCTTACATAACATAAATCAGCTTTCTGTTTTTTGTTTATTTTCATTTGACGTACTTTTTTCTTACTGTTTTACTAATTAAATTCTTTTACTTTTAATGTATTTATATATTTATTATTTTTGTTTTTATTTATCATTTCTAATTTATGCTTGTATCTTTCCAACGACGACGACGTAAACCACTGAGTGAGTGTGGGATGGATGAAATGGCGGGAAAATTCGGGAATCTTTTGCGACCGAAAATTTCCACTAAAATTAAAGGGGAAACTCTACAACACAGTTGTTAGACCAGCTCTTATATACGGTTCATAGTGCTGGACAATGTACGAAGCGTTTAAAAACAAAATTACGACAGCGGAAATGAAAATGTAAAGGATGTCTAGTGGAGTCACTAAACGCGATTGCATTAGATCTACGCGTATAAGAGGAAGTCCACATATAAAGAATTCGGTAACCGAACAGATTGAGGCGAATAGAATAAGCTGGTATTGCCACGTTCAAAGAAGATCTGCGGAAAATCCGGTTAAAAACGCACTATCAACTACGGTCACTCCAACTGTAAGAAAACGAGGTCGGAAAAAGAATTCCTGGATTTCTCAGATGGCAAATGCGCAATAACGCCTGGGGCTAACCACTGAAGCGATCCAGGACCGAGCATTATGTAGACGCGTTCTGCGGTCTGCGACATTAGCCAACCCCTTAAGCGGAGCAGCAGCGATGCAGTAAAAATGGGAAACTCGTTACGCATAAGTTCGTATAACGAAGAAAGGGTTAATAAAAGGATAAGAAGAAGAAGGAGAAGCTTGTATCTTTCCAAAAACTATTTTCTGTTACTATGTTGTTATTTATATTGCAAATTTTCCTATGACTTGTTTTCCTTTGATACGTTCTGAAAGCGGTATAATCCTTTTTTAATACCATTCCTTATCTTTTTATATGAACTTAAACTATCCTGATAAAATCAGGACCGTTCTCAATGCAATGTGTGGGTCAAATCAGGGAATTAAGGTTTGCCACTTAAATGTCGATAGCATTCGAGCTAAGTATACGATTTTGTATCAAACGTTCTGTACCTCTAAAATTGATGTGTTAATGGTCTCTGAATCTTGGCTTAACAGTCATATTCTAACTAATATGGTTGATTTCCCCAATTTCAAATTGTTTGGAAGTGACCGCATAGATAGGGTAGGAGGGGGTGTGTGTATATATGCCAAAACTTCACTGAAGCCTAAATGTGTGTATGCGTCTTTAAGGTCTGTGATTCAATTTTGTTGTATAGATTTTAGTACTTTGAATGAGAAAATGCTCCTGGTTGCTGTGTATCGCCACCTAAATGTGTTTTTAGAAAAAAACGTAGAAGAACTTGAAGAAATTTTACTAAAATTACAAAGCAATTATACCAAAGTTCTGGTGGGGGGTGACCTCAATGTTAAAATACTTAAGTGCAATAATACAACTAGTCTATTTCAATTTTTCTGTGATAAGGTTGGGTTATCTCCAATTAATTCTCGATACCCTACGTGTTTTAAATCTCTACATAACCCCTCACTACTTGACATGTTTTTAACTAATAAAACTTCAAATGTTCTATGTTTCGATCAAATAGGTATGACTACTGAATTTATTCAGGATTTAATTTTTTGTTCATTTAATTTCTCTGTAGACCGATCCAACTGTGATACGATTTTCAACTTCATTTTACTTCATGATAATTTCGTGCCTGTTGTAACTAAACGTATTAATTCTCGTCCGTGTCCATGGTATAGTAGAGCAATTCAATGTAAAATTACTGAACGAGAGCGTCTTTATAAAAAATTCAAACAAAATCCTACGCTGGAAATAGGCTTGAATTCCTTAAAAAAGGAAGTCACTGTCCTTACTCGCAATGCCAAGAAGTTTTATTTTATAAATAAGCTCGAACTCAATTTGGGTTCTAAGCAATTGTAAATCGTAAATGGTAAACATTAATCTAATAGTGAAATAGTTTTCTTTTTGGTGGTTAATTCGATTGCACACAATGGCTGGTACACCGAACTCCGTGGACTCTCATCGAAGATCTCTTCGATCGGTAAACAAATCGGGAACGTCTCTTAAATTATCAAGCTCTACGGACGCTTTAAATTTAATAAACAATCGCTTCGAATCACTAAAAGACAACTTATTAAACTCCATCATTACTGCGGTGAAAAATGAGTTAAAAAGGAAATTAAAATCCCTAGAAGAGCAATTGCTTAGCAAATTTAATTCGCTAAAATCAGAATTCGATCTGAAACTGGAAAAAGTGGAACATTACTTTAATGATACGTGTCTTTCTCTTCATAAATCAATTCAATCTTTAGAAAATGAAAACAAACTTCTCAGAGCCCAGACTGATTTTCTCTCTCGTAAGAGCATTGCTGGTGATGAAGAGTGACAACCTGTTAAAATCTGTATTTTCGCGTTTCGGAAGAGTGTTCGTGAAGAAAAATGCAAGAGACAATTCAATTGCAGTTTCTGACATTTCTAAGTTAGTGTCAATCACCTCAACTGAAACTACCCATTCGCCCTTTACATCCTCCGTTACTGCCGTTGACCGTACTTCTTCAGGAGATGCTGCTGGGAGTCTTACATAACATAAATCAGCTTTCTGTTTTTTGTTTATTTTCATTTGACGTACTTTTTTCTTACTGTTTTACTAATTAAATTCTTTTACTTTTAATGTATTTATATATTTATTATTTTTGTTTTTATTTATCATTTCTAATTTATGCTTGTATCTTTCCAACGACGACGACGTAAACCACTGAGTGAGTGTGGGATGGATGAAATGGCGGGAAAATTCGGGAATCTTTTGCGACCGAAAATTTCCACTAAAATTAAAGGGGAAACTCTACAACACAGTTGTTAGACCAGCTCTTATATACGGTTCATAGTGCTGGACAATGTACGAAGCGTTTAAAAACAAAATTACGACAGCGGAAATGAAAATGTAAAGGATGTCTAGTGGAGTCACTAAACGCGATTGCATTAGATCTACGCGTATAAGAGGAAGTCCACATATAAAGAATTCGGTAACCGAACAGATTGAGGCGAATAGAATAAGCTGGTATTGCCACGTTCAAAGAAGATCTGCGGAAAATCCGGTTAAAAACGCACTATCAACTACGGTCACTCCAACTGTAAGAAAACGAGGTCGGAAAAAGAATTCCTGGATTTCTCAGATGGCAAATGCGCAATAACGCCTGGGGCTAACCACTGAAGCGATCCAGGACCGAGCATTATGTAGACGCGTTCTGCGGTCTGCGACATTAGCCAACCCCTTAAGCGGAGCAGCAGCGATGCAGTAAAAATGGGAAACTCGTTACGCATAAGTTCGTATAACGAAGAAAGGGTTAATAAAAGGATAAGAAGAAGAAGGAGAAGCTTGTATCTTTCCAAAAACTATTTTCTGTTACTATGTTGTTATTTATATTGCAAATTTTCCTATGACTTGTTTTCCTTTGATACGTTCTGAAAGCGGTATAATCCTTTTTTAATACCATTCCTTATCTTTTTATATGAACTTAAACTATCCTGATAAAATCAGGACCGTTCTCAATGCAATGTGTGGGTCAAATCAGGGAATTAAGGTTTGCCACTTAAATGTCGATAGCATTCGAGCTAAGTATACGATTTTGTATCAAACGTTCTGTACCTCTAAAATTGATGTGTTAATGGTCTCTGAATCTTGGCTTAACAGTCATATTCTAACTAATATGGTTGATTTCCCCAATTTCAAATTGTTTGGAAGTGACCGCATAGATAGGGTAGGAGGGGGTGTGTGTATATATGCCAAAACTTCACTGAAGCCTAAATGTGTGTATGCGTCTTTAAGGTCTGTGATTCAATTTTGTTGTATAGATTTTAGTACTTTGAATGAGAAAATGCTCCTGGTTGCTGTGTATCGCCACCTAAATGTGTTTTTAGAAAAAAACGTAGAAGAACTTGAAGAAATTTTACTAAAATTACAAAGCAATTATACCAAAGTTCTGGTGGGGGGTGACCTCAATGTTAAAATACTTAAGTGCAATAATACAACTAGTCTATTTCAATTTTTCTGTGATAAGGTTGGGTTATCTCCAATTAATTCTCGATACCCTACGTGTTTTAAATCTCTACATAACCCCTCACTACTTGACATGTTTTTAACTAATAAAACTTCAAATGTTCTATGTTTCGATCAAATAGGTATGACTACTGAATTTATTCAGGATTTAATTTTTTGTTCATTTAATTTCTCTGTAGACCGATCCAACTGTGATACGATTTTCAACTTCATTTTACTTCATGATAATTTCGTGCCTGTTGTAACTAAACGTATTAATTCTCGTCCGTGTCCATGGTATAGTAGAGCAATTCAATGTAAAATTACTGAACGAGAGCGTCTTTATAAAAAATTCAAACAAAATCCTACGCTGGAAATAGGCTTGAATTCCTTAAAAAAGGAAGTCACTGTCCTTACTCGCAATGCCAAGAAGTTTTATTTTATAAATAAGCTCGAACTCAATTTGGGTTCTAAGCAATTGTAAATCGTAAATGGTAAACATTAATCTAATAGTGAAATAGTTTTCTTTTTGGTGGTTAATTCGATTGCACACAATGGCTGGTACACCGAACTCCGTGGACTCTCATCGAAGATCTCTTCGATCGGTAAACAAATCGGGAACGTCTCTTAACTTATCAAGCTCTACGGACGCTTTAAATTTAATAAACAATCGCTTCGAATCACTAAAAGACAACTTATTAAACTCCATCATTACTGCGGTGAAAAATGAGTTAAAAAGGAAATTAAAATCCCTAGAAGAGCAATTGCTTAGCAAATTTAATTCGCTAAAATCAGAATTCGATCTGAAACTGGAAAAAGTGGAACATTACTTTAATGATACGTGTCTTTCTCTTCATAAATCAATTCAATCTTTAGAAAATGAAAACAAACTTCTCAGAGCCCAGACTGATTTTCTCTCTCGTAAGAGCATTGCTGGTGATGAAGAGTGACAACCTGTTAAAATCTGTATTTTCGCGTTTCGGAAGAGTGTTCGTGAAGAAAAATGCAAGAGACAATTCAATTGCAGTTTCTGACATTTCTAAGTTAGTGTCAATCACCTCAACTGAAACTACCCATTCGCCCTTTACATCCTCCGTTACTGCCGTTGACCGTACTTCTTCAGGAGATGCTGCTGGGAGTCTTACATAACATAAATCAGCTTTCTGTTTTTTGTTTATTTTCATTTGACGTACTTTTTTCTTACTGTTTTACTAATTAAATTCTTTTACTTTTAATGTTTTTATATATTTATTATTTTTGTTTTTATTTATCATTTCTAATTTATGCTTGTATCTTTCCAACGACGACGACGTAAACCACTGAGTGAGTGTGGGATGGATGAAATGGCGGGAAAATTCGGGAATCTTTTGCGACCGAAAATTTCCACTAAAATTAAAGGGGAAACTCTACAACACAGTTGTTAGACCAGCTCTTATATACGGTTCATAGTGCTGGACAATGTACGAAGCGTTTAAAAACAAAATTACGACAGCGGAAATGAAAATGTAAAGGATGTCTAGTGGAGTCACTAAACGCGATTGCATTAGATCTACGCGTATAAGAGGAAGTCCACATATAAAGAATTCGGTAACCGAACAGATTGAGGCGAATAGAATAAGCTGGTATTGCCACGTTCAAAGAAGATCTGCGGAAAATCCGGTTAAAAACGCACTATCAACTACGGTCACTCCAACTGTAAGAAAACGAGGTCGGAAAAAGAATTCCTGGATTTCTCAGATGGCAAATGCGCAATAACGCCTGGGGCTAACCACTGAAGCGATCCAGGACCGAGCATTATGTAGACGCGTTCTGCGGTCTGCGACATTAGCCAACCCCTTAAGCGGAGCAGCAGCGATGCAGTAAAAATGGGAAACTCGTTACGCATAAGTTCGTATAACGAAGAAAGGGTTAATAAAAGGATAAGAAGAAGAAGGTGAAGCTTGTATCTTTCCAATAACTATTTTCTGTTACTATGTTGTTATTTATATTGCAAATTTTCCTATGACTTGTTTTCCTTTGATACGTTCTGAAAGCGGTATAATCCTTTTTTAATACCATTCCTTATCTTTTTATATGAACTTAAACTATCCTGATAAAATCAGGACCGTTCTCAATGCAATGTGTGGGTCAAATCAGGGAATTAAGGTTTGCCACTTAAATGTCGATAGCATTCGAGCTAAGTATACGATTTTGTATCAAACGTTCTGTACCTCTAAAATTGATGTGTTAATGGTCTCTGAATCTTGGCTTAACAGTCATATTCTAACTAATATGGTTGATTTCCCCAATTTCAAATTGTTTGGAAGTGACCGCATAGATAGGGTAGGAGGGGGTGTGTGTATATATGCCAAAACTTCACTGAAGCCTAAATGTGTGTATGCGTCTTTAAGGTCTGTGATTCAATTTTGTTGTATAGATTTTAGTACTTTGAATGAGAAAATGCTCCTGGTTGCTGTGTATCGCCTCCTAAATGTGTTTTTAGAAAAAAACGTAGAAGAACTTGAAGAAATTTTACTAAAATTACAAAGCAATTATACCAAAGTTCTGGTGGGGGGTGACCTCAATGTTAAAATACTTAAGTGCAATAATACAACTAGTCTATTTCAATTTTTCTGTGATAAGGTTGGGTTATCTCCAATTAATTCTCGATACCCTACGTGTTTTAAATCTCTACATAACCCCTCACTACTTGACATGTTTTTAACTAATAAAACTTCAAATGTTCTATGTTTCGATCAAATAGGTATGACTACTGAATTTATTCAGGATTTAATTTTTTGTTCATTTAATTTCTCTGTAGACCGATCCAACTGTGATACGATTTTCAACTTCATTTTACTTCATGATAATTTCGTGCCTGTTGTAACTAAACGTATTAATTCTCGTCCGTGTCCATGGTATAGTAGAGCAATTCAATGTAAAATTACTGAACGAGAGCGTCTTTATAAAAAATTCAAACGAAATCCTACGCTGGAAATAGGCTTGAATTCCTTAAAAAAGGAAGTCACTGTCCTTACTCGCAATGCCAAGAAGTTTTATTTTATAAATAAGCTCGAACTCAATTTGGGTTCTAAGCAATTGTAAATCGTAAATGGTAAACATTAATCTAATAGTGAAATAGTTTTCTTTTTGGTGGTTAATTCGATTGCACACAATGGCTGGTACACCGAACTCCGTGGACTCTCATCGAAGATCTCTTCGATCGGTAAACAAATCGGGAACGTCTCTTAAATTATCAAGCTCTACGGACGCTTTAAATTTAATAAACAATCGCTTCGAATCACTAAAAGACAACTTATTAAACTCCATCATTACTGCGGTGAAAAATGAGTTAAAAAGGAAATTAAAATCCCTAGAAGAGCAATTGCTTAGCAAATTTAATTCGCTAAAATCAGAATTCGATCTGAAACTGGAAAAAGTGGAACATTACTTTAATGATACGTGTCTTTCTCTTCATAAATCAATTCAATCTTTAGAAAATGAAAACAAACTTCTCAGAGCCCAGACTGATTTTCTCTCTCGTAAGAGCATTGCTGGTGATGAAGAGTGACAACCTGTTAAAATCTGTATTTTCGCGTTTCGGAAGAGTGTTCGTGAAGAAAAATGCAAGAGACAATTCAATTGCAGTTTCTGACATTTCTAAGTTAGTGTCAATCACCTCAACTGAAACTACCCATTCGCCCTTTACATCCTCCGTTACTGCCGTTGACCGTACTTCTTCAGGAGATGCTGCTGGGAGTCTTACATAACATAAATCAGCTTTCTGTTTTTTGTTTATTTTCATTTGACGTACTTTTTTCTTACTGTTTTACTAATTAAATTCTTTTACTTTTAATGTATTTATATATTTATTATTTTTGTTTTTATTTATCATTTCTAATTTATGCTTGTATCTTTCCAACGACGACGACGTAAACCACAGAGTGAGTGTGGGATGGATGAAATGGCGGGAAAATTCGGGAATCTTTTGCGACCGAAAATTTCCACTAAAATTAAAGGGGAAACTCTACAACACAGTTGTTAGACCAGCTCTTATATACGGTTCATAGTGCTGGACAATGTACGAAGCGTTTAAAAACAAAATTACGACAGCGGAAATGAAAATGTAAAGGATGTCTAGTGGAGTCACTAAACGCGATTGCATTAGATCTACGCGTATAAGAGGAAGTCCACATATAAAGAATTCGGTAACCGAACAGATTGAGGCGAATAGAATAAGCTGGTATTGCCACGTTCAAAGAAGATCTGCGGAAAATCCGGTTAAAAACGCACTATCAACTACGGTCACCCCAACTGTAAGAAAACGAGGTCGGAAAAAGAATTCCTGGATTTCTCAGATGGCAAATGCGCAATAACGCCTGGGGCTAACCACTGAAGCGATCCAGGACCGAGCATTATGTAGACGCGTTCTGCGGTCTGCGACATTAGCCAACCCCTTAAGCGGAGCAGCAGCGATGCAGTAAAAATGGGAAACTCGTTACGCATAAGTTCGTATAACGAAGAAAGGGTTAATAAAAGGATAAGAAGAAGAAGGAGAAGCTTGTATCTTTCCAAAAACTATTTTCTGTTACTATGTTGTTATTTATATTGCAAATTTTCCTATGACTTGTTTTCCTTTGATACGTTCTGAAAGCGGTATAATCCTTTTTTAATACCATTCCTTATCTTTTTATATGAACTTAAACTATCCTGATAAAATCAGGACCGTTCTCAATGCAATGTGTGGGTCAAATCAGGGAATTAAGGTTTGCCACTTAAATGTCGATAGCATTCGAGCTAAGTATACGATTTTGTATCAAACGTTCTGTACCTCTAAAATTGATGTGTTAATGGTCTCTGAATCTTGGCTTAACAGTCATATTCTAACTAATATGGTTGATTTCCCCAATTTCAAATTGTTTGGAAGTGACCGCATAGATAGGGTAGGAGGGGGTGTGTGTATATATGCCAAAACTTCACTGAAGCCTAAATGTGTGTATGCGTCTTTAAGGTCTGTGATTCAATTTTGTTGTATAGATTTTAGTACTTTGAATGAGAAAATGCTCCTGGTTGCTGTGTATCGCCTCCTAAATGTGTTTTTAGAAAAAAACGTAGAAGAACTTGAAGAAATTTTACTAAAATTACAAAGCAATTATACCAAAGTTCTGGTGGGGGGTGACCTCAATGTTAAAATACTTAAGTGCAATAATACAACTAGTCTATTTCAATTTTTCTGTGATAAGGTTGGGTTATCTCCAATTAATTCTCGATACCCTACGTGTTTTAAATCTCTACATAACCCCTCACTACTTGACATGTTTTTAACTAATAAAACTTCAAATGTTCTATGTTTCGATCAAATAGGTATGACTACTGAATTTATTCAGGATTTAATTTTTTGTTCATTTAATTTCTCTGTAGACCGATCCAACTGTGATACGATTTTCAACTTCATTTTACTTCATGATAATTTCGTGCCTGTTGTAACTAAACGTATTAATTCTCGTCCGTGTCCATGGTATAGTAGAGCAATTCAATGTAAAATTACTGAACGAGAGCGTCTTTATAAAAAATTCAAACGAAATCCTACGCTGGAAATAGGCTTGAATTCCTTAAAAAAGGAAGTCACTGTCCTTACTCGCAATGCCAAGAAGTTTTATTTTATAAATAAGCTCGAACTCAATTTGGGTTCTAAGCAATTGTAAATCGTAAATGGTAAACATTAATCTAATAGTGAAATAGTTTTCTTTTTGGTGGTTAATTCGATTGCACACAATTGCTGGTACACCGAACTCCGTGGACTCTCATCGAAGATCTCTTCGATCGGTAAACAAATCGGGAACGTCTCTTAAATTATCAAGCTCTACGGACGCTTTAAATTTAATAAACAATCGCTTCGAATCACTAAAAGACAACTTATTAAACTCCATCATTACTGCGGTGAAAAATGAGTTAAAAAGGAAATTAAAATCCCTAGAAGAGCAATTGCTTAGCAAATTTAATTCGCTAAAATCAGAATTCGATCTGAAACTGGAAAAAGTGGAACATTACTTTAATGATACGTGTCTTTCTCTTCATAAATCAATTCAATCTTTAGAAAATGAAAACAAACTTCTCAGAGCCCAGACTGATTTTCTCTCTCGTAAGAGCATTGCTGGTGATGAAGAGTGACAACCTGTTAAAATCTGTATTTTCGCGTTTCGGAAGAGTGTTCGTGAAGAAAAATGCAAGAGACAATTCAATTGCAGTTTCTGACATTTCTAAGTTAGTGTCAATCACCTCAACTGAAACTACCCATTCGCCCTTTACATCCTCCGTTACTGCCGTTGACCGTACTTCTTCAGGAGATGCTGCTGGGAGTCTTACATAACATAAATCAGCTTTCTGTTTTTTGTTTATTTTCATTTGACGTACTTTTTTCTTACTGTTTTACTAATTAAATTCTTTTACTTTTAATGTATTTATATATTTATTATTTTTGTTTTTATTTATCATTTCTAATTTATGCTTGTATCTTTCCAACGACGACGACGTAAACCACAGAGTGAGTGTGGGATGGATGAAATGGCGGGAAAATTCGGGAATCTTTTGCGACCGAAAATTTCCACTAAAATTAAAGGGGAAACTCTACAACACAGTTGTTAGACCAGCTCTTATATACGGTTCATAGTGCTGGACAATGTACGAAGCGTTTAAAAACAAAATTACGACAGCGGAAATGAAAATGTAAAGGATGTCTAGTGGAGTCACTAAACGCGATTGCATTAGATCTACGCGTATAAGAGGAAGTCCACATATAAAGAATTCGGTAACCGAACAGATTGAGGCGAATAGAATAAGCTGGTATTGCCACGTTCAAAGAAGATCTGCGGAAAATCCGGTTAAAAACGCACTATCAACTACGGTCACTCCAACTGTAAGAAAACGAGGTCGGAAAAAGAATTCCTGGATTTCTCAGATGGCAAATGCGCAATAACGCCTGGGGCTAACCACTGAAGCGATCCAGGACCGAGCATTATGTAGACGCGTTCTGCGGTCTGCGACATTAGCCAACCCCTTAAGCGGAGCAGCAGCGATGCAGTAAAAATGGGAAACTCGTTACGCATAAGTTCGTATAACGAAGAAAGGGTTAATAAAAGGATAAGAAGAAGAAGGAGAAGCTTGTATCTTTCCAAAAACTATTTTCTGTTACTATGTTGTTATTTATATTGCAAATTTTCCTATGACTTGTTTTCCTTTGATACGTTCTGAAAGCGGTATAATCCTTTTTTAATACCATTCCTTATCTTTTTATATGAACTTAAACTATCCTGATAAAATCAGGACCGTTCTCAATGCAATGTGTGGGTCAAATCAGGGAATTAAGGTTTGCCACTTAAATGTCGATAGCATTCGAGCTAAGTATACGATTTTGTATCAAACGTTCTGTACCTCTAAAATTGATGTGTTAATGGTCTCTGAATCTTGGCTTAACAGTCATATTCTAACTAATATGGTTGATTTCCCCAATTTCAAATTGTTTGGAAGTGACCGCATAGATAGGGTAGGAGGGGGTGTGTGTATATATGCCAAAACTTCACTGAAGCCTAAATGTGTGTATGCGTCTTTAAGGTCTGTGATTCAATTTTGTTGTATAGATTTTAGTACTTTGAATGAGAAAATGCTCCTGGTTGCTGTGTATCGCCTCCTAAATGTGTTTTTAGAAAAAAACGTAGAAGAACTTGAAGAAATTTTACTAAAATTACAAAGCAATTATACCAAAGTTCTGGTGGGGGGTGACCTCAATGTTAAAATACTTAAGTGCAATAATACAACTAGTCTATTTCAATTTTTCTGTGATAAGGTTGGGTTATCTCCAATTAATTCTCGATACCCTACGTGTTTTAAATCTCTACATAACCCCTCACTACTTGACATGTTTTTAACTAATAAAACTTCAAATGTTCTATGTTTCGATCAAATAGGTATGACTACTGAATTTATTCAGGATTTAATTTTTTGTTCATTTAATTTCTCTGTAGACCGATCCAACTGTGATACGATTTTCAACTTCATTTTACTTCATGATAATTTCGTGCCTGTTGTAACTAAACGTATTAATTCTCGTCCGTGTCCATGGTATAGTAGAGCAATTCAATGTAAAATTACTGAACGAGAGCGTCTTTATAAAAAATTCAAACGAAATCCTACGCTGGAAATAGGCTTGAATTCCTTAAAAAAGGAAGTCACTGTCCTTACTCGCAATGCCAAGAAGTTTTATTTTATAAATAAGCTCGAACTCAATTTGGGTTCTAAGCAATTGTAAATCGTAAATGGTAAACATTAATCTAATAGTGAAATAGTTTTCTTTTTGGTGGTTAATTCGATTGCACACAATGGCTGGTACACCGAACTCCGTGGACTCTCATCGAAGATCTCTTCGATCGGTAAACAAATCGGGAACGTCTCTTAAATTATCAAGCTCTACGGACGCTTTAAATTTAATAAACAATCACTTCGAATCACTAAAAGACAACTTATTAAACTCCATCATTACTGCGGTGAAAAATGAGTTAAAAAGGAAATTAAAATCCCTAGAAGAGCAATTGCTTAGCAAATTTAATTCGCTAAAATCAGAATTCGATCTGAAACTGGAAAAAGTGGAACATTACTTTAATGATACGTGTCTTTCTCTTCATAAATCAATTCAATCTTTAGAAAATGAAAACAAACTTCTCAGAGCCCAGACTGATTTTCTCTCTCGTAAGAGCATTGCTGGTGATGAAGAGTGACAACCTGTTAAAATCTGTATTTTCGCGTTTCGGAAGAGTGTTCGTGAAGAAAAATGCAAGAGACAATTCAATTGCAGTTTCTGACATTTCTAAGTTAGTGTCAATCACCTCAACTGAAACTACCCATTCGCCCTTTACATCCTCCGTTACTGCCGTTGACCGTACTTCTTCAGGAGATGCTGCTGGGAGTCTTACATAACATAAATCAGCTTTCTGTTTTTTGTTTATTTTCATTTGACGTACTTTTTTCTTACTGTTTTACTAATTAAATTCTTTTACTTTTAATGTATTTATATATTTATTATTTTTGTTTTTATTTATCATTTCTAATTTATGCTTGTATCTTTCCAACGACGACGACGTAAACCACAGAGTGAGTGTGGGATGGATGAAATGGCGGGAAAATTCGGGAATCTTTTGCGACCGAAAATTTCCACTAAAATTAAAGGGGAAACTCTACAACACAGTTGTTAGACCAGCTCTTATATACGGTTCATAGTGCTGGACAATGTACGAAGCGTTTAAAAACAAAATTACGACAGCGGAAATGAAAATGTAAAGGATGTCTAGTGGAGTCACTAAACGCGATTGCATTAGATCTACGCGTATAAGAGGAAGTCCACATATAAAGAATTCGGTAACCGAACAGATTGAGGCGAATAGAATAAGCTGGTATTGCCACGTTCAAAGAAGATCTGCGGAAAATCCGGTTAAAAACGCACTATCAACTACGGTCACTCCAACTGTAAGAAAACGAGGTCGGAAAAAGAATTCCTGGATTTCTCAGATGGCAAATGCGCAATAACGCCTGGGGCTAACCACTGAAGCGATCCAGGACCGAGCATTATGTAGACGCGTTCTGCGGTCTGCGACATTAGCCAACCCCTTAAGCGGAGCAGCAGCGATGCAGTAAAAATGGGAAACTCGTTACGCATAAGTTCGTATAACGAAGAAAGGGTTAATAAAAGGATAAGAAGAAGAAGGAGAAGCTTGTATCTTTCCAAAAACTATTTTCTGTTACTATGTTGTTATTTATATTGCAAATTTTCCTATGACTTGTTTTCCTTTGATACGTTCTGAAAGCGGTATAATCCTTTTTTAATACCATTCCTTATCTTTTTATATGAACTTAAACTATCCTGATAAAATCAGGACCGTTCTCAATGCAATGTGTGGGTCAAATCAGGGAATTAAGGTTTGCCACTTAAATGTCGATAGCATTCGAGCTAAGTATACGATTTTGTATCAAACGTTCTGTACCTCTAAAATTGATGTGTTAATGGTCTCTGAATCTTGGCTTAACAGTCATATTCTAACTAATATGGTTGATTTCCCCAATTTCAAATTGTTTGGAAGTGACCGCATAGATAGGGTAGGAGGGGGTGTGTGTATATATGCCAAAACTTCACTGAAGCCTAAATGTGTGTATGCGTCTTTAAGGTCTGTGATTCAATTTTGTTGTATAGATTTTAGTACTTTGAATGAGAAAATGCTCCTGGTTGCTGTGTATCGCCTCCTAAATGTGTTTTTAGAAAAAAACGTAGAAGAACTTGAAGAAATTTTACTAAAATTACAAAGCAATTATACCAAAGTTCTGGTGGGGGGTGACCTCAATGTTAAAATACTTAAGTGCAATAATGCAACTAGTCTATTTCAATTTTTCTGTGATAAGGTTGGGTTATCTCCAATTAATTCTCGATACCCTACGTGTTTTAAATCTCTACATAACCCCTCACTACTTGACATGTTTTTAACTAATAAAACTTCAAATGTTCTATGTTTCGATCAAATAGGTATGACTACTGAATTTATTCAGGATTTAATTTTTTGTTCATTTAATTTCTCTGTAGACCGATCCAACTGTGATACGATTTTCAACTTCATTTTACTTCATGATAATTTCGTGCCTGTTGTAACTAAACGTATTAATTCTCGTCCGTGTCCATGGTATAGTAGAGCAATTCAATGTAAAATTACTGAACGAGAGCGTCTTTATAAAAAATTCAAACGAAATCCTACGCTGGAAATAGGCTTGAATTCCTTAAAAAAGGAAGTCACTGTCCTTACTCGCAATGCCAAGAAGTTTTATTTTATAAATAAGCTCGAACTCAATTTGGGTTCTAAGCAATTGTAAATCGTAAATGGTAAACATTAATCTAATAGTGAAATAGTTTTCTTTTTGGTGGTTAATTCGATTGCACACAATGGCTGGTACACCGAACTCCGTGGACTCTCATCGAAGATCTCTTCGATCGGTAAACAAATCGGGAACGTCTCTTAACTTATCAAGCTCTACGGACGCTTTAAATTTAATAAACAATCGCTTCGAATCACTAAAAGACAACTTATTAAACTCCATCATTACTGCGGTGAAAAATGAGTTAAAAAGGAAATTAAAATCCCTAGAAGAGCAATTGCTTAGCAAATTTAATTCGCTAAAATCAGAATTCGATCTGAAACTGGAAAAAGTGGAACATTACTTTAATGATACGTGTCTTTCTCTTCATAAATCAATTCAATCTTTAGAAAATGAAAACAAACTTCTCAGAGCCCAGACTGATTTTCTCTCTCGTAAGAGCATTGCTGGTGATGAAGAGTGACAACCTGTTAAAATCTGTATTTTCGCGTTTCGGAAGAGTGTTCGTGAAGAAAAATGCAAGAGACAATTCAATTGCAGTTTCTGACATTTCTAAGTTAGTGTCAATCACCTCAACTGAAACTACCCATTCGCCCTTTACATCCTCCGTTACTGCCGTTGACCGTACTTCTTCAGGAGATGCTGCTGGGAGTCTTACATAACATAAATCAGCTTTCTGTTTTTTGTTTATTTTCATTTGACGTACTTTTTTCTTACTGTTTTACTAATTAAATTCTTTTACTTTTAATGTATTTATATATTTATTATTTTTGTTTTTATTTATCATTTCTAATTTATGCTTGTATCTTTCCAACGACGACGACGTAAACCACAGAGTGAGTGTGGGATGGATGAAATGGCGGGAAAATTCGGGAATCTTTTGCGACCGAAAATTTCCACTAAAATTAAAGGGGAAACTCTACAACACAGTTGTTAGACCAGCTCTTATATACGGTTCATAGTGCTGGACAATGTACGAAGCGTTTAAAAACAAAATTACGACAGCGGAAATGAAAATGTAAAGGATGTCTAGTGGAGTCACTAAACGCGATTGCATTAGATCTACGCGTATAAGAGGAAGTCCACATATAAAGAATTCGGTAACCGAACAGATTGAGGCGAATAGAATAAGCTGGTATTGCCACGTTCAAAGAAGATCTGCGGAAAATCCGGTTAAAAACGCACTATCAACTACGGTCACTCCAACTGTAAGAAAACGAGGTCGGAAAAAGAATTCCTGGATTTCTCAGATGGCAAATGCGCAATAACGCCTGGGGCTAACCACTGAAGCGATCCAGGACCGAGCATTATGTAGACGCGTTCTGCGGTCTGCGACATTAGCCAACCCCTTAAGCGGAGCAGCAGCGATGCAGTAAAAATGGGAAACTCGTTACGCATAAGTTCGTATAACGAAGAAAGGGTTAATAAAAGGATAAGAAGAAGAAGGAGAAGCTTGTATCTTTCCAAAAACTATTTTCTGTTACTATGTTGTTATTTATATTGCAAATTTTCCTATGACTTGTTTTCCTTTGATACGTTCTGAAAGCGGTATAATCCTTTTTTAATACCATTCCTTATCTTTTTATATGAACTTAAACTATCCTGATAAAATCAGGACCGTTCTCAATGCAATGTGTGGGTCAAATCAGGGAATTAAGGTTTGCCACTTAAATGTCGATAGCATTCGAGCTAAGTATACGATTTTGTATCAAACGTTCTGTACCTCTAAAATTGATGTGTTAATGGTCTCTGAATCTTGGCTTAACAGTCATATTCTAACTAATATGGTTGATTTCCCCAATTTCAAATTGTTTGGAAGTGACCGCATAGATAGGGTAGGAGGGGGTGTGTGTATATATGCCAAAACTTCACTGAAGCCTAAATGTGTGTATGCGTCTTTAAGGTCTGTGATTCAATTTTGTTGTATAGATTTTAGTACTTTGAATGAGAAAATGCTCCTGGTTGCTGTGTATCGCCTCCTAAATGTGTTTTTAGAAAAAAACGTAGAAGAACTTGAAGAAATTTTACTAAAATTACAAAGCAATTATACCAAAGTTCTGGTGGGGGGTGACCTCAATGTTAAAATACTTAAGTGCAATAATACAACTAGTCTATTTCAATTTTTCTGTGATAAGGTTGGGTTATCTCCAATTAATTCTCGATACCCTACGTGTTTTAAATCTCTACATAACCCCTCACTACTTGACATGTTTTTAACTAATAAAACTTCAAATGTTCTATGTTTCGATCAAATAGGTATGACTACTGAATTTATTCAGGATTTAATTTTTTGTTCATTTAATTTCTCTGTAGACCGATCCAACTGTGATACGATTTTCAACTTCATTTTACTTCATGATAATTTCGTGCCTGTTGTAACTAAACGTATTAATTCTCGTCCGTGTCCATGGTATAGTAGAGCAATTCAATGTAAAATTACTGAACGAGAGCGTCTTTATAAAAAATTCAAACGAAATCCTACGCTGGAAATAGGCTTGAATTCCTTAAAAAAGGAAGTCACTGTCCTTACTCGCAATGCCAAGAAGTTTTATTTTATAAATAAGCTCGAACTCAATTTGGGTTCTAAGCAATTGTAAATCGTAAATGGTAAACATTAATCTAATAGTGAAATAGTTTTCTTTTTGGTGGTTAATTCGATTGCACACAATGGCTGGTACACCGAACTCCGTGGACTCTCATCGAAGATCTCTTCGATCGGTAAACAAATCGGGAACGTCTCTTAAATTATCAAGCTCTACGGACGCTTTAAATTTAATAAACAATCGCTTCGAATCACTAAAAGACAACTTATTAAACTCCATCATTACTGCGGTGAAAAATGAGTTAAAAAGGAAATTAAAATCCCTAGAAGAGCAATTGCTTAGCAAATTTAATTCGCTAAAATCAGAATTCGATCTGAAACTGGAAAAAGTGGAACATTACTTTAATGATACGTGTCTTTCTCTTCATAAATCAATTCAATCTTTAGAAAATGAAAACAAACTTCTCAGAGCCCAGACTGATTTTCTCTCTCGTAAGAGCATTGCTGGTGATGAAGAGTGACAACCTGTTAAAATCTGTATTTTCGCGTTTCGGAAGAGTGTTCGTGAAGAAAAATGCAAGAGACAATTCAATTGCAGTTTCTGACATTTCTAAGTTAGTGTCAATCACCTCAACTGAAACTACCCATTCGCCCTTTACATCCTCCGTTACTGCCGTTGACCGTACTTCTTCAGGAGATGCTGCTGGGAGTCTTACATAACATAAATCAGCTTTCTGTTTTTTGTTTATTTTCATTTGACGTACTTTTTTCTTACTGTTTTACTAATTAAATTCTTTTACTTTTAATGTATTTATATATTTATTATTTTTGTTTTTATTTATCATTTCTAATTTATGCTTGTATCTTTCCAACGACGACGACGTAAACCACAGAGTGAGTGTGGGATGGATGAAATGGCGGGAAAATTCGGGAATCTTTTGCGACCGAAAATTTCCACTAAAATTAAAGGGGAAACTCTACAACACAGTTGTTAGACCAGCTCTTATATACGGTTCATAGTGCTGGACAATGTACGAAGCGTTTAAAAACAAAATTACGACAGCGGAAATGAAAATGTAAAGGATGTCTAGTGGAGTCACTAAACGCGATTGCATTAGATCTACGCGTATAAGAGGAAGTCCACATATAAAGAATTCGGTAACCGAACAGATTGAGGCGAATAGAATAAGCTGGTATTGCCACGTTCAAAGAAGATCTGCGGAAAATCCGGTTAAAAACGCACTATCAACTACGGTCACTCCAACTGTAAGAAAACGAGGTCGGAAAAAGAATTCCTGGATTTCTCAGATGGCAAATGCGCAATAACGCCTGGGGCTAACCACTGAAGCGATCCAGGACCGAGCATTATGTAGACGCGTTCTGCGGTCTGCGACATTAGCCAACCCCTTAAGCGGAGCAGCAGCGATGCAGTAAAAATGGGAAACTCGTTACGCATAAGTTCGTATAACGAAGAAAGGGTTAATAAAAGGATAAGAAGAAGAAGGAGAAGCTTGTATCTTTCCAAAAACTATTTTCTGTTACTATGTTGTTATTTATATTGCAAATTTTCCTATGACTTGTTTTCCTTTGATACGTTCTGAAAGCGGTATAATCCTTTTTTAATACCATTCCTTATCTTTTTATATGAACTTAAACTATCCTGATAAAATCAGGACCGTTCTCAATGCAATGTGTGGGTCAAATCAGGGAATTAAGGTTTGCCACTTAAATGTCGATAGCATTCGAGCTAAGTATACGATTTTGTATCAAACGTTCTGTACCTCTAAAATTGATGTGTTAATGGTCTCTGAATCTTGGCTTAACAGTCATATTCTAACTAATATGGTTGATTTCCCCAATTTCAAATTGTTTGGAAGTGACCGCATAGATAGGGTAGGAGGGGGTGTGTGTATATATGCCAAAACTTCACTGAAGCCTAAATGTGTGTATGCGTCTTTAAGGTCTGTGATTCAATTTTGTTGTATAGATTTTAGTACTTTGAATGAGAAAATGCTCCTGGTTGCTGTGTATCGCCTCCTAAATGTGTTTTTAGAAAAAAACGTAGAAGAACTTGAAGAAATTTTACTAAAATTACAAAGCAATTATACCAAAGTTCTGGTGGGGGGTGACCTCAATGTTAAAATACTTAAGTGCAATAATACAACTAGTCTATTTCAATTTTTCTGTGATAAGGTTGGGTTATCTCCAATTAATTCTCGATACCCTACGTGTTTTAAATCTCTACATAACCCCTCACTACTTGACATGTTTTTAACTAATAAAACTTCAAATGTTCTATGTTTCGATCAAATAGGTATGACTACTGAATTTATTCAGGATTTAATTTTTTGTTCATTTAATTTCTCTGTAGACCGATCCAACTGTGATACGATTTTCAACTTCATTTTACTTCATGATAATTTCGTGCCTGTTGTAACTAAACGTATTAATTCTCGTCCGTGTCCATGGTATAGTAGAGCAATTCAATGTAAAATTACTGAACGAGAGCGTCTTTATAAAAAATTCAAACGAAATCCTACGCTGGAAATAGGCTTGAATTCCTTAAAAAAGGAAGTCACTGTCCTTACTCGCAATGCCAAGAAGTTTTATTTTATAAATAAGCTCGAACTCAATTTGGGTTCTAAGCAATTGTAAATCGTAAATGGTAAACATTAATCTAATAGTGAAATAGTTTTCTTTTTGGTGGTTAATTCGATTGCACACAATGGCTGGTACACCGAACTCCGTGGACTCTCATCGAAGATCTCTTCGATCGGTAAACAAATCGGGAACGTCTCTTAAATTATCAAGCTCTACGGACGCTTTAAATTTAATAAACAATCGCTTCGAATCACTAAAAGACAACTTATTAAACTCCATCATTACTGCGGTGAAAAATGAGTTAAAAAGGAAATTAAAATCCCTAGAAGAGCAATTGCTTAGCAAATTTAATTCGCTAAAATCAGAATTCGATCTGAAACTGGAAAAAGTGGAACATTACTTTAATGATACGTGTCTTTCTCTTCATAAATCAATTCAATCTTTAGAAAATGAAAACAAACTTCTCAGAGCCCAGACTGATTTTCTCTCTCGTAAGAGCATTGCTGGTGATGAAGAGTGACAACCTGTTAAAATCTGTATTTTCGCGTTTCGGAAGAGTGTTCGTGAAGAAAAATGCAAGAGACAATTCAATTGCAGTTTCTGACATTTCTAAGTTAGTGTCAATCACCTCAACTGAAACTACCCATTCGCCCTTTACATCCTCCGTTACTGCCGTTGACCGTACTTCTTCAGGAGATGCTGCTGGGAGTCTTACATAACATAAATCAGCTTTCTGTTTTTTGTTTATTTTCATTTGACGTACTTTTTTCTTACTGTTTTACTAATTAAATTCTTTTACTTTTAATGTATTTATATATTTATTATTTTTGTTTTTATTTATCATTTCTAATTTATGCTTGTATCTTTCCAACGACGACGACGTAAACCACAGAGTGAGTGTGGGATGGATGAAATGGCGGGAAAATTCGGGAATCTTTTGCGACCGAAAATTTCCACTAAAATTAAAGGGGAAACTCTACAACACAGTTGTTAGACCAGCTCTTATATACGGTTCATAGTGCTGGACAATGTACGAAGCGTTTAAAAACAAAATTACGACAGCGGAAATGAAAATGTAAAGGATGTCTAGTGGAGTCACTAAACGCGATTGCATTAGATCTACGCGTATAAGAGGAAGTCCACATATAAAGAATTCGGTAACCGAACAGATTGAGGCGAATAGAATAAGCTGGTATTGCCACGTTCAAAGAAGATCTGCGGAAAATCCGGTTAAAAACGCACTATCAACTACGGTCACTCCAACTGTAAGAAAACGAGGTCGGAAAAAGAATTCCTGGATTTCTCAGATGGCAAATGCGCAATAACGCCTGGGGCTAACCACTGAAGCGATCCAGGACCGAGCATTATGTAGACGCGTTCTGCGGTCTGCGACATTAGCCAACCCCTTAAGCGGAGCAGCAGCGATGCAGTAAAAATGGGAAACTCGTTACGCATAAGTTCGTATAACGAAGAAAGGGTTAATAAAAGGATAAGAAGAAGAAGGAGAAGCTTGTATCTTTCCAAAAACTATTTTCTGTTACTATGTTGTTATTTATATTGCAAATTTTCCTATGACTTGTTTTCCTTTGATACGTTCTGAAAGCGGTATAATCCTTTTTTAATACCATTCCTTATCTTTTTATATGAACTTAAACTATCCTGATAAAATCAGGACCGTTCTCAATGCAATGTGTGGGTCAAATCAGGGAATTAAGGTTTGCCACTTAAATGTCGATAGCATTCGAGCTAAGTATACGATTTTGTATCAAACGTTCTGTACCTCTAAAATTGATGTGTTAATGGTCTCTGAATCTTGGCTTAACAGTCATATTCTAACTAATATGGTTGATTTCCCCAATTTCAAATTGTTTGGAAGTGACCGCATAGATAGGGTAGGAGGGGGTGTGTGTATATATGCCAAAACTTCACTGAAGCCTAAATGTGTGTATGCGTCTTTAAGGTCTGTGATTCAATTTTGTTGTATAGATTTTAGTACTTTGAATGAGAAAATGCTCCTGGTTGCTGTGTATCGCCTCCTAAATGTGTTTTTAGAAAAAAACGTAGAAGAACTTGAAGAAATTTTACTAAAATTACAAAGCAATTATACCAAAGTTCTGGTGGGGGGTGACCTCAATGTTAAAATACTTAAGTGCAATAATACAACTAGTCTATTTCAATTTTTCTGTGATAAGGTTGGGTTATCTCCAATTAATTCTCGATACCCTACGTGTTTTAAATCTCTACATAACCCCTCACTACTTGACATGTTTTTAACTAATAAAACTTCAAATGTTCTATGTTTCGATCAAATAGGTATGACTACTGAATTTATTCAGGATTTAATTTTTTGTTCATTTAATTTCTCTGTAGACCGATCCAACTGTGATACGATTTTCAACTTCATTTTACTTCATGATAATTTCGTGCCTGTTGTAACTAAACGTATTAATTCTCGTCCGTGTCCATGGTATAGTAGAGCAATTCAATGTAAAATTACTGAACGAGAGCGTCTTTATAAAAAATTCAAACGAAATCCTACGCTGGAAATAGGCTTGAATTCCTTAAAAAAGGAAGTCACTGTCCTTACTCGCAATGCCAAGAAGTTTTATTTTATAAATAAGCTCGAACTCAATTTGGGTTCTAAGCAATTGTAAATCGTAAATGGTAAACATTAATCTAATAGTGAAATAGTTTTCTTTTTGGTGGTTAATTCGATTGCACACAATGGCTGGTACACCGAACTCCGTGGACTCTCATCGAAGATCTCTTCGATCGGTAAACAAATCGGGAACGTCTCTTAAATTATCAAGCTCTACGGACGCTTTAAATTTAATAAACAATCGCTTCGAATCACTAAAAGACAACTTATTAAACTCCATCATTACTGCGGTGAAAAATGAGTTAAAAAGGAAATTAAAATCCCTAGAAGAGCAATTGCTTAGCAAATTTAATTCGCTAAAATCAGAATTCGATCTGAAACTGGAAAAAGTGGAACATTACTTTAATGATACGTGTCTTTCTCTTCATAAATCAATTCAATCTTTAGAAAATGAAAACAAACTTCTCAGAGCCCAGACTGATTTTCTCTCTCGTAAGAGCATTGCTGGTGATGAAGAGTGACAACCTGTTAAAATCTGTATTTTCGCGTTTCGGAAGAGTGTTCGTGAAGAAAAATGCAAGAGACAATTCAATTGCAGTTTCTGACATTTCTAAGTTAGTGTCAATCACCTCAACTGAAACTACCCATTCGCCCTTTACATCCTCCGTTACTGCCGTTGACCGTACTTCTTCAGGAGATGCTGCTGGGAGTCTTACATAACATAAATCAGCTTTCTGTTTTTTGTTTATTTTCATTTGACGTACTTTTTTCTTACTGTTTTACTAATTAAATTCTTTTACTTTTAATGTATTTATATATTTATTATTTTTGTTTTTATTTATCATTTCTAATTTATGCTTGTATCTTTCCAACGACGACGACGTAAACCACAGAGTGAGTGTGGGATGGATGAAATGGCGGGAAAATTCGGGAATCTTTTGCGACCGAAAATTTCCACTAAAATTAAAGGGGAAACTCTACAACACAGTTGTTAGACCAGCTCTTATATACGGTTCATAGTGCTGGACAATGTACGAAGCGTTTAAAAACAAAATTACGACAGCGGAAATGAAAATGTAAAGGATGTCTAGTGGAGTCACTAAACGCGATTGCATTAGATCTACGCGTATAAGAGGAAGTCCACATATAAAGAATTCGGTAACCGAACAGATTGAGGCGAATAGAATAAGCTGGTATTGCCACGTTCAAAGAAGATCTGCGGAAAATCCGGTTAAAAACGCACTATCAACTACGGTCACTCCAACTGTAAGAAAACGAGGTCGGAAAAAGAATTCCTGGATTTCTCAGATGGCAAATGCGCAATAACGCCTGGGGCTAACCACTGAAGCGATCCAGGACCGAGCATTATGTAGACGCGTTCTGCGGTCTGCGACATTAGCCAACCCCTTAAGCGGAGCAGCAGCGATGCAGTAAAAATGGGAAACTCGTTACGCATAAGTTCGTATAACGAAGAAAGGGTTAATAAAAGGATAAGAAGAAGAAGGAGAAGCTTGTATCTTTCCAAAAACTATTTTCTGTTACTATGTTGTTATTTATATTGCAAATTTTCCTATGACTTGTTTTCCTTTGATACGTTCTGAAAGCGGTATAATCCTTTTTTAATACCATTCCTTATCTTTTTATATGAACTTAAACTATCCTGATAAAATCAGGACCGTTCTCAATGCAATGTGTGGGTCAAATCAGGGAATTAAGGTTTGCCACTTAAATGTCGATAGCATTCGAGCTAAGTATACGATTTTGTATCAAACGTTCTGTACCTCTAAAATTGATGTGTTAATGGTCTCTGAATCTTGGCTTAACAGTCATATTCTAACTAATATGGTTGATTTCCCCAATTTCAAATTGTTTGGAAGTGACCGCATAGATAGGGTAGGAGGGGGTGTGTGTATATATGCCAAAACTTCACTGAAGCCTAAATGTGTGTATGCGTCTTTAAGGTCTGTGATTCAATTTTGTTGTATAGATTTTAGTACTTTGAATGAGAAAATGCTCCTGGTTGCTGTGTATCGCCTCCTAAATGTGTTTTTAGAAAAAAACGTAGAAGAACTTGAAGAAATTTTACTAAAATTACAAAGCAATTATACCAAAGTTCTGGTGGGGGGTGACCTCAATGTTAAAATACTTAAGTGCAATAATACAACTAGTCTATTTCAATTTTTCTGTGATAAGGTTGGGTTATCTCCAATTAATTCTCGATACCCTACGTGTTTTAAATCTCTACATAACCCCTCACTACTTGACATGTTTTTAACTAATAAAACTTCAAATGTTCTATGTTTCGATCAAATAGGTATGACTACTGAATTTATTCAGGATTTAATTTTTTGTTCATTTAATTTCTCTGTAGACCGATCCAACTGTGATACGATTTTCAACTTCATTTTACTTCATGATAATTTCGTGCCTGTTGTAACTAAACGTATTAATTCTCGTCCGTGTCCATGGTATAGTAGAGCAATTCAATGTAAAATTACTGAACGAGAGCGTCTTTATAAAAAATTCAAACGAAATCCTACGCTGGAAATAGGCTTGAATTCCTTAAAAAAGGAAGTCACTGTCCTTACTCGCAATGCCAAGAAGTTTTATTTTATAAATAAGCTCGAACTCAATTTGGGTTCTAAGCAATTGTAAATCGTAAATGGTAAACATTAATCTAATAGTGAAATAGTTTTCTTTTTGGTGGTTAATTCGATTGCACACAATGGCTGGTACACCGAACTCCGTGGACTCTCATCGAAGATCTCTTCGATCGGTAAACAAATCGGGAACGTCTCTTAACTTATCAAGCTCTACGGACGCTTTAAATTTAATAAACAATCGCTTCGAATCACTAAAAGACAACTTATTAAACTCCATCATTACTGCGGTGAAAAATGAGTTAAAAAGGAAATTAAAATCCCTAGAAGAGCAATTGCTTAGCAAATTTAATTCGCTAAAATCAGAATTCGATCTGAAACTGGAAAAAGTGGAACATTACTTTAATGATACGTGTCTTTCTCTTCATAAATCAATTCAATCTTTAGAAAATGAAAACAAACTTCTCAGAGCCCAGACTGATTTTCTCTCTCGTAAGAGCATTGCTGGTGATGAAGAGTGACAACCTGTTAAAATCTGTATTTTCGCGTTTCGGAAGAGTGTTCGTGAAGAAAAATGCAAGAGACAATTCAATTGCAGTTTCTGACATTTCTAAGTTAGTGTCAATCACCTCAACTGAAACTACCCATTCGCCCTTTACATCCTCCGTTACTGCCGTTGACCGTACTTCTTCAGGAGATGCTGCTGGGAGTCTTACATAACATAAATCAGCTTTCTGTTTTTTGTTTATTTTCATTTGACGTACTTTTTTCTTACTGTTTTACTAATTAAATTCTTTTACTTTTAATGTATTTATATATTTATTATTTTTGTTTTTATTTATTATTTTTGTTTTTATTTATCATTTCTAATTTATGCTTGTATCTTTCCAACGACGACGACGTAAACCACTGAGTGAGTGTGGGATGGATGAAATGGCGGGAAAATTCGGGAATCTTTTGCGACCGAAAATTTCCACTAAAATTAAAGGGGAAACTCTACAACACAGTTGTTAGACCAGCTCTTATATACGGTTCATAGTGCTGGACAATGTACGAAGCGTTTAAAAACAAAATTACGACAGCGGAAATGAAAATGTAAAGGATGTCTAGTGGAGTCACTAAACGCGATTGCATTAGATCTACGCGTATAAGAGGAAGTCCACATATAAAGAATTCGGTAACCGAACAGATTGAGGCGAATAGAATAAGCTGGTATTGCCACGTTCAAAGAAGATCTGCGGAAAATCCGGTTAAAAACGCACTATCAACTACGGTCACTCCAACTGTAAGAAAACGAGGTCGGAAAAAGAATTCCTGGATTTCTCAGATGGCAAATGCGCAATAACGCCTGGGGCTAACCACTGAAGCGATCCAGGACCGAGCATTATGTAGACGCGTTCTGCGGTCTGCGACATTAGCCAACCCCTTAAGCGGAGCAGCAGCGATGCAGTAAAAATGGGAAACTCGTTACGCATAAGTTCGTATAACGAAGAAAGGGTTAATAAAAGGATAAGAAGAAGAAGGTGAAGCTTGTATCTTTCCAATAACTATTTTCTGTTACTATGTTGTTATTTATATTGCAAATTTTCCTATGACTTGTTTTCCTTTGATACGTTCTGAAAGCGGTATAATCCTTTTTTAATACCATTCCTTATCTTTTTATATGAACTTAAACTATCCTGATAAAATCAGGACCGTTCTCAATGCAATGTGTGGGTCAAATCAGGGAATTAAGGTTTGCCACTTAAATGTCGATAGCATTCGAGCTAAGTATACGATTTTGTATCAAACGTTCTGTACCTCTAAAATTGATGTGTTAATGGTCTCTGAATCTTGGCTTAACAGTCATATTCTAACTAATATGGTTGATTTCCCCAATTTCAAATTGTTTGGAAGTGACCGCATAGATAGGGTAGGAGGGGGTGTGTGTATATATGCCAAAACTTCACTGAAGCCTAAATGTGTGTATGCGTCTTTAAGGTCTGTGATTCAATTTTGTTGTATAGATTTTAGTACTTTGAATGAGAAAATGCTCCTGGTTGCTGTGTATCGCCTCCTAAATGTGTTTTTAGAAAAAAACGTAGAAGAACTTGAAGAAATTTTACTAAAATTACAAAGCAATTATACCAAAGTTCTGGTGGGGGGTGACCTCAATGTTAAAATACTTAAGTGCAATAATACAACTAGTCTATTTAAATTTTTCTGTGATAAGGTTGGGTTATCTCCAATTAATTCTCGATACCCTACGTGTTTTAAATCTCTACATAACCCCTCACTACTTGACATGTTTTTAACTAATAAAACTTCAAATGTTCTATGTTTCGATCAAATAGGTATGACTACTGAATTTATTCAGGATTTAATTTTTTGTTCATTTAATTTCTCTGTAGACCGATCCAACTGTGATACGATTTTCAACTTCATTTTACTTCATGATAATTTCGTGCCTGTTGTAACTAAACGTATTAATTCTCGTCCGTGTCCATGGTATAGTAGAGCAATTCAATGTAAAATTACTGAACGAGAGCGTCTTTATAAAAAATTCAAACGAAATCCTACGCTGGAAATAGGCTTGAATTCCTTAAAAAAGGAAGTCACTGTCCTTACTCGCAATGCCAAGAAGTTTTATTTTATAAATAAGCTCGAACTCAATTTGGGTTCTAAGCAATTGTAAATCGTAAATGGTAAACATTAATCTAATAGTGAAATAGTTTTCTTTTTGGTGGTTAATTCGATTGCACACAATGGCTGGTACACCGAACTCCGTGGACTCTCATCGAAGATCTCTTCGATCGGTAAACAAATCGGGAACGTCTCTTAACTTATCAAGCTCTACGGACGCTTTAAATTTAATAAACAATCGCTTCGAATCACTAAAAGACAACTTATTAAACTCCATCATTACTGCGGTGAAAAATGAGTTAAAAAGGAAATTAAAATCCCTAGAAGAGCAATTGCTTAGCAAATTTAATTCGCTAAAATCAGAATTCGATCTGAAACTGGAAAAAGTGGAACATTACTTTAATGATACGTGTCTTTCTCTTCATAAATCAATTCAATCTTTAGAAAATGAAAACAAACTTCTCAGAGCCCAGACTGATTTTCTCTCTCGTAAGAGCATTGCTGGTGATGAAGAGTGACAACCTGTTAAAATCTGTATTTTCGCGTTTCGGAAGAGTGTTCGTGAAGAAAAATGCAAGAGACAATTCAATTGCAGTTTCTGACATTTCTAAGTTAGTGTCAATCACCTCAACTGAAACTACCCATTCGCCCTTTACATCCTCCGTTACTGCCGTTGACCGTACTTCTTCAGGAGATGCTGCTGGGAGTCTTACATAACATAAATCAGCTTTCTGTTTTTTGTTTATTTTCATTTGACGTACTTTTTTCTTACTGTTTTACTAATTAAATTCTTTTACTTTTAATGTATTTATATATTTATTATTTTTGTTTTTATTTATTATTTTTGTTTTTATTTATCATTTCTAATTTATGCTTGTATCTTTCCAACGACGACGACGTAAACCACTGAGTGAGTGTGGGATGGATGAAATGGCGGGAAAATTCGGGAATCTTTTGCGACCGAAAATTTCCACTAAAATTAAAGGGGAAACTCTACAACACAGTTGTTAGACCAGCTCTTATATACGGTTCATAGTGCTGGACAATGTACGAAGCGTTTAAAAACAAAATTACGACAGCGGAAATGAAAATGTAAAGGATGTCTAGTGGAGTCACTAAACGCGATTGCATTAGATCTACGCGTATAAGAGGAAGTCCACATATAAAGAATTCGGTAACCGAACAGATTGAGGCGAATAGAATAAGCTGGTATTGCCACGTTCAAAGAAGATCTGCGGAAAATCCGGTTAAAAACGCACTATCAACTACGGTCACTCCAACTGTAAGAAAACGAGGTCGGAAAAAGAATTCCTGGATTTCTCAGATGGCAAATGCGCAATAACGCCTGGGGCTAACCACTGAAGCGATCCAGGACCGAGCATTATGTAGACGCGTTCTGCGGTCTGCGACATTAGCCAACCCCTTAAGCGGAGCAGCAGCGATGCAGTAAAAATGGGAAACTCGTTACGCATAAGTTCGTATAACGAAGAAAGGGTTAATAAAAGGATAAGAAGAAGAAGGTGAAGCTTGTATCTTTCCAATAACTATTTTCTGTTACTATGTTGTTATTTATATTGCAAATTTTCCTATGACTTGTTTTCCTTTGATACGTTCTGAAAGCGGTATAATCCTTTTTTAATACCATTCCTTATCTTTTTATATGAACTTAAACTATCCTGATAAAATCAGGACCGTTCTCAATGCAATGTGTGGGTCAAATCAGGGAATTAAGGTTTGCCACTTAAATGTCGATAGCATTCGAGCTAAGTATACGATTTTGTATCAAACGTTCTGTACCTCTAAAATTGATGTGTTAATGGTCTCTGAATCTTGGCTTAACAGTCATATTCTAACTAATATGGTTGATTTCCCCAATTTCAAATTGTTTGGAAGTGACCGCATAGATAGGGTAGGAGGGGGTGTGTGTATATATGCCAAAACTTCACTGAAGCCTAAATGTGTGTATGCGTCTTTAAGGTCTGTGATTCAATTTTGTTGTATAGATTTTAGTACTTTGAATGAGAAAATGCTCCTGGTTGCTGTGTATCGCCTCCTAAATGTGTTTTTAGAAAAAAACGTAGAAGAACTTGAAGAAATTTTACTAAAATTACAAAGCAATTATACCAAAGTTCTGGTGGGGGGTGACCTCAATGTTAAAATACTTAAGTGCAATAATACAACTAGTCTATTTAAATTTTTCTGTGATAAGGTTGGGTTATCTCCAATTAATTCTCGATACCCTACGTGTTTTAAATCTCTACATAACCCCTCACTACTTGACATGTTTTTAACTAATAAAACTTCAAATGTTCTATGTTTCGATCAAATAGGTATGACTACTGAATTTATTCAGGATTTAATTTTTTGTTCATTTAATTTCTCTGTAGACCGATCCAACTGTGATACGATTTTCAACTTCATTTTACTTCATGATAATTTCGTGCCTGTTGTAACTAAACGTATTAATTCTCGTCCGTGTCCATGGTATAGTAGAGCAATTCAATGTAAAATTACTGAACGAGAGCGTCTTTATAAAAAATTCAAACGAAATCCTACGCTGGAAATAGGCTTGAATTCCTTAAAAAAGGAAGTCACTGTCCTTACTCGCAATGCCAAGAAGTTTTATTTTATAAATAAGCTCGAACTCAATTTGGGTTCTAAGCAATTGTAAATCGTAAATGGTAAACATTAATCTAATAGTGAAATAGTTTTCTTTTTGGTGGTTAATTCGATTGCACACAATGGCTGGTACACCGAACTCCGTGGACTCTCATCGAAGATCTCTTCGATCGGTAAACAAATCGGGAACGTCTCTTAAATTATCAAGCTCTACGGACGCTTTAAATTTAATTTAATTTAATTTAATTTAATTTAATAAACAATCGCTTCGAATCACTAAAAGACAACTTATTAAACTCCATCATTACTGCGGTGAAAAATGAGTTAAAAAGGAAATTAAAATCCCTAGAAGAGCAATTGCTTAGCAAATTTAATTCGCTAAAATCAGAATTCGATCTGAAACTGGAAAAAGTGGAACATTACTTTAATGATACGTGTCTTTCTCTTCATAAATCAATTCAATCTTTAGAAAATGAAAACAAACTTCTCAGAGCCCAGACTGATTTTCTCTCTCGTAAGAGCATTGCTGGTGATGAAGAGTGACAACCTGTTAAAATCTGTATTTTCGCGTTTCGGAAGAGTGTTCGTGAAGAAAAATGCAAGAGACAATTCAATTGCAGTTTCTGACATTTCTAAGTTAGTGTCAATCACCTCAACTGAAACTACCCATTCGCCCTTTACATCCTCCGTTACTGCCGTTGACCGTACTTCTTCAGGAGATGCTGCTGGGAGTCTTACATAACATAAATCAGCTTTCTGTTTTTTGTTTATTTTCATTTGACGTACTTTTTTCTTACTGTTTTACTAATTAAATTCTTTTACTTTTAATGTATTTATATATTTATTATTTTTGTTTTTATTTATCATTTCTAATTTATGCTTGTATCTTTCCAACGACGACGACGTAAACCACAGAGTGAGTGTGGGATGGATGAAATGGCGGGAAAATTCGGGAATCTTTTGCGACCGAAAATTTCCACTAAAATTAAAGGGGAAACTCTACAACACAGTTGTTAGACCAGCTCTTATATACGGTTCATAGTGCTGGACAATGTACGAAGCGTTTAAAAACAAAATTACGACAGCGGAAATGAAAATGTAAAGGATGTCTAGTGGAGTCACTAAACGCGATTGCATTAGATCTACGCGTATAAGAGGAAGTCCACATATAAAGAATTCGGTAACCGAACAGATTGAGGCGAATAGAATAAGCTGGTATTGCCACGTTCAAAGAAGATCTGCGGAAAATCCGGTTAAAAACGCACTATCAACTACGGTCACTCCAACTGTAAGAAAACGAGGTCGGAAAAAGAATTCCTGGATTTCTCAGATGGCAAATGCGCAATAACGCCTGGGGCTAACCACTGAAGCGATCCAGGACCGAGCATTATGTAGACGCGTTCTGCGGTCTGCGACATTAGCCAACCCCTTAAGCGGAGCAGCAGCGATGCAGTTAAAATGGGAAACTCGTTACGCATAAGTTCGTATAACGAAGAAAGGGTTAATAAAAGGATAAGAAGAAGAAGGAGAAGCTTGTATCTTTCCAAAAACTATTTTCTGTTACTATGTTGTTATTTATATTGCAAATTTTCCTATGACTTGTTTTCCTTTGATACGTTCTGAAAGCGGTATAATCCTTTTTTAATACCATTCCTTATCTTTTTATATGAACTTAAACTATCCTGATAAAATCAGGACCGTTCTCAATGCAATGTGTGGGTCAAATCAGGGAATTAAGGTTTGCCACTTAAATGTCGATAGCATTCGAGCTAAGTATACGATTTTGTATCAAACGTTCTGTACCTCTAAAATTGATGTGTTAATGGTCTCTGAATCTTGGCTTAACAGTCATATTCTAACTAATATGGTTGATTTCCCCAATTTCAAATTGTTTGGAAGTGACCGCATAGATAGGGTAGGAGGGGGTGTGTGTATATATGCCAAAACTTCACTGAAGCCTAAATGTGTGTATGCGTCTTTAAGGTCTGTGATTCAATTTTGTTGTATAGATTTTAGTACTTTGAATGAGAAAATGCTCCTGGTTGCTGTGTATCGCCTCCTAAATGTGTTTTTAGAAAAAAACGTAGAAGAACTTGAAGAAATTTTACTAAAATTACAAAGCAATTATACCAAAGTTCTGGTGGGGGGTGACCTCAATGTTAAAATACTTAAGTGCAATAATACAACTAGTCTATTTAAATTTTTCTGTGATAAGGTTGGGTTATCTCCAATTAATTCTCGATACCCTACGTGTTTTAAATCTCTACATAACCCCTCACTACTTGACATGTTTTTAACTAATAAAACTTCAAATGTTCTATGTTTCGATCAAATAGGTATGACTACTGAATTTATTCAGGATTTAATTTTTTGTTCATTTAATTTCTCTGTAGACCGATCCAACTGTGATACGATTTTCAACTTCATTTTACTTCATGATAATTTCGTGCCTGTTGTAACTAAACGTATTAATTCTCGTCCGTGTCCATGGTATAGTAGAGCAATTCAATGTAAAATTACTGAACGAGAGCGTCTTTATAAAAAATTCAAACGAAATCCTACGCTGGAAATAGGCTTGAATTCCTTAAAAAAGGAAGTCACTGTCCTTACTCGCAATGCCAAGAAGTTTTATTTTATAAATAAGCTCGAACTCAATTTGGGTTCTAAGCAATTGTAAATCGTAAATGGTAAACATTAATCTAATAGTGAAATAGTTTTCTTTTTGGTGGTTAATTCGATTGCACACAATGGCTGGTACACCGAACTCCGTGGACTCTCATCGAAGATCTCTTCGATCGGTAAACAAATCGGGAACGTCTCTTAAATTATCAAGCTCTACGGACGCTTTAAATTTAATAAACAATCGCTTCGAATCACTAAAAGACAACTTATTAAACTCCATCATTACTGCGGTGAAAAATGAGTTAAAAAGGAAATTAAAATCCCTAGAAGAGCAATTGCTTAGCAAATTTAATTCGCTAAAATCAGAATTCGATCTGAAACTGGAAAAAGTGGAACATTACTTTAATGATACGTGTCTTTCTCTTCATAAATCAATTCAATCTTTAGAAAATGAAAACAAACTTCTCAGAGCCCAGACTGATTTTCTCTCTCGTAAGAGCATTGCTGGTGATGAAGAGTGACAACCTGTTAAAATCTGTATTTTCGCGTTTCGGAAGAGTGTTCGTGAAGAAAAATGCAAGAGACAATTCAATTGCAGTTTCTGACATTTCTAAGTTAGTGTCAATCACCTCAACTGAAACTACCCATTCGCCCTTTACATCCTCCGTTACTGCCGTTGACCGTACTTCTTCAGGAGATGCTGCTGGGAGTCTTACATAACATAAATCAGCTTTCTGTTTTTTGTTTATTTTCATTTGACGTACTTTTTTCTTACTGTTTTACTAATTAAATTCTTTTACTTTTAATGTATTTATATATTTATTATTTTTGTTTTTATTTATCATTTCTAATTTATGCTTGTATCTTTCCAACGACGACGACGTAAACCACAGAGTGAGTGTGGGATGGATGAAATGGCGGGAAAATTCGGGAATCTTTTGCGACCGAAAATTTCCACTAAAATTAAAGGGGAAACTCTACAACACAGTTGTTAGACCAGCTCTTATATACGGTTCATAGTGCTGGACAATGTACGAAGCGTTTAAAAACAAAATTACGACAGCGGAAATGAAAATGTAAAGGATGTCTAGTGGAGTCACTAAACGCGATTGCATTAGATCTACGCGTATAAGAGGAAGTCCACATATAAAGAATTCGGTAACCGAACAGATTGAGGCGAATAGAATAAGCTGGTATTGCCACGTTCAAAGAAGATCTGCGGAAAATCCGGTTAAAAACGCACTATCAACTACGGTCACTCCAACTGTAAGAAAACGAGGTCGGAAAAAGAATTCCTGGATTTCTCAGATGGCAAATGCGCAATAACGCCTGGGGCTAACCACTGAAGCGATCCAGGACCGAGCATTATGTAGACGCGTTCTGCGGTCTGCGACATTAGCCAACCCCTTAAGCGGAGCAGCAGCGATGCAGTAAAAATGGGAAACTCGTTACGCATAAGTTCGTATAACGAAGAAAGGGTTAATAAAAGGATAAGAAGAAGAAGGAGAAGCTTGTATCTTTCCAAAAACTATTTTCTGTTACTATGTTGTTATTTATATTGCAAATTTTCCTATGACTTGTTTTCCTTTGATACGTTCTGAAAGCGGTATAATCCTTTTTTAATACCATTCCTTATCTTTTTATATGAACTTAAACTATCCTGATAAAATCAGGACCGTTCTCAATGCAATGTGTGGGTCAAATCAGGGAATTAAGGTTTGCCACTTAAATGTCGATAGCATTCGAGCTAAGTATACGATTTTGTATCAAACGTTCTGTACCTCTAAAATTGATGTGTTAATGGTCTCTGAATCTTGGCTTAACAGTCATATTCTAACTAATATGGTTGATTTCCCCAATTTCAAATTGTTTGGAAGTGACCGCATAGATAGGGTAGGAGGGGGTGTGTGTATATATGCCAAAACTTCACTGAAGCCTAAATGTGTGTATGCGTCTTTAAGGTCTGTGATTCAATTTTGTTGTATAGATTTTAGTACTTTGAATGAGAAAATGCTCCTGGTTGCTGTGTATCGCCTCCTAAATGTGTTTTTAGAAAAAAACGTAGAAGAACTTGAAGAAATTTTACTAAAATTACAAAGCAATTATACCAAAGTTCTGGTGGGGGGTGACCTCAATGTTAAAATACTTAAGTGCAATAATGCAACAAGTCTATTTCAATTTTTCTGTGATAAGGTTGGGTTATCTCCAATTAATTCTCGATACCCTACGTGTTTTAAATCTCTACATAACCCCTCACTACTTGACATGTTTTTAACTAATAAAACTTCAAATGTTCTATGTTTCGATCAAATAGGTATGACTACTGAATTTATTCAGGATTTAATTTTTTGTTCATTTAATTTCTCTGTAGACCGATCCAACTGTGATACGATTTTCAACTTCATTTTACTTCATGATAATTTCGTGCCTGTTGTAACTAAACGTATTAATTCTCGTCCGTGTCCATGGTATAGTAGAGCAATTCAATGTAAAATTACTGAACGAGAGCGTCTTTATAAAAAATTCAAACGAAATCCTACGCTGGAAATAGGCTTGAATTCCTTAAAAAAGGAAGTCACTGTCCTTACTCGCAATGCCAAGAAGTTTTATTTTATAAATAAGCTCGAACTCAATTTGGGTTCTAAGCAATTGTAAATCGTAAATGGTAAACATTAATCTAATAGTGAAATAGTTTTCTTTTTGGTGGTTAATTCGATTGCACACAATGGCTGGTACACCGAACTCCGTGGACTCTCATCGAAGATCTCTTCGATCGGTAAACAAATCGGGAACGTCTCTTAAATTATCAAGCTCTACGGACGCTTTAAATTTAATAAACAATCGCTTCGAATCACTAAAAGACAACTTATTAAACTCCATCATTACTGCGGTGAAAAATGAGTTAAAAAGGAAATTAAAATCCCTAGAAGAGCAATTGCTTAGCAAATTTAATTCGCTAAAATCAGAATTCGATCTGAAACTGGAAAAAGTGGAACATTACTTTAATGATACGTGTCTTTCTCTTCATAAATCAATTCAATCTTTAGAAAATGAAAACAAACTTCTCAGAGCCCAGACTGATTTTCTCTCTCGTAAGAGCATTGCTGGTGATGAAGAGTGACAACCTGTTAAAATCTGTATTTTCGCGTTTCGGAAGAGTGTTCGTGAAGAAAAATGCAAGAGACAATTCAATTGCAGTTTCTGACATTTCTAAGTTAGTGTCAATCACCTCAACTGAAACTACCCATTCGCCCTTTACATCCTCCGTTACTGCCGTTGACCGTACTTCTTCAGGAGATGCTGCTGGGAGTCTTACATAACATAAATCAGCTTTCTGTTTTTTGTTTATTTTCATTTGACGTACTTTTTTCTTACTGTTTTACTAATTAAATTCTTTTACTTTTAATGTATTTATATATTTATTATTTTTGTTTTTATTTATCATTTCTAATTTATGCTTGTATCTTTCCAACGACGACGACGTAAACCACAGAGTGAGTGTGGGATGGATGAAATGGCGGGAAAATTCGGGAATCTTTTGCGACCGAAAATTTCCACTAAAATTAAAGGGGAAACTCTACAACACAGTTGTTAGACCAGCTCTTATATACGGTTCATAGTGCTGGACAATGTACGAAGCGTTTAAAAACAAAATTACGACAGCGGAAATGAAAATGTAAAGGATGTCTAGTGGAGTCACTAAACGCGATTGCATTAGATCTACGCGTATAAGAGGAAGTCCACATATAAAGAATTCGGTAACCGAACAGATTGAGGCGAATAGAATAAGCTGGTATTGCCACGTTCAAAGAAGATCTGCGGAAAATCCGGTTAAAAACGCACTATCAACTACGGTCACTCCAACTGTAAGAAAACGAGGTCGGAAAAAGAATTCCTGGATTTCTCAGATGGCAAATGCGCAATAACGCCTGGGGCTAACCACTGAAGCGATCCAGGACCGAGCATTATGTAGACGCGTTCTGCGGTCTGCGACATTAGCCAACCCCTTAAGCGGAGCAGCAGCGATGCAGTTAAAATGGGAAACTCGTTACGCATAAGTTCGTATAACGAAGAAAGGGTTAATAAAAGGATAAGAAGAAGAAGGAGAAGCTTGTATCTTTCCAAAAACTATTTTCTGTTACTATGTTGTTATTTATATTGCAAATTTTCCTATGACTTGTTTTCCTTTGATACGTTCTGAAAGCGGTATAATCCTTTTTTAATACCATTCCTTATCTTTTTATATGAACTTAAACTATCCTGATAAAATCAGGACCGTTCTCAATGCAATGTGTGGGTCAAATCAGGGAATTAAGGTTTGCCACTTAAATGTCGATAGCATTCGAGCTAAGTATACGATTTTGTATCAAACGTTCTGTACCTCTAAAATTGATGTGTTAATGGTCTCTGAATCTTGGCTTAACAGTCATATTCTAACTAATATGGTTGATTTCCCCAATTTCAAATTGTTTGGAAGTGACCGCATAGATAGGGTAGGAGGGGGTGTGTGTATATATGCCAAAACTTCACTGAAGCCTAAATGTGTGTATGCGTCTTTAAGGTCTGTGATTCAATTTTGTTGTATAGATTTTAGTACTTTGAATGAGAAAATGCTCCTGGTTGCTGTGTATCGCCTCCTAAATGTGTTTTTAGAAAAAAACGTAGAAGAACTTGAAGAAATTTTACTAAAATTACAAAGCAATTATACCAAAGTTCTGGTGGGGGGTGACCTCAATGTTAAAATACTTAAGTGCAATAATACAACTAGTCTATTTAAATTTTTCTGTGATAAGGTTGGGTTATCTCCAATTAATTCTCGATACCCTACGTGTTTTAAATCTCTACATAACCCCTCACTACTTGACATGTTTTTAACTAATAAAACTTCAAATGTTCTATGTTTCGATCAAATAGGTATGACTACTGAATTTATTCAGGATTTAATTTTTTGTTCATTTAATTTCTCTGTAGACCGATCCAACTGTGATACGATTTTCAACTTCATTTTACTTCATGATAATTTCGTGCCTGTTGTAACTAAACGTATTAATTCTCGTCCGTGTCCATGGTATAGTAGAGCAATTCAATGTAAAATTACTGAACGAGAGCGTCTTTATAAAAAATTCAAACGAAATCCTACGCTGGAAATAGGCTTGAATTCCTTAAAAAAGGAAGTCACTGTCCTTACTCGCAATGCCAAGAAGTTTTATTTTATAAATAAGCTCGAACTCAATTTGGGTTCTAAGCAATTGTAAATCGTAAATGGTAAACATTAATCTAATAGTGAAATAGTTTTCTTTTTGGTGGTTAATTCGATTGCACACAATGGCTGGTACACCGAACTCCGTGGACTCTCATCGAAGATCTCTTCGATCGGTAAACAAATCGGGAACGTCTCTTAAATTATCAAGCTCTACGGACGCTTTAAATTTAATAAACAATCGCTTCGAATCACTAAAAGACAACTTATTAAACTCCATCATTACTGCGGTGAAAAATGAGTTAAAAAGGAAATTAAAATCCCTAGAAGAGCAATTGCTTAGCAAATTTAATTCGCTAAAATCAGAATTCGATCTGAAACTGGAAAAAGTGGAACATTACTTTAATGATACGTGTCTTTCTCTTCATAAATCAATTCAATCTTTAGAAAATGAAAACAAACTTCTCAGAGCCCAGACTGATTTTCTCTCTCGTAAGAGCATTGCTGGTGATGAAGAGTGACAACCTGTTAAAATCTGTATTTTCGCGTTTCGGAAGAGTGTTCGTGAAGAAAAATGCAAGAGACAATTCAATTGCAGTTTCTGACATTTCTAAGTTAGTGTCAATCACCTCAACTGAAACTACCCATTCGCCCTTTACATCCTCCGTTACTGCCGTTGACCGTACTTCTTCAGGAGATGCTGCTGGGAGTCTTACATAACATAAATCAGCTTTCTGTTTTTTGTTTATTTTCATTTGACGTACTTTTTTCTTACTGTTTTACTAATTAAATTCTTTTACTTTTAATGTATTTATATATTTATTATTTTTGTTTTTATTTATCATTTCTAATTTATGCTTGTATCTTTCCAACGACGACGACGTAAACCACAGAGTGAGTGTGGGATGGATGAAATGGCGGGAAAATTCGGGAATCTTTTGCGACCGAAAATTTCCACTAAAATTAAAGGGGAAACTCTACAACACAGTTGTTAGACCAGCTCTTATATACGGTTCATAGTGCTGGACAATGTACGAAGCGTTTAAAAACAAAATTACGACAGCGGAAATGAAAATGTAAAGGATGTCTAGTGGAGTCACTAAACGCGATTGCATTAGATCTACGCGTATAAGAGGAAGTCCACATATAAAGAATTCGGTAACCGAACAGATTGAGGCGAATAGAATAAGCTGGTATTGCCACGTTCAAAGAAGATCTGCGGAAAATCCGGTTAAAAACGCACTATCAACTACGGTCACTCCAACTGTAAGAAAACGAGGTCGGAAAAAGAATTCCTGGATTTCTCAGATGGCAAATGCGCAATAACGCCTGGGGCTAACCACTGAAGCGATCCAGGACCGAGCATTATGTAGACGCGTTCTGCGGTCTGCGACATTAGCCAACCCCTTAAGCGGAGCAGCAGCGATGCAGTAAAAATGGGAAACTCGTTACGCATAAGTTCGTATAACGAAGAAAGGGTTAATAAAAGGATAAGAAGAAGAAGGAGAAGCTTGTATCTTTCCAATAACTATTTTCTGTTACTATGTTGTTATTTATATTGCAAATTTTCCTATGACTTGTTTTCCTTTGATACGTTCTGAAAGCGGTATAATCCTTTTTTAATACCATTCCTTATCTTTTTATATGAACTTAAACTATCCTGATAAAATCAGGACCGTTCTCAATGCAATGTGTGGGTCAAATCAGGGAATTAAGGTTTGCCACTTAAATGTCGATAGCATTCGAGCTAAGTATACGATTTTGTATCAAACGTTCTGTACCTCTAAAATTGATGTGTTAATGGTCTCTGAATCTTGGCTTAACAGTCATATTCTAACTAATATGGTTGATTTCCCCAATTTCAAATTGTTTGGAAGTGACCGCATAGATAGGGTAGGAGGGTGTGTGTGTATATATGCCAAAACTTCACTGAAGCCTAAATGTGTGTATGCGTCTTTAAGGTCTGTGATTCAATTTTGTTGTATAGATTTTAGTACTTTGAATGAGAAAATGCTCCTGGTTGCTGTGTATCGCCTCCTAAATGTGTTTTTAGAAAAAAACGTAGAAGAACTTGAAGAAATTTTACTAAAATTACAAAGCAATTATACCAAAGTTCTGGTGGGGGGTGACCTCAATGTTAAAATACTTAAGTGCAATAATACAACTAGTCTATTTCAATTTTTCTGTGATAAGGTTGGGTTATCTCCAATTAATTCTCGATACCCTACGTGTTTTAAATCTCTACATAACCCCTCACTACTTGACATGTTTTTAACTAATAAAACTTCAAATGTTCTATGTTTCGATCAAATAGGTATGACTACTGAATTTATTCAGGATTTAATTTTTTGTTCATTTAATTTCTCTGTAGACCGATCCAACTGTGATACGATTTTCAACTTCATTTTACTTCATGATAATTTCGTGCCTGTTGTAACTAAACGTATTAATTCTCGTCCGTGTCCATGGTATAGTAGAGCAATTCAATGTAAAATTACTGAACGAGAGCGTCTTTATAAAAAATTCAAACGAAATCCTACGCTGGAAATAGGCTTGAATTCCTTAAAAAAGGAAGTCACTGTCCTTACTCGCAATGCCAAGAAGTTTTATTTTATAAATAAGCTCGAACTCAATTTGGGTTCTAAGCAATTGTAAATCGTAAATGGTAAACATTAATCTAATAGTGAAATAGTTTTCTTTTTGGTGGTTAATTCGATTGCACACAATGGCTGGTACACCGAACTCCGTGGACTCTCATCGAAGATCTCTTCGATCGGTAAACAAATCGGGAACGTCTCTTAAATTATCAAGCTCTACGGACGCTTTAAATTTAATAAACAATCGCTTCGAATCACTAAAAGACAACTTATTAAACTCCATCATTACTGCGGTGAAAAATGAGTTAAAAAGGAAATTAAAATCCCTAGAAGAGCAATTGCTTAGCAAATTTAATTCGCTAAAATCAGAATTCGATCTGAAACTGGAAAAAGTGGAACATTACTTTAATGATACGTGTCTTTCTCTTCATAAATCAATTCAATCTTTAGAAAATGAAAACAAACTTCTCAGAGCCCAGACTGATTTTCTCTCTCGTAAGAGCATTGCTGGTGATGAAGAGTGACAACCTGTTAAAATCTGTATTTTCGCGTTTCGGAAGAGTGTTCGTGAAGAAAAATGCAAGAGACAATTCAATTGCAGTTTCTGACATTTCTAAGTTAGTGTCAATCACCTCAACTGAAACTACCCATTCGCCCTTTACATCCTCCGTTACTGCCGTTGACCGTACTTCTTCAGGAGATGCTGCTGGGAGTCTTACATAACATAAATCAGCTTTCTGTTTTTTGTTTATTTTCATTTGACGTACTTTTTTCTTACTGTTTTACTAATTAAATTCTTTTACTTTTAATGTATTTATATATTTATTATTTTTGTTTTTATTTATCATTTCTAATTTATGCTTGTATCTTTCCAACGACGACGACGTAAACCACAGAGTGAGTGTGGGATGGATGAAATGGCGGGAAAATTCGGGAATCTTTTGCGACCGAAAATTTCCACTAAAATTAAAGGGGAAACTCTACAACACAGTTGTTAGACCAGCTCTTATATACGGTTCATAGTGCTGGACAATGTACGAAGCGTTTAAAAACAAAATTACGACAGCGGAAATGAAAATGTAAAGGATGTCTAGTGGAGTCACTAAACGCGATTGCATTAGATCTACGCGTATAAGAGGAAGTCCACATATAAAGAATTCGGTAACCGAACAGATTGAGGCGAATAGAATAAGCTGGTATTGCCACGTTCAAAGAAGATCTGCGGAAAATCCGGTTAAAAACGCACTATCAACTACGGTCACTCCAACTGTAAGAAAACGAGGTCGGAAAAAGAATTCCTGGATTTCTCAGATGGCAAATGCGCAATAACGCCTGGGGCTAACCACTGAAGCGATCCAGGACCGAGCATTATGTAGACGCGTTCTGCGGTCTGCGACATTAGCCAACCCCTTAAGCGGAGCAGCAGCGATGCAGTAAAAATGGGAAACTCGTTACGCATAAGTTCGTATAACGAAGAAAGGGTTAATAAAAGGATAAGAAGAAGAAGGAGAAGCTTGTATCTTTCCAATAACTATTTTCTGTTACTATGTTGTTATTTATATTGCAAATTTTCCTATGACTTGTTTTCCTTTGATACGTTCTGAAAGCGGTATAATCCTTTTTTAATACCATTCCTTATCTTTTTATATGAACTTAAACTATCCTGATAAAATCAGGACCGTTCTCAATGCAATGTGTGGGTCAAATCAGGGAATTAAGGTTTGCCACTTAAATGTCGATAGCATTCGAGCTAAGTATACGATTTTGTATCAAACGTTCTGTACCTCTAAAATTGATGTGTTAATGGTCTCTGAATCTTGGCTTAACAGTCATATTCTAACTAATATGGTTGATTTCCCCAATTTCAAATTGTTTGGAAGTGACCGCATAGATAGGGTAGGAGGGGGTGTGTGTATATATGCCAAAACTTCACTGAAGCCTAAATGTGTGTATGCGTCTTTAAGGTCTGTGATTCAATTTTGTTGTATAGATTTTAGTACTTTGAATGAGAAAATGCTCCTGGTTGCTGTGTATCGCCTCCTAAATGTGTTTTTAGAAAAAAACGTAGAAGAACTTGAAGAAATTTTACTAAAATTACAAAGCAATTATACCAAAGTTCTGGTGGGGGGTGACCTCAATGTTAAAATACTTAAGTGCAATAATACAACTAGTCTATTTCAATTTTTCTGTGATAAGGTTGGGTTATCTCCAATTAATTCTCGATACCCTACGTGTTTTAAATCTCTACATAACCCCTCACTACTTGACATGTTTTTAACTAATAAAACTTCAAATGTTCTATGTTTCGATCAAATAGGTATGACTACTGAATTTATTCAGGATTTAATTTTTTGTTCATTTAATTTCTCTGTAGACCGATCCAACTGTGATACGATTTTCAACTTCATTTTACTTCATGATAATTTCGTGCCTGTTGTAACTAAACGTATTAATTCTCGTCCGTGTCCATGGTATAGTAGAGCAATTCAATGTAAAATTACTGAACGAGAGCGTCTTTATAAAAAATTCAAACGAAATCCTACGCTGGAAATAGGCTTGAATTCCTTAAAAAAGGAAGTCACTGTCCTTACTCGCAATGCCAAGAAGTTTTATTTTATAAATAAGCTCGAACTCAATTTGGGTTCTAAGCAATTGTAAATCGTAAATGGTAAACATTAATCTAATAGTGAAATAGTTTTCTTTTTGGTGGTTAATTCGATTGCACACAATGGCTGGTACACCGAACTCCGTGGACTCTCATCGAAGATCTCTTCGATCGGTAAACAAATCGGGAACGTCTCTTAAATTATCAAGCTCTACGGACGCTTTAAATTTAATAAACAATCGCTTCGAATCACTAAAAGACAACTTATTAAACTCCATCATTACTGCGGTGAAAAATGAGTTAAAAAGGAAATTAAAATCCCTAGAAGAGCAATTGCTTAGCAAATTTAATTCGCTAAAATCAGAATTCGATCTGAAACTGGAAAAAGTGGAACATTACTTTAATGATACGTGTCTTTCTCTTCATAAATCAATTCAATCTTTAGAAAATGAAAACAAACTTCTCAGAGCCCAGACTGATTTTCTCTCTCGTAAGAGCATTGCTGGTGATGAAGAGTGACAACCTGTTAAAATCTGTATTTTCGCGTTTCGGAAGAGTGTTCGTGAAGAAAAATGCAAGAGACAATTCAATTGCAGTTTCTGACATTTCTAAGTTAGTGTCAATCACCTCAACTGAAACTACCCATTCGCCCTTTACATCCTCCGTTACTGCCGTTGACCGTACTTCTTCAGGAGATGCTGCTGGGAGTCTTACATAACATAAATCAGCTTTCTGTTTTTTGTTTATTTTCATTTGACGTACTTTTTTCTTACTGTTTTACTAATTAAATTCTTTTACTTTTAATGTATTTATATATTTATTATTTTTGTTTTTATTTATCATTTCTAATTTATGCTTGTATCTTTCCAACGACGACGACGTAAACCACAGAGTGAGTGTGGGATGGATGAAATGGCGGGAAAATTCGGGAATCTTTTGCGACCGAAAATTTCCACTAAAATTAAAGGGGAAACTCTACAACACAGTTGTTAGACCAGCTCTTATATACGGTTCATAGTGCTGGACAATGTACGAAGCGTTTAAAAACAAAATTACGACAGCGGAAATGAAAATGTAAAGGATGTCTAGTGGAGTCACTAAACGCGATTGCATTAGATCTACGCGTATAAGAGGAAGTCCACATATAAAGAATTCGGTAACCGAACAGATGAGGCGAATAGAATAAGCTGGTATTGCCACGTTCAAAGAAGATCTGCGGAAAATCCGGTTAAAAACGCACTATCAACTACGGTCACTCCAACTGTAAGAAAACGAGGTCGGAAAAAGAATTCCTGGATTTCTCAGATGGCAAATGCGCAATAACGCCTGGGGCTAACCACTGAAGCGATCCAGGACCGAGCATTATGTAGACGCGTTCTGCGGTCTGCGACATTAGCCAACCCCTTAAGCGGAGCAGCAGCGATGCAGTAAAAATGGGAAACTCGTTACGCATAAGTTCGTATAACGAAGAAAGGGTTAATAAAAAGATAAGAAGAAGAAGGAGAAGCTTGTATCTTTCCAAAAACTATTTTCTGTTACTATGTTGTTATTTATATTGCAAATTTTCCTATGACTTGTTTTCCTTTGATACGTTCTGAAAGCGGTATAATCCTTTTTTAATACCATTCCTTATCTTTTTATATGAACTTAAACTATCCTGATAAAATCAGGACCGTTCTCAATGCAATGTGTGGGTCAAATCAGGGAATTAAGGTTTGCCACTTAAATGTCGATAGCATTCGAGCTAAGTATACGATTTTGTATCAAACGTTCTGTACCTCTAAAATTGATGTGTTAATGGTCTCTGAATCTTGGCTTAACAGTCATATTCTAACTAATATGGTTGATTTCCCCAATTTCAAATTGTTTGGAAGTGACCGCATAGATAGGGTAGGAGGGGGTGTGTGTATATATGCCAAAACTTCACTGAAGCCTAAATGTGTGTATGCGTCTTTAAGGTCTGTGATTCAATTTTGTTGTATAGATTTTAGTACTTTGAATGAGAAAATGCTCCTGGTTGCTGTGTATCGCCTCCTAAATGTGTTTTTAGAAAAAAACGTAGAAGAACTTGAAGAAATTTTACTAAAATTACAAAGCAATTATACCAAAGTTCTGGTGGGGGGTGACCTCAATGTTAAAATACTTAAGTGCAATAATACAACTAGTCTATTTCAATTTTTCTGTGATAAGGTTGGGTTATCTCCAATTAATTCTCGATACCCTACGTGTTTTAAATCTCTACATAACCCCTCACTACTTGACATGTTTTTAACTAATAAAACTTCAAATGTTCTATGTTTCGATCAAATAGGTATGACTACTGAATTTATTCAGGATTTAATTTTTTGTTCATTTAATTTCTCTGTAGACCGATCCAACTGTGATACGATTTTCAACTTCATTTTACTTCATGATAATTTCGTGCCTGTTGTAACTAAACGTATTAATTCTCGTCCGTGTCCATGGTATAGTAGAGCAATTCAATGTAAAATTACTGAACGAGAGCGTCTTTATAAAAAATTCAAACGAAATCCTACGCTGGAAATAGGCTTGAATTCCTTAAAAAAGGAAGTCACTGTCCTTACTCGCAATGCCAAGAAGTTTTATTTTATAAATAAGCTCGAACTCAATTTGGGTTCTAAGCAATTGTAAATCGTAAATGGTAAACATTAATCTAATAGTGAAATAGTTTTCTTTTTGGTGGTTAATTCGATTGCACACAATGGCTGGTACACCGAACTCCGTGGACTCTCATCGAAGATCTCTTCGATCGGTAAACAAATCGGGAACGTCTCTTAAATTATCAAGCTCTACGGACGCTTTAAATTTAATAAACAATCGCTTCGAATCACTAAAAGACAACTTATTAAACTCCATCATTACTGCGGTGAAAAATGAGTTAAAAAGGAAATTAAAATCCCTAGAAGAGCAATTGCTTAGCAAATTTAATTCGCTAAAATCAGAATTCGATCTGAAACTGGAAAAAGTGGAACATTACTTTAATGATACGTGTCTTTCTCTTCATAAATCAATTCAATCTTTAGAAAATGAAAACAAACTTCTCAGAGCCCAGACTGATTTTCTCTCTCGTAAGAGCATTGCTGGTGATGAAGAGTGACAACCTGTTAAAATCTGTATTTTCGCGTTTCGGAAGAGTGTTCGTGAAGAAAAATGCAAGAGACAATTCAATTGCAGTTTCTGACATTTCTAAGTTAGTGTCAATCACCTCAACTGAAACTACCCATTCGCCCTTTACATCCTCCGTTACTGCCGTTGACCGTACTTCTTCAGGAGATGCTGCTGGGAGTCTTACATAACATAAATCAGCTTTCTGTTTTTTGTTTATTTTCATTTGACGTACTTTTTTCTTACTGTTTTACTAATTAAATTCTTTTACTTTTAATGTATTTATATATTTATTATTTTTGTTTTTATTTATCATTTCTAATTTATGCTTGTATCTTTCCAACGACGACGACGTAAACCACAGAGTGAGTGTGGGATGGATGAAATGGCGGGAAAATTCGGGAATCTTTTGCGACCGAAAATTTCCACTAAAATTAAAGGGGAAACTCTACAACACAGTTGTTAGACCAGCTCTTATATACGGTTCATAGTGCTGGACAATGTACGAAGCGTTTAAAAACAAAATTACGACAGCGGAAATGAAAATGTAAAGGATGTCTAGTGGAGTCACTAAACGCGATTGCATTAGATCTACGCGTATAAGAGGAAGTCCACATATAAAGAATTCGGTAACCGAACAGATTGAGGCGAATAGAATAAGCTGGTATTGCCACGTTCAAAGAAGATCTGCGGAAAATCCGGTTAAAAACGCACTATCAACTACGGTCACTCCAACTGTAAGAAAACGAGGTCGGAAAAAGAATTCCTGGATTTCTCAGATGGCAAATGCGCAATAACGCCTGGGGCTAACCACTGAAGCGATCCAGGACCGAGCATTATGTAGACGCGTTCTGCGGTCTGCGACATTAGCCAACCCCTTAAGCGGAGCAGCAGCGATGCAGTAAAAATGGGAAACTCGTTACGCATAAGTTCGTATAACGAAGAAAGGGTTAATAAAAGGATAAGAAGAAGAAGGAGAAGCTTGTATCTTTCCAATAACTATTTTCTGTTACTATGTTGTTATTTATATTGCAAATTTTCCTATGACTTGTTTTCCTTTGATACGTTCTGAAAGCGGTATAATCCTTTTTTAATACCATTCGTTATCTTTTTATATGAACTTAAACTATCCTGATAAAATCAGGACCGTTCTCAATGCAATGTGTGGGTCAAATCAGGGAATTAAGGTTTGCCACTTAAATGTCGATAGCATTCGAGCTAAGTATACGATTTTGTATCAAACGTTCTGTACCTCTAAAATTGATGTGTTAATGGTCTCTGAATCTTGGCTTAACAGTCATATTCTAACTAATATGGTTGATTTCCCCAATTTCAAATTGTTTGGAAGTGACCGCATAGATAGGGTAGGAGGGGGTGTGTGTATATATGCCAAAACTTCACTGAAGCCTAAATGTGTGTATACGTCTTTAAGGTCTGTGATTCAATTTTGTTGTATAGATTTTAGTACTTTGAATGAGAAAATGCTCCTGGTTGCTGTGTACTCGCCTCCTAAATGTGTTTTTAGAAAAAAACGTAGAAGAACTTGAAGAAATTTTACTAAAATTACAAAGCAATTATACCAAAGTTCTGGTGGGGGGTGACCTCAATGTTAAAATACTTAAGTGCAATAATACAACTAGTCTATTTCAATTTTTCTGTGATAAGGTTGGGTTATCTCCAATTAATTCTCGATACCCTACGTGTTTTAAATCTCTACATAACCCCTCACTACTTGACATGTTTTTAACTAATAAAACTTCAAATGTTCTATGTTTCGATCAAATAGGTATGACTACTGAATTTATTCAGGATTTAATTTTTTGTTCATTTAATATCTCTGTAGACCGATCCAACTGTGATACGATTTTCAACTTCATTTTACTTCATGATAATTTCGTGCCTGTTGTAACTAAACGTATTAATTCTCGTCCGTGTCCATGGTATAGTAGAGCAATTCAATGTAAAATTACTGAACGAGAGCGTCTTTATAAAAAATTCAAACGAAATCCTACGCTGGAAATAGGCTTGAATTCCTTAAAAAAGGAAGTCACTGTCCTTACTCGCAATGCCAAGAAGTTTTATTTTATAAATAAGCTCGAACTCAATTCGGGTTCTAAGCAATTGTAAATCGTAAATGGTAAACATTAATCTAATAGTGAAATAGTTTTCTTTTTGGTGGTTAATTCGATTGCACACAATGGCTGGTACACCGAACTCCGTGGACTCTCATCGAAGATCTCTTCGATCGGTAAACAAATCGGGAACGTCTCTTAAATTATCAAGCTCTACGGACGCTTTAAATTTAATAAACAATCGCTTCGAATCACTAAAAGACAACTTATTAAACTCCATCATTACTGCGGTGAAAAATGAGTTAAAAAGGAAATTAAAATCCCTAGAAGAGCAATTGCTTAGCAAATTTAATTCGCTAAAATCAGAATTCGATCTGAAACTGGAAAAAGTGGAACATTACTTTAATGATACGTGTCTTTCTCTTCATAAATCAATTCAATCTTTAGAAAATGAAAACAAACTTCTCAGAGCCCAGACTGATTTTCTCTCTCGTAAGAGCATTGCTGGTGATGAAGAGTGACAACCTGTTAAAATCTGTATTTTCGCGTTTCGGAAGAGTGTTCGTGAAGAAAAATGCAAGAGACAATTCAATTGCAGTTTCTGACATTTCTAAGTTAGTGTCAATCACCTCAACTGAAACTACCCATTCGCCCTTTACATCCTCCGTTACTGCCGTTGACCGTACTTCTTCAGGAGATGCTGCTGGGAGTCTTACATAACATAAATCAGCTTTCTGTTTTTTGTTTATTTTCATTTGACGTACTTTTTTCTTACTGTTTTACTAATTAAATTCTTTTACTTTTAATGTATTTATATATTTATTATTTTTGTTTTTATTTATCATTTCTAATTTATGCTTGTATCTTTCCAACGACGACGACGTAAACCACAGAGTGAGTGTGGGATGGATGAAATGGCGGGAAAATTCGGGAATCTTTTGCGACCGAAAATTTCCACTAAAATTAAAGGGGAAACTCTACAACACAGTTGTTAGACCAGCTCTTATATACGGTTCATAGTGCTGGACAATGTACGAAGCGTTTAAAAACAAAATTACGACAGCGGAAATGAAAATGTAAAGGATGTCTAGTGGAGTCACTAAACGCGATTGCATTAGATCTACGCGTATAAGAGGAAGTCCACATATAAAGAATTCGGTAACCGAACAGATTGAGGCGAATAGAATAAGCTGGTATTGCCACGTTCAAAGAAGATCTGCGGAAAATCCGGTTAAAAACGCACTATCAACTACGGTCACTCCAACTGTAAGAAAACGAGGTCGGAAAAAGAATTCCTGGATTTCTCAGATGGCAAATGCGCAATAACGCCTGGGGCTAACCACTGAAGCGATCCAGGACCGAGCATTATGTAGACGCGTTCTGCGGTCTGCGACATTAGCCAACCCCTTAAGCGGAGCAGCAGCGATGCAGTAAAAATGGGAAACTCGTTACGCATAAGTTCGTATAACGAAGAAAGGGTTAATAAAAGGATAAGAAGAAGAAGGAGAAGCTTGTATCTTTCCAATAACTATTTTCTGTTACTATGTTGTTATTTATATTGCAAATTTTCCTATGACTTGTTTTCCTTTGATACGTTCTGAAAGCGGTATAATCCTTTTTTAATACCATTCCTTATCTTTTTATATGAACTTAAACTATCCTGATAAAATCAGGACCGTTCTCAATGCAATGTGTGGGTCAAATCAGGTAATTAAGGTTTGCCACTTAAATGTCGATAGCATTCGAGCTAAGTATACGATTTTGTATCAAACGTTCTGTACCTCTAAAATTGATGTGTTAATGGTCTCTGAATCTTGGCTTAACAGTCATATTCTAACTAATATGGTTGATTTCCCCAATTTCAAATTGTTTGGAAGTGACCGCATAGATAGGGTAGGAGGGGGTGTGTGTATATATGCCAAAACTTCACTGAAGCCTAAATGTGTGTATACGTCTTTAAGGTCCGTGATTCAATTTTGTTGTATAGATTTTAGTACTTTGAATGAGAAAATGCTCCTGGTTGCTGTGTACTCGCCTCCTAAATGTGTTTTTAGAAAAAAACGTAGAAGAACTTGAAGAAATTTTACTAAAATTACAAAGCAATTATACCAAAGTTCTGGTGGGGGGTGACCTCAATGTTAAAATACTTAAGTGCAATAATACAACTAGTCCATTTCAATTTTTCTGTGATAAGGTTGGGTTATCTCCAATTAATTCTCGATACCCTACGTGTTTTAAATCTCTACATAACCCCTCACTACTTGACATGTTTTTAACTAATAAAACTTCAAATGTTCTATGTTTCGATCAAATAGGTATGACTACTGAATTTATTCAGGATTTAATTTTTTGTTCATTTAATTTCTCTGTAGACCGATCCAACTGTGATACGATTTTCAACTTCATTTTACTTCATGATAATTTCGTGCCTGTTGTAACTAAACGTATTAATTCTCGTCCGTGTCCGTGGTATAGTAGAGCAATTCAATGTAAAATTACTGAACGAGAGCGTCTTTATAAAAAATTCAAACGAAATCCTACGCTGGAAATAGGCTTGAATTCCTTAAGAAAGGAAGTCACTGTCCTTACTCGCAATGCCAAGAAGTTTTATTTTATAAATAAGCTCGAACTCAATTCGGGTTCTAAGCAATTGTAAATCGTAAATGGTAAACATTAATCTAATAGTGAAATAGTTTTCTTTTTGGTGGTTAATTCGATTGCACACAATGGCTGGTACACCGAACTCCGTGGACTCTCATCGAAGATCTCTTCGATCGGTAAACAAATCGGGAACGTCTCTTAAATTATCAAGCTCTACGGACGCTTTAAATTTAATAAACAATCGCTTCGAATCACTAAAAGACAACTTATTAAACTCCATCATTACTGCGGTGAAAAATGAGTTAAAAAGGAAATTAAAATCCCTAGAAGAGCAATTGCTTAGCAAATTTAATTCGCTAAAATCAGAATTCGATCTGAAACTGGAAAAAGTGGAACATTACTTTAATGATACGTGTCTTTCTCTTCATAAATCAATTCAATCTTAAGAAAATGAAAACAAACTTCTCAGAGCCCAGACTGATTTTCTCTCTCGTAAGAGCATTGCTGGTGATGAAGAGTGACAACCTGTTAAAATCTGTATTTTCGCGTTTCGGAAGAGTGTTCGTGAAGAAAAATGCAAGAGACAATTCAATTGCAGTTTCTGACATTTCTAAGTTAGTGTCAATCACCTCAACTGAAACTACCCATTCGCCCTTTACATCCTCCGTTACTGCCGTTGACCGTACTTCTTCAGGAGATGCTGCTGGGAGTCTTACATAACATAAATCAGCTTTCTGTTTTTTGTTTATTTTCATTTGACGTACTTTTTTCTTACTGTTTTACTAATTAAATTCTTTTACTTTTAATGTATTTATATATTTATTATTTTTGTTTTTATTTATCATTTCTAATTTATGCTTGTATCTTTCCAACGACGACGACGTAAACCACAGAGTGAGTGTGGGATGGATGAAATGGCGGGAAAATTCGGGAATCTTTTGCGACCGAAAATTTCCACTAAAATTAAAGGGGAAACTCTACAACACAGTTGTTAGACCAGCTCTTATATACGGTTCATAGTGCTGGACAATGTACGAAGCGTTTAAAAACAAAATTACGACAGCGGAAATGAAAATGTAAAGGATGTCTAGTGGAGTCACTAAACGCGATTGCATTAGATCTACGCGTATAAGAGGAAGTCCACATATAAAGAATTCGGTAACCGAACAGATTGAGGCGAATAGAATAAGCTGGTATTGCCACGTTCAAAGAAGATATGCGGAAAATCCGGTTAAAAACGCACTATCAACTACGGTCACTCCAACTGTAAGAAAACGAGGTCGGAAAAAGAATTCCTGGATTTCTCAGATGGCAAATGCGCAATAACGCCTGGGGCTAACCACTGAAGCGATCCAGGACCGAGCATTATGTAGACGCGTTCTGCGGTCTGCGACATTAGCCAACCCCTTAAGCGGAGCAGCAGCGATGCAGTAAAAATGGGAAACTCGTTACGCATAAGTTCGTATAACGAAGAAAGGGTTAATAAAAGGATAAGAAGAAGAAGGAGAAGCTTGTATCTTTCCAATAACTATTTTCTGTTACTATGTTGTTATTTATATTGCAAATTTTCCTATGACTTGTTTTCCTTTGATACGTTCTGAAAGCGGTATAATCCTTTTTTAATACCATTCCTTATCTTTTTATATGAACTTAAACTATCCTGATAAAATCAGGACCGTTCTCAATGCAATGTGTGGGTCAAATCAGGGAATTAAGGTTTGCCACTTAAATGTCGATAGCATTCGAGCTAAGTATACGATTTTGTATCAAACGTTCTGTACCTCTAAAATTGATGTGTTAATGGTCTCTGAATCTTGGCTTAACAGTCATATTCTAACTAATATGGTTGATTTCCCCAATTTCAAATTGTTTGGAAGTGACCGCATAGATAGGGTAGGAGGGGGTGTGTGTATATATGCCAAAACTTCACTGAAGCCTAAATGTGTGTATACGTCTTTAAGGTCTGTGATTCAATTTTGTTGTATAGATTTTAGTACTTTGAATGAGAAAATGCTCCTGGTTGCTGTGTACTCGCCTCCTAAATGTGTTTTTAGAAAAAAACGTAGAAGAACTTGAAGAAATTTTACTAAAATTACAAAGCAATTATACCAAAGTTCTGGTGGGGGGTGACCTCAATGTTAAAATACTTAAGTGCAATAATACAACTAGTCTATTTCAATTTTTCTGTGATAAGGTTGGGTTATCTCCAATTAATTCTCGATACCCTACGTGTTTTAAATCTCTACATAACCCCTCACTACTTGACATGTTTTTAACTAATAAAACTTCAAATGTTCTATGTTTCGATCAAATAGGTATGACTACTGAATTTATTCAGGATTTAATTTTTTGTTCATTTAATTTCTCTGTAGACCGATCCAACTGTGATACGATTTTCAACTTCATTTTACTTCATGATAATTTCGTGCCTGTTGTAACTAAACGTATTAATTCTCGTCCGTGTCCATGGTATAGTAGAGCAATTCAATGTAAAATTACTGAACGAGAGCGTCTTTATAAAAAATTCAAACGAAATCCTACGCTGGAAATAGGCTTGAATTCCTTAAAAAAGGAAGTCACTGTCCTTACTCGCAATGCCAAGAAGTTTTATTTTATAAATAAGCTCGAACTCAATTTGGGTTCTAAGCAATTGTAAATCGTAAATGGTAAACATTAATCTAATAGTGAAATAGTTTTCTTTTTGGTGGTTAATTCGATTGCACACAATGGCTGGTACACCGAACTCCGTGGACTCTCATCGAAGATCTCTTCGATCGGTAAACAAATCGGGAACGTCTCTCTAATTATCAAGCTCTACGGACGCTTTAAATTTAATAAACAATCGCTTCGAATCACTAAAAGACAACTTATTAAACTCCATCATTACTGCGGTGAAAAATGAGTTAAAAAGGAAATTAAAATCCCTAGAAGAGCAATTGCTTAGCAAATTTAATTCGCTAAAATCAGAATTCGATCTGAAACTGGAAAAAGTGGAACATTACTTTAATGATACGTGTCTTTCTCTTCATTCAATCTTTAGAAAATGAAAACAAACTTCTCAGAGCCCAGACTGATTTTCTCTCTCGTAAGAGCATTGCTGGTGATGAAGAGTGACAACCTGTTAAAATCTGTATTTTCGCGTTTCGGAAGAGTGTTCGTGAAGAAAAATGCAAGAGACAATTCAATTGCAGTTTCTGACATTTCTAAGTTAGTGTCAATCACCTCAACTGAAACTACCCATTCGCCCTTTACATCCTCCGTTACTGCCGTTGACCGTACTTCTTCAGGAGATGCTGCTGGGAGTCTTACATAACATAAATCAGCTTTCTGTTTTTTGTTTATTTTCATTTGACGTACTTTTTTCTTACTGTTTTACTAATTAAATTCTTTTACTTTTAATGTATTTATATATTTATTATTTTTGTTTTTATTTATCATTTCTAATTTATGCTTGTATCTTTCCAACGACGACGACGTAAACCACAGAGTGAGTGTGGGATGGATGAAATGGCGGGAAAATTCGGGAATCTTTTGCGACCGAAAATTTCCACTAAAATTAAAGGGGAAACTCTACAACACAGTTGTTAGACCAGCTCTTATATACGGTTCATAGTGCTGGACAATGTACGAAGCGTTTAAAAACAAAATTACGACAGCGGAAATGAAAATGTAAAGGATGTCTAGTGGAGTCACTAAACGCGATTGCATTAGATCTACGCGTATAAGAGGAAGTCCACATATAAAGAATTCGGTAACCGAACAGATTGAGGCGAATAGAATAAGCTGGTATTGCCACGTTCAAAGAAGATATGCGGAAAATCCGGTTAAAAACGCACTATCAACTACGGTCACTCCAACTGTAAGAAAACGAGGTCGGAAAAAGAATTCCTGGATTTCTCAGATGGCAAATGCGCAATAACGCCTGGGGCTAACCACTGAAGCGATCCAGGACCGAGCATTATGTAGACGCGTTCTGCGGTCTGCGACATTAGCCAACCCCTTAAGCGGAGCAGCAGCGATGCAGTAAAAATGGGAAACTCGTTACGCATAAGTTCGTATAACGAAGAAAGGGTTAATAAAAGGATAAGAAGAAGAAGGAGAAGCTTGTATCTTTCCAATAACTATTTTCTGTTACTATGTTGTTATTTATATTGCAAATTTTCCTATGACTTGTTTTCCTTTGATACGTTCTGAAAGCGGTATAATCCTTTTTTAATACCATTCCTTATCTTTTTATATGAACTTAAACTATCCTGATAAAATCAGGACCGTTCTCAATGCAATGTGTGGGTCAAATCAGGGAATTAAGGTTTGCCACTTAAATGTCGATAGCATTCGAGTTAAGTATACGATTTTGTATCAAACGTTCTGGACCTCTAAAATTGATGTGTTAATGGTCTCTGAATCTTGGCTTAACAGTCATATTCTAACTAATATGGTTGATTTCCCCAATTTCAAATTGTTTGGAAGTGACCGCATAGATAGGGTAGGAGGGGGTGTGTGTATATATGCCAAAACTTCACTGAAGCCTAAATGTGTGTATACGTCTTTAAGGTCTGTGATTCAATTTTGTTGTATAGATTTTAGTACTTTGAATGAGAAAATGCTCCTGGTTGCTGTGTACTCGCCTCCTAAATGTGTTTTTAGAAAAAAACGTAGAAGAACTTGAAGAAATTTTACTAAAATTACAAAGCAATTATACCAAAGTTCTGGTGGGGGGTGACCTCAATGTTAAAATACTTAAGTGCAATAATACAACTAGTCTATTTCAATTTTTCTGTGATAAGGTTGGGTTATCTCCAATTAATTCTCGATACCCTACGTGTTTTAAATCTCTACATAGCCCCTCACTACTTGACATGTTTTTAACTAATAAAACTTCAAATGTTCTATGTTTCGATCAAATAGGTATGACTACTGAATTTATTCAGGATTTAATTTTTTGTTCATTTAATTTCTCTGTAGACCGATCCAACTGTGATACGATTTTCAACTTCATTTTACTTCATGATAATTTCGTGCCTGTTGTAACTAAACGTATTAATTCTCGTCCGTGTCCGTGGTATAGTAGAGCAATTCAATGTAAAATTACTGAACGAGAGCGTCTTTATAAAAAATTCAAACGAAATCCTACGCTGGAAATAGGCTTGAATTCCTTAAGAAAGGAAGTCACTGTCCTTACTCGCAATGCCAAGAAGTTTTATTTTATAAATAAGCTCGAACTCAATTTGGGTTCTAAGCAATTGTAAATCGTAAATGGTAAACATTAATCTAATAGTGAAATAGTTTTCTTTTTGGTGGTTAATTCGATTGCACACAATGGCTGGTACACCGAACTCCGTGGACTCTCATCGAAGATCTCTTCGATCGGTAAACAAATCGGGAACGTCTCTTAAATTATCAAGCTCTACGGACGCTTTAAATTTAATAAACAATCGCTTCGAATCACTAAAAGACAACTTATTAAACTCCATCATTACTGCGGTGAAAAATGAGTTAAAAAGGAAATTAAAATCCCTAGAAGAGCAATTGCTTAGCAAATTTAATTCGCTAAAATCAGAATTCGATCTGAAACTGGAAAAAGTGGAACATTACTTTAATGATACGTGTCTTTCTCTTCATAAATCAATTCAATCTTTAGAAAATGAAAACAAACTTCTCAGAGCCCAGACTGATTTTCTCTCTCGTAAGAGCATTGCTGGTGATGAAGAGTGACAACCTGTTAAAATCTGTATTTTCGCGTTTCGGAAGAGTGTTCGTGAAGAAAAATGCAAGAGACAATTCAATTGCAGTTTCTGACATTTCTAAGTTAGTGTCAATCACCTCAACTGAAACTACCCATTCGCCCTTTACATCCTCCGTTACTGCCGTTGACCGTACTTCTTCAGGAGATGCTGCTGGGAGTCTTACATAACATAAATCAGCTTTCTGTTTTTTGTTTATTTTCATTTGACGTACTTTTTTCTTACTGTTTTACTAATTAAATTCTTTTACTTTTAATGTATTTATATATTTATTATTTTTGTTTTTATTTATCATTTCTAATTTATGCTTGTATCTTTCCAACGACGACGACGTAAACCACAGAGTGAGTGTGGGATGGATGAAATGGCGGGAAAATTCGGGAATCTTTTGCGACCGAAAATTTCCACTAAAATTAAAGGGGAAACTCTACAACACAGTTGTTAGACCAGCTCTTATATACGGTTCATAGTGCTGGACAATGTACGAAGCGTTTAAAAACAAAATTACGACAGCGGAAATGAAAATGTAAAGGATGTCTAGTGGAGTCACTAAACGCGATTGCATTAGATCTACGCGTATAAGAGGAAGTCCACATATAAAGAATTCGGTAACCGAACAGATTGAGGCGAATAGAATAAGCTGGTATTGCCACGTTCAAAGAAGATCTGCGGAAAATCCGGTTAAAAACGCACTATCAACTACGGTCACTCCAACTGTAAGAAAACGAGGTCGGAAAAAGAATTCCTGGATTTCTCAGATGGCAAATGCGCAATAACGCCTGGGGCTAACCACTGAAGCGATCCAGGACCGAGCATTATGTAGACGCGTTCTGCGGTCTGCGACATTAGCCAACCCCTTAAGCGGAGCAGCAGCGATGCAGTAAAAATGGGAAACTCGTTACGCATAAGTTCGTATAACGAAGAAAGGGTTAATAAAAGGATAAGAAGAAGAAGGAGAAGCTTGTATCTTTCCAATAACTATTTTCTGTTACTATGTTGTTATTTATATTGCAAATTTTCCTATGACTTGTTTTCCTTTGATACGTTCTGAAAGCGGTATAATCCTTTTTTAATACCATTCCTTATCTTTTTATATGAACTTAAACTATCCTGATAAAATCAGGACCGTTCTCAATGCAATGTGTGGGTCAAATCAGGGAATTAAGGTTTGCCACTTAAATGTCGATAGCATTCGAGCTAAGTATACGATTTTGTATCAAACGTTCTGTACCTCTAAAATTGATGTGTTAATGGTCTCTGAATCTTGGCTTAACAGTCATATTCTAACTAATATGGTTGATTTCCCCAATTTCAAATTGTTTGGAAGTGACCGCATAGATAGGGTAGGAGGGGGTGTGTGTATATATGCCAAAACTTCACTGAAGCCTAAATGTGTGTATGCGTCTTTAAGGTCTGTGATTCAATTTTGTTGTATAGATTTTAGTACTTTGAATGAGAAAATGCTCCTGGTTGCTGTGTATCGCCTCCTAAATGTGTTTTTAGAAAAAAACGTAGAAGAACTTGAAGAAATTTTACTAAAATTACAAAGCAATTATACCAAAGTTCTGGTGGGGGGTGACCTCAATGTTAAAATACTTAAGTGCAATAATACAACTAGTCTATTTCAATTTTTCTGTGATAAGGTTGGGTTATCTCCAATTAATTCTCGATACCCTACGTGTTTTAAATCTCTACATAACCCCTCACTACTTGACATGTTTTTAACTAATAAAACTTCAAATGTTCTATGTTTCGATCAAATAGGTATGACTACTGAATTTATTCAGGATTTAATTTTTTGTTCATTTAATTTCTCTGTAGACCGATCCAACTGTGATACGATTTTCAACTTCATTTTACTTCATGATAATTTCGTGCCTGTTGTAACTAAACGTATTAATTCTCGTCCGTGTCCATGGTATAGTAGAGCAATTCAATGTAAAATTACTGAACGAGAGCGTCTTTATAAAAAATTCAAACGAAATCCTACGCTGGAAATAGGCTTGAATTCCTTAAAAAAGGAAGTCACTGTCCTTACTCGCAATGCCAAGAAGTTTTATTTTATAAATAAGCTCGAACTCAATTTGGGTTCTAAGCAATTGTAAATCGTAAATGGTAAACATTAATCTAATAGTGAAATAGTTTTCTTTTTGGTGGTTAATTCGATTGCACACAATGGCTGGTACACCGAACTCCGTGGACTCTCATCGAAGATCTCTTCGATCGGTAAACAAATCGGGAACGTCTCTTAAATTATCAAGCTCTACGGACGCTTTAAATTTAATAAACAATCGCTTCGAATCACTAAAAGACAACTTATTAAACTCCATCATTACTGCGGTGAAAAATGAGTTAAAAAGGAAATTAAAATCCCTAGAAGAGCAATTGCTTAGCAAATTTAATTCGCTAAAATCAGAATTCGATCTGAAACTGGAAAAAGTGGAACATTACTTTAATGATACGTGTCTTTCTCTTCATAAATCAATTCAATCTTTAGAAAATGAAAACAAACTTCTCAGAGCCCAGACTGATTTTCTCTCTCGTAAGAGCATTGCTGGTGATGAAGAGTGACAACCTGTTAAAATCTGTATTTTCGCGTTTCGGAAGAGTGTTCGTGAAGAAAAATGCAAGAGACAATTCAATTGCAGTTTCTGACATTTCTAAGTTAGTGTCAATCACCTCAACTGAAACTACCCATTCGCCCTTTACATCCTCCGTTACTGCCGTTGACCGTACTTCTTCAGGAGATGCTGCTGGGAGTCTTACATAACATAAATCAGCTTTCTGTTTTTTGTTTATTTTCATTTGACGTACTTTTTTCTTACTGTTTTACTAATTAAATTCTTTTACTTTTAATGTATTTATATATTTATTATTTTTGTTTTTATTTATCATTTCTAATTTATGCTTGTATCTTTCCAACGACGACGACGTAAACCACAGAGTGAGTGTGGGATGGATGAAATGGCGGGAAAATTCGGGAATCTTTTGCGACCGAAAATTTCCACTAAAATTAAAGGGGAAACTCTACAACACAGTTGTTAGACCAGCTCTTATATACGGTTCATAGTGCTGGACAATGTACGAAGCGTTTAAAAACAAAATTACGACAGCGGAAATGAAAATGTAAAGGATGTCTAGTGGAGTCACTAAACGCGATTGCATTAGATCTACGCGTATAAGAGGAAGTCCACATATAAAGAATTCGGTAACCGAACAGATTGAGGCGAATAGAATAAGCTGGTATTGCCACGTTCAAAGAAGATCTGCGGAAAATCCGGTTAAAAACGCACTATCAACTACGGTCACTCCAACTGTAAGAAAACGAGGTCGGAAAAAGAATTCCTGGATTTCTCAGATGGCAAATGCGCAATAACGCCTGGGGCTAACCACTGAAGCGATCCAGGACCGAGCATTATGTAGACGCGTTCTGCGGTCTGCGACATTAGCCAACCCCTTAAGCGGAGCAGCAGCGATGCAGTAAAAATGGGAAACTCGTTACGCATAAGTTCGTATAACGAAGAAAGGGTTAATAAAAGGATAAGAAGAAGAAGGAGAAGCTTGTATCTTTCCAATAACTATTTTCTGTTACTATGTTGTTATTTATATTGCAAATTTTCCTATGACTTGTTTTCCTTTGATACGTTCTGAAAGCGGTATAATCCTTTTTTAATACCATTCCTTATCTTTTTATATGAACTTAAACTATCCTGATAAAATCAGGACCGTTCTCAATGCAATGTGTGGGTCAAATCAGGGAATTAAGGTTTGCCACTTAAATGTCGATAGCATTCGAGCTAAGTATACGATTTTGTATCAAACGTTCTGTACCTCTAAAATTGATGTGTTAATGGTCTCTGAATCTTGGCTTAACAGTCATATTCTAACTAATATGGTTGATTTCCCCAATTTCAAATTGTTTGGAAGTGACCGCATAGATAGGGTAGGAGGGGGTGTGTGTATATATGCCAAAACTTCACTGAAGCCTAAATGTGTGTATGCGTCTTTAAGGTCTGTGATTCAATTTTGTTGTATAGATTTTAGTACTTTGAATGAGAAAATGCTCCTGGTTGCTGTGTATCGCCTCCTAAATGTGTTTTTAGAAAAAAACGTAGAAGAACTTGAAGAAATTTTACTAAAATTACAAAGCAATTATACCAAAGTTCTGGTGGGGGGTGACCTCAATGTTAAAATACTTAAGTGCAATAATACAACTAGTCTATTTCAATTTTTCTGTGATAAGGTTGGGTTATCTCCAATTAATTCTCGATACCCTACGTGTTTTAAATCTCTACATAACCCCTCACTACTTGACATGTTTTTAACTAATAAAACTTCAAATGTTCTATGTTTCGATCAAATAGGTATGACTACTGAATTTATTCAGGATTTAATTTTTTGTTCATTTAATTTCTCTGTAGACCGATCCAACTGTGATACGATTTTCAACTTCATTTTACTTCATGATAATTTCGTGCCTGTTGTAACTAAACGTATTAATTCTCGTCCGTGTCCATGGTATAGTAGAGCAATTCAATGTAAAATTACTGAACGAGAGCGTCTTTATAAAAAATTCAAACGAAATCCTACGCTGGAAATAGGCTTGAATTCCTTAAGAAAGGAAGTCACTGTCCTTACTCGCAATGCCAAGAAGTTTTATTTTATAAATAAGCTCGAACTCAATTTGGGTTCTAAGCAATTGTAAATCGTAAATGGTAAACATTAATCTAATAGTGAAATAGTTTTCTTTTTGGTGGTTAATTCGATTGCACACAATGGCTGGTACACCGAACTCCGTGGACTCTCATCGAAGATCTCTTCGATCGGTAAACAAATCGGGAACGTCTCTTAAATTATCAAGCTCTACGGACGCTTTAAATTTAATAAACAATCGCTTCGAATCACTAAAAGACAACTTATTAAACTCCATCATTACTGCGGTGAAAAATGAGTTAAAAAGGAAATTAAAATCCCTAGAAGAGCAATTGCTTAGCAAATTTAATTCGCTAAAATCAGAATTCGATCTGAAACTGGAAAAAGTGGAACATTACTTTAATGATACGTGTCTTTCTCTTCATAAATCAATTCAATCTTTAGAAAATGAAAACAAACTTCTCAGAGCCCAGACTGATTTTCTCTCTCGTAAGAGCATTGCTGGTGATGAAGAGTGACAACCTGTTAAAATCTGTATTTTCGCGTTTCGGAAGAGTGTTCGTGAAGAAAAATGCAAGAGACAATTCAATTGCAGTTTCTGACATTTCTAAGTTAGTGTCAATCACCTCAACTGAAACTACCCATTCGCCCTTTACATCCTCCGTTACTGCCGTTGACCGTACTTCTTCAGGAGATGCTGCTGGGAGTCTTACATAACATAAATCAGCTTTCTGTTTTTTGTTTATTTTCATTTGACGTACTTTTTTCTTACTGTTTTACTAATTAAATTCTTTTACTTTTAATGTATTTATATATTTATTATTTTTGTTTTTATTTATCATTTCTAATTTATGCTTGTATCTTTCCAACGACGACGACGTAAACCACAGAGTGAGTGTGGGATGGATGAAATGGCGGGAAAATTCGGGAATCTTTTGCGACCGAAAATTTCCACTAAAATTAAAGGGGAAACTCTACAACACAGTTGTTAGACCAGCTCTTATATACGGTTCATAGTGCTGGACAATGTACGAAGCGTTTAAAAACAAAATTACGACAGCGGAAATGAAAATGTAAAGGATGTCTAGTGGAGTCACTAAACGCGATTGCATTAGATCTACGCGTATAAGAGGAAGTCCACATATAAAGAATTCGGTAACCGAACAGATTGAGGCGAATAGAATAAGCTGGTATTGCCACGTTCAAAGAAGATCTGCGGAAAATCCGGTTAAAAACGCACTATCAACTACGGTCACTCCAACTGTAAGAAAACGAGGTCGGAAAAAGAATTCCTGGATTTCTCAGATGGCAAATGCGCAATAACGCCTGGGGCTAACCACTGAAGCGATCCAGGACCGAGCATTATGTAGACGCGTTCTGCGGTCTGCGACATTAGCCAACCCCTTAAGCGGAGCAGCAGCGATGCAGTAAAAATGGGAAACTCGTTACGCATAAGTTCGTATAACGAAGAAAGGGTTAATAAAAGGATAAGAAGAAGAAGGAGAAGCTTGTATCTTTCCAATAACTATTTTCTGTTACTATGTTGTTATTTATATTGCAAATTTTCCTATGACTTGTTTTCCTTTGATACGTTCTGAAAGCGGTATAATCCTTTTTTAATACCATTCCTTATCTTTTTATATGAACTTAAACTATCCTGATAAAATCAGGACCGTTCTCAATGCAATGTGTGGGTCAAATCAGGGAATTAAGGTTTGCCACTTAAATGTCGATAGCATTCGAGCTAAGTATACGATTTTGTATCAAACGTTCTGTACCTCTAAAATTGATGTGTTAATGGTCTCTGAATCTTGGCTTAACAGTCATATTCTAACTAATATGGTTGATTTCCCCAATTTCAAATTGTTTGGAAGTGACCGCATAGATAGGGTAGGAGGGGGTGTGTGTATATATGCCAAAACTTCACTGAAGCCTAAATGTGTGTATGCGTCTTTAAGGTCTGTGATTCAATTTTGTTGTATAGATTTTAGTACTTTGAATGAGAAAATGCTCCTGGTTGCTGTGTATCGCCTCCTAAATGTGTTTTTAGAAAAAAACGTAGAAGAACTTGAAGAAATTTTACTAAAATTACAAAGCAATTATACCAAAGTTCTGGTGGGGGGTGACCTCAATGTTAAAATACTTAAGTGCAATAATACAACTAGTCTATTTCAATTTTTCTGTGATAAGGTTGGGTTATCTCCAATTAATTCTCGATACCCTACGTGTTTTAAATCTCTACATAACCCCTCACTACTTGACATGTTTTTAACTAATAAAACTTCAAATGTTCTATGTTTCGATCAAATAGGTATGACTACTGAATTTATTCAGGATTTAATTTTTTGTTCATTTAATTTCTCTGTAGACCGATCCAACTGTGATACGATTTTCAACTTCATTTTACTTCATGATAATTTCGTGCCTGTTGTAACTAAACGTATTAATTCTCGTCCGTGTCCATGGTATAGTAGAGCAATTCAATGTAAAATTACTGAACGAGAGCGTCTTTATAAAAAATTCAAACGAAATCCTACGCTGGAAATAGGCTTGAATTCCTTAAAAAAGGAAGTCACTGTCCTTACTCGCAATGCCAAGAAGTTTTATTTTATAAATAAGCTCGAACTCAATTTGGGTTCTAAGCAATTGTAAATCGTAAATGGTAAACATTAATCTAATAGTGAAATAGTTTTCTTTTTGGTGGTTAATTCGATTGCACACAATGGCTGGTACACCGAACTCCGTGGACTCTCATCGAAGATCTCTTCGATCGGTAAACAAATCGGGAACGTCTCTTAAATTATCAAGCTCTACGGACGCTTTAAATTTAATAAACAATCGCTTCGAATCACTAAAAGACAACTTATTAAACTCCATCATTACTGCGGTGAAAAATGAGTTAAAAAGGAAATTAAAATCCCTAGAAGAGCAATTGCTTAGCAAATTTAATTCGCTAAAATCAGAATTCGATCTGAAACTGGAAAAAGTGGAACATTACTTTAATGATACGTGTCTTTCTCTTCATAAATCAATTCAATCTTTAGAAAATGAAAACAAACTTCTCAGAGCCCAGACTGATTTTCTCTCTCGTAAGAGCATTGCTGGTGATGAAGAGTGACAACCTGTTAAAATCTGTATTTTCGCGTTTCGGAAGAGTGTTCGTGAAGAAAAATGCAAGAGACAATTCAATTGCAGTTTCTGACATTTCTAAGTTAGTGTCAATCACCTCAACTGAAACTACCCATTCGCCCTTTACATCCTCCGTTACTGCCGTTGACCGTACTTCTTCAGGAGATGCTGCTGGGAGTCTTACATAACATAAATCAGCTTTCTGTTTTTTGTTTATTTTCATTTGACGTACTTTTTTCTTACTGTTTTACTAATTAAATTCTTTTACTTTTAATGTATTTATATATTTATTATTTTTGTTTTTATTTATCATTTCTAATTTATGCTTGTATCTTTCCAACGACGACGACGTAAACCACTGAGTGAGTGTGGGATGGATGAAATGGCGGGAAAATTCGGGAATCTTTTGCGACCGAAAATTTCCACTAAAATTAAAGGGGAAACTCTACAACACAGTTGTTAGACCAGCTCTTATATACGGTTCATAGTGCTGGACAATGTACGAAGCGTTTAAAAACAAAATTACGACAGCGGAAATGAAAATGTAAAGGATGTCTAGTGGAGTCACTAAACGCGATTGCATTAGATCTACGCGTATAAGAGGAAGTCCACATATAAAGAATTCGGTAACCGAACAGATTGAGGCGAATAGAATAAGCTGGTATTGCCACGTTCAAAGAAGATCTGCGGAAAATCCGGTTAAAAACGCACTATCAACTACGGTCACTCCAACTGTAAGAAAACGAGGTCGGAAAAAGAATTCCTGGATTTCTCAGATGGCAAATGCGCAATAACGCCTGGGGCTAACCACTGAAGCGATCCAGGACCGAGCATTATGTAGACGCGTTCTGCGGTCTGCGACATTAGCCAACCCCTTAAGCGGAGCAGCAGCGATGCAGTAAAAATGGGAAACTCGTTACGCATAAGTTCGTATAACGAAGAAAGGGTTAATAAAAGGATAAGAAGAAGAAGGAGAAGCTTGTATCTTTCCAATAACTATTTTCTGTTACTATGTTGTTATTTATATTGCAAATTTTCCTATGACTTGTTTTCCTTTGATACGTTCTGAAAGCGGTATAATCCTTTTTTAATACCATTCGTTATCTTTTTATATGAACTTAAACTATCCTGATAAAATCAGGACCGTTCTCAATGCAATGTGTGGGTCAAATCAGGGAATTAAGGTTTGCCACTTAAATGTCGATAGCATTCGAGCTAAGTATACGATTTTGTATCAAACGTTCTGTACCTCTAAAATTGATGTGTTAATGGTCTCTGAATCTTGGCTTAACAGTCATATTCTAACTAATATGGTTGATTTCCCCAATTTCAAATTGTTTGGAAGTGACCGCATAGATAGGGTAGGAGGGGGTGTGTGTATATATGCCAAAACTTCACTGAAGCCTAAATGTGTGTATACGTCTTTAAGGTCTGTGATTCAATTTTGTTGTATAGATTTTAGTACTTTGAATGAGAAAATGCTCCTGGTTGCTGTGTACTCGCCTCCTAAATGTGTTTTTAGAAAAAAACGTAGAAGAACTTGAAGAAATTTTACTAAAATTACAAAGCAATTATACCAAAGTTCTGGTGGGGGGTGACCTCAATGTTAAAATACTTAAGTGCAATAATACAACTAGTCTATTTCAATTTTTCTGTGATAAGGTTGGGTTATCTCCAATTAATTCTCGATACCCTACGTGTTTTAAATCTCTACATAACCCCTCACTACTTGACATGTTTTTAACTAATAAAACTTCAAATGTTCTATGTTTCGATCAAATAGGTATGACTACTGAATTTATTCAGGATTTAATTTTTTGTTCATTTAATATCTCTGTAGACCGATCCAACTGTGATACGATTTTCAACTTCATTTTACTTCATGATAATTTCGTGCCTGTTGTAACTAAACGTATTAATTCTCGTCCGTGTCCATGGTATAGTAGAGCAATTCAATGTAAAATTACTGAACGAGAGCGTCTTTATAAAAAATTCAAACGAAATCCTACGCTGGAAATAGGCTTGAATTCCTTAAAAAAGGAAGTCACTGTCCTTACTCGCAATGCCAAGAAGTTTTATTTTATAAATAAGCTCGAACTCAATTCGGGTTCTAAGCAATTGTAAATCGTAAATGGTAAACATTAATCTAATAGTGAAATAGTTTTCTTTTTGGTGGTTAATTCGATTGCACACAATGGCTGGTACACCGAACTCCGTGGACTCTCATCGAAGATCTCTTCGATCGGTAAACAAATCGGGAACGTCTCTTAAATTATCAAGCTCTACGGACGCTTTAAATTTAATAAACAATCGCTTCGAATCACTAAAAGACAACTTATTAAACTCCATCATTACTGCGGTGAAAAATGAGTTAAAAAGGAAATTAAAATCCCTAGAAGAGCAATTGCTTAGCAAATTTAATTCGCTAAAATCAGAATTCGATCTGAAACTGGAAAAAGTGGAACATTATTTTAATGATACGTGTCTTTCTCTTCATAAATCAATTCAATCTTTAGAAAATGAAAACAAACTTCTCAGAGCCCAGACTGATTTTCTCTCTCGTAAGAGCATTGCTGGTGATGAAGAGTGACAACCTGTTAAAATCTGTATTTTCGCGTTTCGGAAGAGTGTTCGTGAAGAAAAATGCAAGAGACAATTCAATTGCAGTTTCTGACATTTCTAAGTTAGTGTCAATCACCTCAACTGAAACTACCCATTCGCCCTTTACATCCTCCGTTACTGCCGTTGACCGTACTTCTTCAGGAGATGCTGCTGGGAGTCTTACATAACATAAATCAGCTTTCTGTTTTTTGTTTATTTTCATTTGACGTACTTTTTTCTTACTGTTTTACTAATTAAATTCTTTTACTTTTAATGTATTTATATATTTATTATTTTTGTTTTTATTTATCATTTCTAATTTATGCTTGTATCTTTCCAACGACGACGACGTAAACCACAGAGTGAGTGTGGGATGGATGAAATGGCGGGAAAATTCGGGAATCTTTTGCGACCGAAAATTTCCACTAAAATTAAAGGGGAAACTCTACAACACAGTTGTTAGACCAGCTCTTATATACGGTTCATAGTGCTGGACAATGTACGAAGCGTTTAAAAACAAAATTACGACAGCGGAAATGAAAATGTAAAGGATGTCTAGTGGAGTCACTAAACGCGATTGCATTAGATCTACGCGTATAAGAGGAAGTCCACATATAAAGAATTCGGTAACCGAACAGATTGAGGCGAATAGAATAAGCTGGTATTGCCACGTTCAAAGAAGATCTGCGGAAAATCCGGTTAAAAACGCACTATCAACTACGGTCACTCCAACTGTAAGAAAACGAGGTCGGAAAAAGAATTCCTGGATTTCTCAGATGGCAAATGCGCAATAACGCCTGGGGCTAACCACTGAAGCGATCCAGGACCGAGCATTATGTAGACGCGTTCTGCGGTCTGCGACATTAGCCAACCCCTTAAGCGGAGCAGCAGCGATGCAGTAAAAATGGGAAACTCGTTACGCATAAGTTCGTATAACGAAGAAAGGGTTAATAAAAGGATAAGAAGAAGAAGGAGAAGCTTGTATCTTTCCAATAACTATTTTCTGTTACTATGTTGTTATTTATATTGCAAATTTTCCTATGACTTGTTTTCCTTTGATACGTTCTGAAAGCGGTATAATCCTTTTTTAATACCATTCCTTATCTTTTTATATGAACTTAAACTATCCTGATAAAATCAGGACCGTTCTCAATGCAATGTGTGGGTCAAATCAGGGAATTAAGGTTTGCCACTTAAATGTCGATAGCATTCGAGCTAAGTATACGATTTTGTATCAAACGTTCTGTACCTCTAAAATTGATGTGTTAATGGTCTCTGAATCTTGGCTTAACAGTCATATTCTAACTAATATGGTTGATTTCCCCAATTTCAAATTGTTTGGAAGTGACCGCATAGATAGGGTAGGAGGGGGTGTGTGTATATATGCCAAAACTTCACTGAAGCCTAAATGTGTGTATACGTCTTTAAGGTCCGTGATTCAATTTTGTTGTATAGATTTTAGTACTTTGAATGAGAAAATGCTCCTGGTTGCTGTGTACTCGCCTCCTAAATGTGTTTTTAGAAAAAAACGTAGAAGAACTTGAAGAAATTTTACTAAAATTACAAAGCAATTATACCAAAGTTCTGGTGGGGGGTGACCTCAATGTTAAAATACTTAAGTGCAATAATACAACTAGTCCATTTCAATTTTTCTGTGATAAGGTTGGGTTATATCCAATTAATTCTCGATACCCTACGTGTTTTAAATCTCTACATAACCCCTCACTACTTGACATGTTTTTAACTAATAAAACTTCAAATGTTCTATGTTTCGATCAAATAGGTATGACTACTGAATTTATTCAGGATTTAATTTTTTGTTCATTTAATTTCTCTGTAGACCGATCCAACTGTGATACGATTTTCAACTTCATTTTACTTCATGATAATTTCGTGCCTGTTGTAACTAAACGTATTAATTCTCGTCCGTGTCCGTGGTATAGTAGAGCAATTCAATGTAAAATTACTGAACGAGAGCGTCTTTATAAAAAATTCAAACGAAATCCTACGCTGGAAATAGGCTTGAATTCCTTAAGAAAGGAAGTCACTGTCCTTACTCGCAATGCCAAGAAGTTTTATTTTATAAATAAGCTCGAACTCAATTCGGGTTCTAAGCAATTGTAAATCGTAAATGGTAAACATTAATCTAATAGTGAAATAGTTTTCTTTTTGGTGGTTAATTCGATTGCACACAATGGCTGGTACACCGAACTCCGTGGACTCTCATCGAAGATCTCTTCGATCGGTAAACAAATCGGGAACGTCTCTTAAATTATCAAGCTCTACGGACGCTTTAAATTTAATAAACAATCGCTTCGAATCACTAAAAGACAACTTATTAAACTCCATCATTACTGCGGTGAAAAATGAGTTAAAAAGGAAATTAAAATCCCTAGAAGAGCAATTGCTTAGCAAATTTAATTCGCTAAAATCAGAATTCGATCTGAAACTGGAAAAAGTGGAACATTACTTTAATGATACGTGTCTTTCTCTTCATAAATCAATTCAATCTTAAGAAAATGAAAACAAACTTCTCAGAGCCCAGACTGATTTTCTCTCTCGTAAGAGCATTGCTGGTGATGAAGAGTGACAACCTGTTAAAATCTGTATTTTCGCGTTTCGGAAGAGTGTTCGTGAAGAAAAATGCAAGAGACAATTCAATTGCAGTTTCTGACATTTCTAAGTTAGTGTCAATCACCTCAACTGAAACTACCCATTCGCCCTTTACATCCTCCGTTACTGCCGTTGACCGTACTTCTTCAGGAGATGCTGCTGGGAGTCTTACATAACATAAATCAGCTTTCTGTTTTTTGTTTATTTTCATTTGACGTACTTTTTTCTTACTGTTTTACTAATTAAATTCTTTTACTTTTAATGTATTTATATATTTATTATTTTTGTTTTTATTTATCATTTCTAATTTATGCTTGTATCTTTCCAACGACGACGACGTAAACCACAGAGTGAGTGTGGGATGGATGAAATGGCGGGAAAATTCGGGAATCTTTTGCGACCGAAAATTTCCACTAAAATTAAAGGGGAAACTCTACAACACAGTTGTTAGACCAGCTCTTATATACGGTTCATAGTGCTGGACAATGTACGAAGCGTTTAAAAACAAAATTACGACAGCGGAAATGAAAATGTAAAGGATGTCTAGTGGAGTCACTAAACGCGATTGCATTAGATCTACGCGTATAAGAGGAAGTCCACATATAAAGAATTCGGTAACCGAACAGATTGAGGCGAATAGAATAAGCTGGTATTGCCACGTTCAAAGAAGATATGCGGAAAATCCGGTTAAAAACGCACTATCAACTACGGTCACTCCAACTGTAAGAAAACGAGGTCGGAAAAAGAATTCCTGGATTTCTCAGATGGCAAATGCGCAATAACGCCTGGGGCTAACCACTGAAGCGATCCAGGACCGAGCATTATGTAGACGCGTTCTGCGGTCTGCGACATTAGCCAACCCCTTAAGCGGAGCAGCAGCGATGCAGTAAAAATGGGAAACTCGTTACGCATAAGTTCGTATAACGAAGAAAGGGTTAATAAAAGGATAAGAAGAAGAAGGAGAAGCTTGTATCTTTCCAATAACTATTTTCTGTTACTATGTTGTTATTTATATTGCAAATTTTCCTATGACTTGTTTTCCTTTGATACGTTCTGAAAGCGGTATAATCCTTTTTTAATACCATTCCTTATCTTTTTATATGAACTTAAACTATCCTGATAAAATCAGGACCGTTCTCAATGCAATGTGTGGGTCAAATCAGGGAATTAAGGTTTGCCACTTAAATGTCGATAGCATTCGAGCTAAGTATACGATTTTGTATCAAACGTTCTGTACCTCTAAAATTGATGTGTTAATGGTCTCTGAATCTTGGCTTAACAGTCATATTCTAACTAATATGGTTGATTTCCCCAATTTCAAATTGTTTGGAAGTGACCGCATAGATAGGGTAGGAGGGGGTGTGTGTATATATGCCAAAACTTCACTGAAGCCTAAATGTGTGTATACGTCTTTAAGGTCTGTGATTCAATTTTGTTGTATAGATTTTAGTACTTTGAATGAGAAAATGCTCCTGGTTGCTGTGTACTCGCCTCCTAAATGTGTTTTTAGAAAAAAACGTAGAAGAACTTGAAGAAATTTTACTAAAATTACAAAGCAATTATACCAAAGTTCTGGTGGGGGTTGACCTCAATGTTAAAATACTTAAGTGCAATAATACAACTAGTCTATTTCAATTTTTCTGTGATAAGGTTGGGTTATCTCCAATTAATTCTCGATACCCTACGTGTTTTAAATCTCTACATAACCCCTCACTACTTGACATGTTTTTAACTAATAAAACTTCAAATGTTCTATGTTTCGATCAAATAGGTATGACTACTGAATTTATTCAGGATTTAATTTTTTGTTCATTTAATTTCTCTGTAGACCGATCCAACTGTGATACGATTTTCAACTTCATTTTACTTCATGATAATTTCGTGCCTGTTGTAACTAAACGTATTAATTCTCGTCCGTGTCCATGGTATAGTAGAGCAATTCAATGTAAAATTACTGAACGAGAGCGTCTTTATAAAAAATTCAAACGAAATCCTACGCTGGAAATAGGCTTGAATTCCTTAAAAAAGGAAGTCACTGTCCTTACTCGCAATGCCAAGAAGTTTTATTTTATAAATAAGCTCGAACTCAATTTGGGTTCTAAGCAATTGTAAATCGTAAATGGTAAACATTAATCTAATAGTGAAATAGTTTTCTTTTTGGTGGTTAATTCGATTGCACACAATGGCTGGTACACCGAACTCCGTGGACTCTCATCGAAGATCTCTTCGATCGGTAAACAAATCGGGAACGTCTCTCTAATTATCAAGCTCTACGGACGCTTTAAATTTAATAAACAATCGCTTCGAATCACTAAAAGACAACTTATTAAACTCCATCATTACTGCGGTGAAAAATGAGTTAAAAAGGAAATTAAAATCCCTAGAAGAGCAATTGCTTAGCAAATTTAATTCGCTAAAATCAGAATTCGATCTGAAACTGGAAAAAGTGGAACATTACTTTAATGATACGTGTCTTTCTCTTCATAAATCAATTCAATCTTTAGAAAATGAAAACAAACTTCTCAGAGCCCAGACTGATTTTCTCTCTCGTAAGAGCATTGCTGGTGATGAAGAGTGACAACCTGTTAAAATCTGTATTTTCGCGTTTCGGAAGAGTGTTCGTGAAGAAAAATGCAAGAGACAATTCAATTGCAGTTTCTGACATTTCTAAGTTAGTGTCAATCACCTCAACTGAAACTACCCATTCGCCCTTTACATCCTCCGTTACTGCCGTTGACCGTACTTCTTCAGGAGATGCTGCTGGGAGTCTTACATAACATAAATCAGCTTTCTGTTTTTTGTTTATTTTCATTTGACGTACTTTTTTCTTACTGTTTTACTAATTAAATTCTTTTACTTTTAATGTATTTATATATTTATTATTTTTGTTTTTATTTATCATTTCTAATTTATGCTTGTATCTTTCCAACGACGACGACGTAAACCACAGAGTGAGTGTGGGATGGATGAAATGGCGGGAAAATTCGGGAATCTTTTGCGACCGAAAATTTCCACTAAAATTAAAGGGGAAACTCTACAACACAGTTGTTAGACCAGCTCTTATATACGGTTCATAGTGCTGGACAATGTACGAAGCGTTTAAAAACAAAATTACGACAGCGGAAATGAAAATGTAAAGGATGTCTAGTGGAGTCACTAAACGCGATTGCATTAGATCTACGCGTATAAGAGGAAGTCCACATATAAAGAATTCGGTAACCGAACAGATTGAGGCGAATAGAATAAGCTGGTATTGCCACGTTCAAAGAAGATATGCGGAAAATCCGGTTAAAAACGCACTATCAACTACGGTCACTCCAACTGTAAGAAAACGAGGTCGGAAAAAGAATTCCTGGATTTCTCAGATGGCAAATGCGCAATAACGCCTGGGGCTAACCACTGAAGCGATCCAGGACCGAGCATTATGTAGACGCGTTCTGCGGTCTGCGACATTAGCCAACCCCTTAAGCGGAGCAGCAGCGATGCAGTAAAAATGGGAAACTCGTTACGCATAAGTTCGTATAACGAAGAAAGGGTTAATAAAAGGATAAGAAGAAGAAGGAGAAGCTTGTATCTTTCCAATAACTATTTTCTGTTACTATGTTGTTATTTATATTGCAAATTTTCCTATGACTTGTTTTCCTTTGATACGTTCTGAAAGCGGTATAATCCTTTTTTAATACCATTCCTTATCTTTTTATATGAACTTAAACTATCCTGATAAAATCAGGACCGTTCTCAATGCAATGTGTGGGTCAAATCAGGGAATTAAGGTTTGCCACTTAAATGTCGATAGCATTCGAGCTAAGTATACGATTTTGTATCAAACGTTCTGGACCTCTAAAATTGATGTGTTAATGGTCTCTGAATCTTGGCTTAACAGTCATATTCTAACTAATATGGTTGATTTCCCCAATTTCAAATTGTTTGGAAGTGACCGCATAGATAGGGTAGGAGGGGGTGTGTGTATATATGCCAAAACTTCACTGAAGCCTAAATGTGTGTATACGTCTTTAAGGTCTGTGATTCAATTTTGTTGTATAGATTTTAGTACTTTGAATGAGAAAATGCTCCTGGTTGCTGTGTACTCGCCTCCTAAATGTGTTTTTAGAAAAAAACGTAGAAGAACTTGAAGAAATTTTACTAAAATTACAAAGCAATTATACCAAAGTTCTGGTGGGGGGTGACCTCAATGTTAAAATACTTAAGTGCAATAATACAACTAGTCTATTTCAATTTTTCTGTGATAAGGTTGGGTTATCTCCAATTAATTCTCGATACCCTACGTGTTTTAAATCTCTACATAGCCCCTCACTACTTGACATGTTTTTAACTAATAAAACTTCAAATGTTCTATGTTTCGATCAAATAGGTATGACTACTGAATTTATTCAGGATTTAATTTTTTGTTCATTTAATTTCTCTGTAGACCGATCCAACTGTGATACGATTTTCAACTTCATTTTACTTCATGATAATTTCGTGCCTGTTGTAACTAAACGTATTAATTCTCGTCCGTGTCCGTGGTATAGTAGAGCAATTCAATGTAAAATTACTGAACGAGAGCGTCTTTATAAAAAATTCAAACGAAATCCTACGCTGGAAATAGGCTTGAATTCCTTAAGAAAGGAAGTCACTGTCCTTACTCGCAATGCCAAGAAGTTTTATTTTATAAATAAGCTCGAACTCAATTTGGGTTCTAAGCAATTGTAAATCGTAAATGGTAAACATTAATCTAATAGTGAAATAGTTTTCTTTTTGGTGGTTAATTCGATTGCACACAATGGCTGGTACACCGAACTCCGTGGACTCTCATCGAAGATCTCTTCGATCGGTAAACAAATCGGGAACGTCTCTTAAATTATCAAGCTCTACGGACGCTTTAAATTTAATAAACAATCGCTTCGAATCACTAAAAGACAACTTATTAAACTCCATCATTACTGCGGTGAAAAATGAGTTAAAAAGGAAATTAAAATCCCTAGAAGAGCAATTGCTTAGCAAATTTAATTCGCTAAAATCAGAATTCGATCTGAAACTGGAAAAAGTGGAACATTACTTTAATGATACGTGTCTTTCTCTTCATAAATCAATTCAATCTTTAGAAAATGAAAACAAACTTCTCAGAGCCCAGACTGATTTTCTCTCTCGTAAGAGCATTGCTGGTGATGAAGAGTGACAACCTGTTAAAATCTGTATTTTCGCGTTTCGGAAGAGTGTTCGTGAAGAAAAATGCAAGAGACAATTCAATTGCAGTTTCTGACATTTCTAAGTTAGTGTCAATCACCTCAACTGAAACTACCCATTCGCCCTTTACATCCTCCGTTACTGCCGTTGACCGTACTTCTTCAGGAGATGCTGCTGGGAGTCTTACATAACATAAATCAGCTTTCTGTTTTTTGTTTATTTTCATTTGACGTACTTTTTTCTTACTGTTTTACTAATTAAATTCTTTTACTTTTAATGTATTTATATATTTATTATTTTTGTTTTTATTTATCATTTCTAATTTATGCTTGTATCTTTCCAACGACGACGACGTAAACCACAGAGTGAGTGTGGGATGGATGAAATGGCGGGAAAATTCGGGAATCTTTTGCGACCGAAAATTTCCACTAAAATTAAAGGGGAAACTCTACAACACAGTTGTTAGACCAGCTCTTATATACGGTTCATAGTGCTGGACAATGTACGAAGCGTTTAAAAACAAAATTACGACAGCGGAAATGAAAATGTAAAGGATGTCTAGTGGAGTCACTAAACGCGATTGCATTAGATCTACGCGTATAAGAGGAAGTCCACATATAAAGAATTCGGTAACCGAACAGATTGAGGCGAATAGAATAAGCTGGTATTGCCACGTTCAAAGAAGATCTGCGGAAAATCCGGTTAAAAACGCACTATCAACTACGGTCACTCCAACTGTAAGAAAACGAGGTCGGAAAAAGAATTCCTGGATTTCTCAGATGGCAAATGCGCAATAACGCCTGGGGCTAACCACTGAAGCGATCCAGGACCGAGCATTATGTAGACGCGTTCTGCGGTCTGCGACATTAGCCAACCCCTTAAGCGGAGCAGCAGCGATGCAGTAAAAATGGGAAACTCGTTACGCATAAGTTCGTATAACGAAGAAAGGGTTAATAAAAGGATAAGAAGAAGAAGGAGAAGCTTGTATCTTTCCAATAACTATTTTCTGTTACTATGTTGTTATTTATATTGCAAATTTTCCTATGACTTGTTTTCCTTTGATACGTTCTGAAAGCGGTATAATCCTTTTTTAATACCATTCCTTATCTTTTTATATGAACTTAAACTATCCTGATAAAATCAGGACCGTTCTCAATGCAATGTGTGGGTCAAATCAGGGAATTAAGGTTTGCCACTTAAATGTCGATAGCATTCGAGCTAAGTATACGATTTTGTATCAAACGTTCTGTACCTCTAAAATTGATGTGTTAATGGTCTCTGAATCTTGGCTTAACAGTCATATTCTAACTAATATGGTTGATTTCCCCAATTTCAAATTGTTTGGAAGTGACCGCATAGATAGGGTAGGAGGGGGTGTGTGTATATATGCCAAAACTTCACTGAAGCCTAAATGTGTGTATACGTCTTTAAGGTCTGTGATTCAATTTTGTTGTATAGATTTTAGTACTTTGAATGAGAAAATGCTCCTGGTTGCTGTGTACTCGCCTCCTAAATGTGTTTTTAGAAAAAAACGTAGAAGAACTTGAAGAAATTTTACTAAAATTACAAAGCAATTATACCAAAGTTCTGGTGGGGGGTGACCTCAATGTTAAAATACTTAAGTGCAATAATACAACTAGTCTATTTCAATTTTTCTGTGATAAGGTTGGGTTATCTCCAATTAATTCTCGATACCCTACGTGTTTTAAATCTCTACATAACCCCTCACTACTTGACATGTTTTTAACTAATAAAACTTCAAATGTTCTATGTTTCGATCAAATAGGTATGACTACTGAATTTATTCAGGATTTAATTTTTTGTTCATTTAATTTCTCTGTAGACCGATCCAACTGTGATACGATTTTCAACTTCATTTTACTTCATGATAATTTCGTGCCTGTTGTAACTAAACGTATTAATTCTCGTCCGTGTCCGTGGTATAGTAGAGCAATTCAATGTAAAATTACTGAACGAGAGCGTCTTTATAAAAAAATTCAAACGAAATCCTACGCTGGAAATAGGCTTGAATTCCTTAAGAAAGGAAGTCACTGTCCTTACTCGCAATGCCAAGAAGTTTTATTTTATAAATAAGCTCGAACTCAATTTGGGTTCTAAGCAATTGTAAATCGTAAATGGTAAACATTAATCTAATAGTGAAATAGTTTTCTTTTTGGTGGTTAATTCGATTGCACACAATGGCTGGTACACCGAACTCCGTGGACTCTCATCGAAGATCTCTTCGATCGGTAAACAAATCGGGAACGTCTCTTAAATTATCAAGCTCTACGGACGCTTTAAATTTAATAAACAATCGCTTCAAATCACTAAAAGACAACTTATTAAACTCCATCATTACTGCGGTGAAAAATGAGTTAAAAAGGAAATTAAAATCCCTAGAAGAGCAATTGCTTAGCAAATTTAATTCGCTAAAATCAGAATTCGATCTGAAACTGGAAAAAGTGGAACATTACTTTAATGATACGTGTCTTTCTCTTCATAAATCAATTCAATCTTTAGAAAATGAAAACAAACTTCTCAGAGCCCAGACTGATTTTCTCTCTCGTAAGAGCATTGCTGGTGATGAAGAGTGACAACCTGTTAAAATCTGTATTTTCGCGTTTCGGAAGAGTGTTCGTGAAGAAAAATGCAAGAGACAATTCAATTGCAGTTTCTGACATTTCTAAGTTAGTGTCAATCACCTCAACTGAAACTACCCATTCGCCCTTTACATCCTCCGTTACTGCCGTTGACCGTACTTCTTCAGGAGATGCTGCTGGGAGTCTTACATAACATAAATCAGCTTTCTGTTTTTTGTTTATTTTCATTTGACGTACTTTTTTCTTACTGTTTTACTAATTAAATTCTTTTACTTTTAATGTATTTATATATTTATTATTTTTGTTTTTATTTATCATTTCTAATTTATGCTTGTATCTTTCCAACGACGACGACGTAAACCACAGAGTGAGTGTGGGATGGATGAAATGGCGGGAAAATTCGGGAATCTTTTGCGACCGAAAATTTCCACTAAAATTAAAGGGGAAACTCTACGACACAGTTGTTAGACCAGCTCTTATATACGGTTCATAGTGCTGGACAATGTACGAAGCGTTTAAAAACAAAATTACGACAGCGGAAATGAAAATGTAAAGGATGTCTAGTGGAGTCACTAAACGCGATTGCATTAGATCTACGCGTATAAGAGGAAGTCCACATATAAAGAATTCGGTAACCGAACAGATTGAGGCGAATAGAATAAGCTGGTATTGCCACGTTCAAAGAAGATCTGCGGAAAATCCGGTTAAAAACGCACTATCAACTACGGTCACTCCAACTGTAAGAAAACGAGGTCGGAAAAAGAATTCCTGGATTTCTCAGATGGCAAATGCGCAATAACGCCTGGGGCTAACCACTGAAGCGATATAGGACCGAGCATTATGTAGACGCGTTCTGCGGTCTGCGACATTAGCCAACCCCTTAAGCGGAGCAGCAGCGATGCAGTAAAAATGGGAAACTCGTTACGCATAAGTTCGTATAACGAAGAAAGGGTTAATAAAAGGATAAGAAGAAGAAGGAGAAGCTTGTATCTTTCCAATAACTATTTTCTGTTACTATGTTGTTATTTATATTGCAAATTTTCCTATGACTTGTTTTCCTTTGATACGTTCTGAAAGCGGTATAATCCTTTTTTAATACCATTCCTTATCTTTTTATATGAACTTAAACTATCCTGATAAAATCAGGACCGTTCTCAATGCAATGTGTGGGTCAAATCAGGGAATTAAGGTTTGCCACTTAAATGTCGATAGCATTCGAGCTAAGTATACGATTTTGTATCAAACGTTCTGTACCTCTAAAATTGATGTGTTAATGGTCTCTGAATCTTGGCTTAACAGTCATATTCTAACTAATATGGTTGATTTCCCCAATTTCAAATTGTTTGGAAGTGACCGCATAGATAGGGTAGGAGGGGGTGTGTGTATATATGCCAAAACTTCACTGAAGCCTAAATGTGTGTATACGTCTTTAAGGTCTGTGATTCAATTTTGTTGTATAGATTTTAGTACTTTGAATGAGAAAATGCTCCTGGTTGCTGTGTACTCGCCTCCTAAATGTGTTTTTAGAAAAAAACGTAGAAGAACTTGAAGAAATTTTACTAAAATTACAAAGCAATTATACCAAAGTTCTGGTGGGGGGTGACCTCAATGTTAAAATACTTAAGTGCAATAATACAACTAGTCTATTTCAATTTTTCTGTGATAAGGTTGGGTTATCTCCAATTAATTCTCGATACCCTACGTGTTTTAAATCTCTACATAACCCCTCACTACTTGACATGTTTTTAACTAATAAAACTTCAAATGTTCTATGTTTCGATCAAATAGGTATGACTACTGAATTTATTCAGGATTTAATTTTTTGTTCATTTAATTTCTCTGTAGACCGATCCAACTGTGATACGATTTTCAACTTCATTTTACTTCATGATAATTTCGTGCCTGTTGTAACTAAACGTATTAATTCTCTTCCGTGTCCGTGGTATAGTAGAGCAATTCAATGTAAAATTACTGAACGAGAGCGTCTTTATAAAAAATTCAAACGAAATCCTACGCTGGAAATAGGCTTGAATTCCTTAAGAAAGGAAGTCACTGTCCTTACTCGCAATGCCAAGAAGTTTTATTTTATAAATAAGCTCGAACTCAATTTGGGTTCTAAGCAATTGTAAATCGTAAATGGTAAACATTAATCTAATAGTGAAATAGTTTTCTTTTTGGTGGTTAATTCGATTGCACACAATGGCTGGTACACCGAACTCCGTGGACTCTCATCGAAGATCTCTTCGATCGGTAAACAAATCGGGAACGTCTCTTAAATTATCAAGCTCTACGGACGCTTTAAATTTAATAAACAATCGCTTCGAATCACTAAAAGACAACTTATTAAACTCCATCATTACTGCGGTGAAAAATGAGTTAAAAAGGAAATTAAAATCCCTAGAAGAGCAATTGCTTAGCAAATTTAATTCGCTAAAATCAGAATTCGATCTGAAACTGGAAAAAGTGGAACATTACTTTAATGATACGTGTCTTTCTCTTCATAAATCAATTCAATCTTTAGAAAATGAAAACAAACTTCTCAGAGCCCAGACTGATTTTCTCTCTCGTAAGAGCATTGCTGGTGATGAAGAGTGACAACCTGTTAAAATCTGTATTTTCGCGTTTCGGAAGAGTGTTCGTGAAGAAAAATGCAAGAGACAATTCAATTGCAGTTTCTGACATTTCTAAGTTAGTGTCAATCACCTCAACTGAAACTACCCATTCGCCCTTTACATCCTCCGTTACTGCCGTTGACCGTACTTCTTCAGGAGATGCTGCTGGGAGTCTTACATAACATAAATCAGCTTTCTGTTTTTTGTTTATTTTCATTTGACGTACTTTCTTCTTACTGTTTTACTAATTAAATTCTTTTACTTTTAATGTATTTATATATTTATTATTTTTGTTTTTATTTATCATTTCTAATTTATGCTTGTATCTTTCCAACGACGACGACGTAAACCACAGAGTGAGTGTGGGATGGATGAAATGGCGGGAAAATTCGGGAATCTTTTGCGACCGAAAATTTCCACTAAAATTAAAGGGGAAACTCTACAACACAGTTGTTAGACCAGCTCTTATATACGGTTCATAGTGCTGGACAATGTACGAAGCGTTTAAAAACAAAATTACGACAGCGGAAATGAAAATGTAAAGGATGTCTAGTGGAGTCACTAAACGCGATTGCATTAGATCTACGCGTATAAGAGGAAGTCCACATATAAAGAATTCGGTAACCGAACAGATTGAGGCGAATAGAATAAGCTGGCATTGCCACGTTCAAAGAAGATCTGCGGAAAATCCGGTTAAAAACGCACTATCAACTACGGTCACTCCAACTGTAAGAAAACGAGGTCGGAAAAAGAATTCCTGGATTTCTCAGATGGCAAATGCGCAATAACGCCTGGGGCTAACCACTGAAGCGATCCAGGACCGAGCATTATGTAGACGCGTTCTGCGGTCTGCGACATTAGCCAACCCCTTAAGCGGAGCAGCAGCGATGCAGTAAAAATGGGAAACTCGTTACGCATAAGTTCGTATAACGAAGAAAGGGTTAATAAAAGGATAAGAAGAAGAAGGAGAAGCTTGTATCTTTCCAATAACTATTTTCTGTTACTATGTTGTTATTTATATTGCAAATTTTCCTATGACTTGTTTTCCTTTGATACGTTCTGAAAGCGGTATAATCCTTTTTTAATACCATTCCTTATCTTTTTATATGAACTTAAACTATCCTGATAAAATCAGGACCGTTCTCAATGCAATGTGTGGGTCAAATCAGGGAATTAAGGTTTGCCACTTAAATGTCGATAGCATTCGAGCTAAGTATACGATTTTGTATCAAACGTTCTGTACCTCTAAAATTGATGTGTTAATGGTCTCTGAATCTTGGCTTAACAGTCATATTCTAACTAATATGGTTGATTTCCCCAATTTCAAATTGTTTGGAAGTGACCGCATAGATAGGGTAGGAGGGGGTGTGTGTATATATGCCAAAACTTCACTGAAGCCTAAATGTGTGTATGCGTCTTTAAGGTCTGTGATTCAATTTTGTTGTATAGATTTTAGTACTTTGAATGAGAAAATGCTCCTGGTTGCTGTGTACTCGCCTCCTAAATGTGTTTTTAGAAAAAAACGTAGAAGAACTTGAAGAAATTTTACTAAAATTACAAAGCAATTATACCAAAGTTCTGGTGGGGGGTGACCTCAATGTTAAAATACTTAAGTGCAATAATACAACTAGTCTATTTCAATTTTTCTGTGATAAGGTTGGGTTATCTCCAATTAATTCTCGATACCCTACGTGTTTTAAATCTCTACATAACCCCTCACTACTTGACATGTTTTTAACTAATAAAACTTCAAATGTTCTATGTTTCGATCAAATAGGTATGACTACTGAATTTATTCAGGATTTAATTTTTTGTTCATTTAATTTCTCTGTAGACCGATCCAACTGTGATACGATTTTCAACTTCATTTTACTTCATGATAATTTCGTGCCTGTTGTAACTAAACGTATTAATTCTCTTCCGTGTCCGTGGTATAGTAGAGCAATTCAATGTAAAATTACTGAACGAGAGCGTCTTTATAAAAAATTCAAACGAAATCCTACGCTGGAAATAGGCTTGAATTCCTTAAGAAAGGAAGTCACTGTCCTTTCTCGCAATGCCAAGAAGTTTTATTTTATAAATAAGCTCGAACTCAATTTGGGTTCTAAGCAATTGTGGAAAAATCTGAAAAACTTGGGGTAGTATCTGATAGTAAATTGTCTGTGTGTTCGTTATCTCCTAATGAAGTCAGAGAGTTTTTCTCTACGGATGCTAATGAACCCCCTGTAAACAGTTATAACTATGATCTGAGTACTAATGGGTCGTCCTCGAATTTTTGTTTTCAATGTGTTGATGAAGTTGATGTATTTAATGCCATTAACTCAGTTAAATCAAATGCCATTGGATCTGATGGTATCTCCCCCCGGTTTTTAAAGCTTATGCTCCCTCACATTATTTGTTATATACAACATATTTTTAATTTCTGTATCTATAGCTCTCAATTTCCGCTAATATGGAAAAGAGCAAATATCATTCCTATTCCTAAAAAGTCAAATCCCCAGTGCTCTGCTGACTTCAGACTTATTAGTATGTTGTGTTCTCTGTCAAAAGCCTTTGAAAAGATACTATCTTCTCAAATGCAAAGTTTTCTGCATGAAAATAATTTACTCTCCAAATGGCAATCTGGTTTTCGGAGTCAGCATAGCTGCGAATCTGCTGTCCTAAAGGTTTCCTCTGACATTAGATCTGCTGTAGATAGAAATGATCGAGCAGTGTGTCCTACTTGTCATCGTCTATTTTTGGTCTGAGGCTAGATCCAAATTTTAACTTTCGGAATATCTTAAAGCTCTTCAAAGTTATTAATACTAAGTCTCCAAGTTTGCTCTTTGAAATGATAAGATTTGCCCAATCTAGTAGAGGCAAAAAACTAATAATTTCCTCTATCACACATTATATTGGTGAGCGATCCTTTCTTGTATTCGTGCCTGGAACAATCTACTGCATGGATTGCAGATAATCAATTCTTATACCGCCTTTCAGAAAAAACTGTTCATATTCTTATCAACTTAAATTAATACGATCTGAATTGTTATTGTTGATTTTACTCTATAAATTATAAACTGTAAAGAAATTATTTAAAGTTGTCAAAATTTAAAATCCATACTTTCAAAAGATGAATTGTCTTGTGGTATGTATTGCTAATTTAATAATAAATAAATAATAATAAATAATTTTCAAGCTCCTCAGTCGGTGTTTCTATTACTGGAGTGATACCTCCAAAGTTTCTTCGATATCGTTGACATCCTGACTTTGGACCGCATCATTTTCTGCATCTTCATCTTCAAATACTTCATTTAATATGATTTCAAAATAGTAATCATCGTTATCAGAGAGGTCTGCGTCAGGTCTGTTTCCAGCTTTGCATTAGTAAGCTTCTTGGTAAGATTTACGAACTCAGATTGAAATTTTTGAGTAACAAATTGAGTTGAAGATATAAAAAAATCGAGTAAAACAGTTGACATTTTTATATGTCGAAACATCCGAAATACACAAAGGTGGAAATTAGGTGATGGAAGCTTTTTCTTGTGCAAATACGCAAAGTACACGTATGTGTACTCACTGTTTAGACGGAAATAACTCTTAAATTGAAGTTAACTTGATAAGATTTGCAATTCATAGATTCAACAGTACGTCTGCTTCACATTTTAATAAATTTTGAATAACAAATAGAGTTATAAACTTCAGTTTTTAACTTACCAAGGATCGAAGCCTTCTGACGCGACATCGTTGTATTTCACTTTCGAAAAAATGCGCCAAAATAATAAGAAACGATTTAAGGGTCTGTGTTTTTAAGACAACTAATACATTTTCTTTCAACTCCAATAATAATACAATAAAAAAAAAGTACTTCCAAACATTTAGAAGAGAATGAAAATCTGAGTCCACATATGTGTACTTTTTCAGCGTAGAAGATAAGGCGTTCTATAATTAAAGGGAAGTGGTCACTTCCTTCTAAATTGCTGTGTGTTTTCCAAGTGGCTATATTCGCTATTGCCCGCGAGGCAATTGTCAGGTCAATGGCCGTAAGTGTTTTTTGTGGAGAAATGTGTTGGAGATCCATCATTGAGGAGCACTTAATTTGAATTGTTTAGCCTAGCAGTGTCAGCACTGTTGGTTTGTGGAGAACCCCACATTGTGTTGTTGGCAGTAAAGTCTCCTAGTATTATGCTATGCTGCAAGTGATTTGCTACCAGATTATGATATTCTTGTTGAGAAGTAACTTGGTTTGTTTGTCTATAAATATTCTAGATTGTTGGCGGAGAAGAGGATAGGTGCAATTTCAAGGTTTGGATAGGCATTCCATGTTGACAGCTTGTGTATGTATGTGGAATACTAGATTTAATTAGTACTGTATTACCATCTTTGTTGCGTTCATGTTGTTTGTTGTTAAAGTAAGCGGTGTACTTTTTGTATTTTGATGGTGCTTTTTCAACAAGCATTTTAGTTTCTTGCAGGGCTGCGATGCCGGGGTTGTACTTTTGCACGAGAATGTCCAAATATGGGAGGTTGTTGTAGGATCCTTGTATGTTCCATTGGAGTATTTTAATGTTATTTGTTATATGTGTGTTTGCTGTTAGTAAGTTCCGATTGTGATAAGTTATTGTTGTTGGTGGGCCTCTCTGGCTGAGGGGAGAGCGTGGAGGTTGAACACCCCCCGCTATCTCTCCAGCCAGTAGAGTCCGCGACCTTTGATAGGTTATTTGGGTATTGTTAATATTCCTTTTCGTCTGAATCTGATGCAGACATGAAGTAATTTTTTTCTTAAATAAGCTTTTAGTTATACATATGTGAGAATGGTGAGTTTAGTTTGATATTATTTTCGGTGGTAAGGCTTGTTTTGTTTGGTAAGGTTTCTGGTGGGCTTGTAGGTTGGGTATTGTTAGATGGCGATGGAAACGAGCGGCTTGTTTTTTGTATTTTTAGGTTGATTTGGCATTTGGTTGTTGCAATGGTTTGAGTTGGGCTGCAGAAGATGTTGATGGTTCAGGTGTCGTTGATCTTGAGTCCACGTACGTGTCATTGTTGATGATAGTTCGTTAGTTGCTGTCTTCGGGGCGGTAGAGGCTTCTTTTGCTTTTGCTGCATATGTTTTTGTTTGAAAGATAGGTTTCGTCGGATTAACGTGCGCTTTGCTTCAGTCAGACTACATTTGCCCTGGTTTTTATTGTGAGGACTTCTTTGTTCTGTATGTATGCTGGGCTGTGTTAGAAGAGAATAGATGTGCTTCCTTGCAATTTGCACACAATGCTCTGGTACAAACTGCTGGGTTATGTGATGGAAGGCTACAGTTTTCGCAAATTTGATTTTCTTCGCAGTTTTTGTCAGTGTGGCCCAAGATTTGACACTTCTTGCACCTCATTGGATTTGGGATGTATTCATTCACTTTGGTCTTGTCCCAAGCAATGTCAATATATGATGGAAGTTGGTAGCGATGCTAAGATGGCAACGATTAATATAAGGCCTCGTAGAAGTAGCATCTTCGGACAGGTGCTGGGTCTTTTAATAACGAGAATGAGCCCCAGCAGCCGAAAATTTTGCAACTCTGCTAATAAGCCCTACTTCACGCCTCCCCGTGGCGCTATCTGGGAATCTCACTAGAGATTGCGAAGTGAAAGGGACAAATAGCGAGTTTCCTGCGCCATAAATCAGGATTTGTGTGGGAATAATAAAACAAGACCTTATCCGGGCTACTCCGACATATTTGGAGCTCAGGCCGGTAAGGATTTCCAGGACTTAGTCAGGGTCTTGGAAAATAGATGGTGGCGGACGAGCCCTATATGGGCCAACGGCAGCGCTCACATCCCGGAACGCGTTACTGGCTTCGGTGTAACCGACCGCTCGTCCTAGGGGCATTAACAATGGAACCGGTGCTCCAGGTTTAGTGGTTGTGCCGCCGGGGTAACTGACCGGCCATTTAAAAAACAAAAAGTTACGAAGCCTCGGATATGGACGGATCTACTGTTGACAACCCACGCAAACGATTTAAGGACAATGAGCTTAGGATATGCACATGGAATGTTAGATCCCTTAATAGACCACGTGCAGCCGAGGAGCTAGCGGAGGCCCTAGACTGCTGAAAAGCAGACATAACCGCCATTCAAGAAATGCGATTGGATGGGCCGGACAAAAAGAAGATGAAAAACTACGATATCTACTACAGCAATTACTATCGACGGCAAAAGCAGCTTATTTAGATGTGGATCTGTTGGCGGAGGCAGACTAAGAGAAGAAGTCCCGAGCGCATCCGGCATGCCAGCGCCTCGTAGCAATCCGCATCAAGGCTAAATTCGCCAACATTAGCCTTATATACGCGCATGCCCCCACAGAGGAGAAACATGACGACAGCAAAGATGCTTTCTATGAGTTCCTTAACAAGACCTACGAGCAATGCCCTATCTATGACATTAAAATTGTCCTCAGTGATTTTAATTCAAAGCTAGGAAGAGAGGGTATCTTTGGTGGAACGGTCGGAAAACATAGCCTGCACGATACCACTTCCGATAACGGATCCTGGCTAATCGACTTTGCGGCGGGGCGAATCATTGTCGTAGCTAGCACACAGTTCCCACATCTCGACATACACAAGGGGACTTGGAGAACTCCTGATCAATCAACAGTCAACCAGATTGATCACATTGCGATCGACGTAAGACACTCCTACAGTATTATGGATGTCCGTTCATTCCGAGGCGCCAACATCGACTAGGACCATTACCTTATTGTAGCCAAGGTACGGTTGCGGATATCCCAAACTACGCCAAGACAAACTAATGCTGTGAGAAAATTCGACGTCAGACGGCTACAATCACAAGAGATCGCCAAGTCCTTCTCCGATCGAGTGTCTCTTAATCTCTTAAGAGGTCCAATGCCGCCAGCATCAAGCATCGAAGACCATTGGAAACACTGCCAAAACACCATCAGAGATGCCGCTTCTGATGTGCTGGGTTTCACTCGTCCACCACAACGAAACCCCTGGTTCGATGATGAATGCCGGCAAGCACATGCAGCTTAGCAAGATGCATATAACGCGGCGCTGCTTAGAAAGACCAGAGCTGATCATGAGCTCTATGAGCGGAAGAGGAGAGACGAGCACCGGCTTCTCAGGAGGAAGAAGAAAGAGCATGAGAAGTGCGCGATCGAGGAAATTGAGAGATACTTCTCGAGGAATGAGGTTCGGAAGTTTTACCAGAAGGTAAAAATAACATGCCACGAAAACTAACCCCGAACCGAAGCCTGTAAAATCGCAGTGGATTTGGAAATACCATTTCTGCAGACTGTATAACGGCGATGACGAACCAAATACCGATGTTAGTCAGAATCAACAGTATCAACCTTTCAACATGGACGATGGTGACCAATAATTCCGTCCACCCGACCTGGATGAAGTGAAGATAGCTATATCTAAGCTTAAGTCCAACAAAGCTGCTGGAGCGGACGGGCTGAATGCCGAGCTCTTCACAGCGGCAGACGATGACTTGGTAAGGCGCATACGCCAACTCATCTGTAAAATATGGTCGGACGAAAGTATGCTCGATGAATGGAACCTCAGCATTGTTTGTCCCATTCGCAAAAAGAGACCCTCTGAACTGCGCATCAGTCTCCTTAACATCGCATACAAGATCTTATTTGCCGTATTGTGTGAACACCAGAAGCCGTACGTCAACAACCTGATAGGTCCATATCAGTGTGTCTTCAGGCCAGGAAAGTCCATCATCGACCAGATATTCACACTACGGCAGATTTTGGAGAAGACCCACGAGCTTCAGATCGATACACATCACCTATTCATCGATTTTAAGGCCGCGTGTGACAGCATCTATAGAGATGACCTACACAGAGCAATGTATAGTTTCGGCATCCCTGCCAAACTCGTCCGTCTGTGCAGGATGACGATGGAGAATGCACGCTGCTCCATCAAGGTCGGTATTGATCTCACCGAGACCTTTGATGTCCAGAAAGGATTTAGACAAGGCGATGCGCTTTCATGCGATTTTTTCAACATCGTACTTGAAAGAATAGTGCAAAATTCACGTGCAAACACAAGAGGCACTATCTTTCAAAAGTCCGACACAATCGGGAGAAAGCAGCGTGATGTCAGTGACGCTTTTGCGAGTATTGAGACGGAAGCGGTGAAAATGGGTTTAGCGGTCAATGAACGCAAGACCAAGTATATGCTGTCAAGCAAAAAGGACAACCAACACCAACGTCGCCCTCGACAGATATAAATTTGAGGTAGTTAAGGACTTTATCTACCTAGGCTCTGCTACAGACAACGACACTAGCGCTGAGATCAAGCGAGGAATAACTCTTGCCAACCGCTGTTTCTTTAGGCTTAGAAGGCAATTGAATAGCAAAGCCCTCTCTCGGACAACAAAAGTCACCCTTTATAAGACCTTAATAATTCCGGTCCTGCTCTATGGCGCAGAGGCATGGACATTATCAAAAATGGATGAGGGTATTCTTGGTTGCTTCGAGAGAAAAGTTCTTCGGGCGATCTTCGGTCCCGTCTGCACTGACGGTGAGTTGAGGAGGAGACATGGATCTAGCCAGAAGAGTGAAGATCCAAAGACTGAGATGACTGGGTCATTTAGAGCGTATGGACACCAATGCTCCGGTCCGAAAAGTCTTTGAATCCGCTCCCGAGGGACAGCGCAGTAGAGGAAGGGCAAGACTCACTTGGCGCACGCAAGTGGATGAGGACCTCAGCCAACTTAGCATGCGAAACTGGAGGCAGGTAGCCAGGCATCGAGCTGGCTGGAGACGCTTGTTGATTGAGGTCCAGATTCACCTCGGACTGTAGCGCCACTTAAAGTAAGTAAGTTGATAGCGATCAAGGTGAAGAGCTTGAGACCTGTAGCTCGCTCGCCCATGTCTGTTTTCTTAACGAATTTGTGCACATCGAAAACACCTTGTGGTTATGACTCTGCGCCCCGGATGTTGAATCACCAAAACTTGGTGAGAGGTATTAATTGTGATCCTAGATGTTGTCATCATTTATGTAGTATTGATTTTTTTTTTAAGAGTGATTGAGTGATAGGTGATAGCGGTGAGTTTGATAGGGAATGTCGTGTGAGGTGGGGACGAACTTAATTCGGGGGTACTACTGTTAACAATATTGTTTCGGATTGGTACAGCTGGTTTTGGTTATGTAGCATTATTTGCCACTGTAGAATACGCTTCAGAAAGAATAGGAGTCGGTTTATTTTCCTTATATATTTGTTTGTATTCCGCCATACTACATTTATTGATAATTTTAATTTTCTTGCTCGCAAGTATCTTTTACAAATGGATGGAAGATGAAGGGTGTTCTTCTGAACAATTTGCTCATAAAGTGCGTGTGCACTTATCGGGTGGGTGAGGCGGTAGATTGCATGTTTTACAAGAAGCATAACCCTTGCATCTCTTGGTGGTGTGTGCCAACAGTTGGCAGTTGCGGCAACGCATGCGGTTTGGATAATATTCTACAACCTTTCTATTATAATATCCGATATTTACTGTAATTGGTGGCGGAAGAGATCGAAAGTGAGATGGATAAGACTAGTGGGGCGTCTGAAATTTTCTGAGATTTTTTCATAATTAGAAGGTTACCATCCCGTAATTGAGTGATGATTTCATAAGAATTACTAATAACAATGCCTCTTTTTTTTAGTAAGAAGACGCTAAATGAGGAAAGAGATTTTTTTTCATTTGCTGAGGAAATGGTAATGAATTTGCGGTTGGTGTTGATGGCTCGGTATCAGACAGTGAAGTATTTAAAAATATCTTTTGTTGGTTACTTATAATGTGATACTTTCAAATACCTTACTTAAAAAGGAAGAATCGCTATTGGTCGGCATTCGACACTTTTAACCGAAATTAATATGTGGGATATGTGAAGTAAGACAGGTAGAAGAGTTTAAATAAAAACTGAGAAAACATCACTAGGGCCAACAGCTTTTGATTACTTCTTTAAAATTGTTTGACTAATCACACTTAACTCATCAGCTCTGAAAAGTGAAAACGTAACTTCCTGCTAGTGGCCAGTGGTTATAAAGATGGTGTGAAAGTTATGTGCGTTGTAGTTGCTTTGAACAAACTTTCTATTAAGCATATCCAGGTCGATGTTAAAGATTCTTTGGCAGACCTCAGTCCCATCTCGCGAACGTTCTTTCAAAATTTCGTGGTCGAATTGACGGAATTGATTTTGTTCTGGTAAAAGGGCTATTGTTTCAAATCAGCTAATTACTTGCGTTTCTTATTAAAGTGTATTCTTGTTAAACATATTTATTTTTTCCACCTCGCGCAAAGAAGATTTTGTCCATTCATAAAGCTTAAAACTTCGGATGTTAGCCAGGGAATGTTGATCATTTCATAGGAACACGTTTGTGAAATAGGTAATGAATAAATTTATGAAATTGCTCGAGTTGATTGCTAGCGTTACCTGTTGCATACATACATACGAGTATTAATATCCAATTCAAACTTCTGCAATCACTAAACAATGCATCTTTTCACCTTGTTGTACATTTGCTAGCAATGCATTGATGTTCAAATATATAAAATCAAAATGTGCGAGGGCCGTCTGTTTGGCACAAAATGGGTTGATCGATTGGGATTCGTGAAATGTAGTATATAAACGAATTGTTTGATTTTTCCTTTAGGATATTTAAAATTAGGTCTCGCAAGAAGAACTTTCGTATAAAGTGGAGGCAACTCCTTTAACAAAACTCTTATATATATAAGTGCAGTTCGCAGTGTTTGGTGCCATGTAACATACATATATGTATAAACCCTATCGATATTTTGTCACAGGTATATGCAATTTCTTCGGTTTCGTTTGGTTTCTTTTTACAATACATAAATTTTATTTTATCTATCTGCACGTTCGGGTCTGTATTATTATTAATTTTAAAAAGGTCATCAGAAACTTCTGGACTTAGCCAACAGCAAACAGCATCGACCATATTATGGGTAAAAATTAAATGCATCTCATCTATTTAGTTTTTTACGCTTTGAAAAAGTTAAATAACACATACTGAAATCCTTTTGTTTACATACCTTCAATAATATTGATACATCTTTGTGACTACCATGTGTTTGAAAATTATTAATCATGTTGCGGATAACAACGACATACACAAACGATAACCAAAAATTACAATTATGACATTATTGTTTACTTCTGGTATTATTATTATTATTTTTTTTTAAGAACTCAACACTCAAGGGGATACGACTACTCTTAAAATGTTGGAGCACGTATTTTGCGGAAAAATGGGATAGAGTGGTTCTTTCGCTCTATTGGTGGCAACCAATATTTAATCAAAAAAAACTGTTACATATAAGTCTAAAATTAAGCGAAAACGAGAAAATTACCTCGTAAGTTTTCCTTACCTAGAATATTGATTCCAATATTTGATTGGTTTGGAGTCTGTGAATTTAAGTTCAGTGGATGTAAGGGATGAGATGGATCCGTAGAATTTGTAAGATATGCTCCGAACTTTAGTTGGGCTTCAGTACCGTCCATAACGCAAAATATCCAATTCCATGTTTCTTTTAGACGGGACTCCAGTAATGTCTGCAATAAAGAAATTTTAATATTTCGAACACCAGAAAAAGATATATGTATCAAGAGTATACAATTATTGTGCTTCAGATTTACCTGCAATTCAACAGATTCAGCATACGTAACATTCAACTGACTTTCGACATCTTGATTGAGAATATTTGTAATGCAATTAAATAGGTCAGAAATTTGGCGTATGATTATACCAAATGCTCGGGCAAGACTGCTGGCTGTTGTTGACATGGTATGCGATTCTTGAGCATTTGTTGAAACAGATGAATTTTGTATAGTTGTGCGCCTCAAGGCATGTGGGTCTATGAATACAAGACCCGATCCTGTTGGTAAACGTACTGAAGAACGACTTCCCTGTTCTCTATGACGAATTGCCCAATGCATTGCCGGCGGTGCAGTTCCATTTCTAGTGTTATTCGCAGATCTTCTCTCTAATTGATTATCTTCAAATGTGTATCCGTCGTCGGAATTTTCATCTGTCTCTCCATCATCTGAACCTTCCTCTTCGGCGGGAGATGAGTCCCCAGATTCATCTTCTACAACCAAATAGATACAAATAGTAATTCGAGTATTCTTACTAAAGTAAGACAACTAAACTTTTATAATATAAGCTAAAAATGATTTTTTTTTTCTTTAAATTAAAAAAAAATTATAAAATTTATAAAATCATTATAGACGAAGTTTTCTTTTTTTTATAATAAAAAATTATCTTTGAAGCTATATAAAGTCGTGATATGGCCAAATATCTAATTCAAATGCATTAATAATTGGATTGAACCATAAAATCGCCTATTTTATTGTTTAGAACTAACATCGGGTATAAATGAGGGCGGAAAGTCTTGAATTCAATCGACTTATCATAAAAAAATATATTTATATAGCCATACGTACACTGTTGTGCAAAACAATAGAAGCAAATTTGATTTACATTTTTGAGGATTTGATATTTTTCTTAGCAAAATACAACCAGCCTTCTATGACCTCCTTAATAAGACCTGCGGGCAATGCCCTAGCTATAACATTAAAATTGTCCTCGGTGATTTTAATGCAAAGCTAGGAAGTGAGGGTATCTTTGGTGGAACGATCGGAATTTATAGCCTGCACAACACCACATCCGATAACGAATTCAGGCTAATCGACTTTGCGGCGGGGCGAAACATTGTCGTAGCTAGCACGCAGTTCCCACATCTCGACATACACAAGGGGACTTGGAGAACTCCTGATCAATCAACAGTCAACCAGATTGATCACATTGCGATCGACGTAAGACACTCCTACAGTATTATGGATGTCCGTACGTTCCGAGGCGCCAACATCGACTAGGACCATTACCTTGTTGTAGCCAAGGTATGGTTGCGGATATCCCAAGCAACGCCAAGACAAGCTAAAGCAATTCGCAAGAAAAGAGACCCTCTGAACTGCGCATCAGTCTCCTTAACATCGCATACAAGATCTTATTTGCCGTATTGTGTGAACACCAGAAGCCGTACGTCAGCAACCTGATAGGTCCATATCAGTGTGGCTTCAGGTCAGGAAAGTCCACCATCGACCAGATATTCACACTACGGCAGATTTTGGAGAAGACCCATGAGCTTCAGATCGATACACATCACCTATTCATCGATTTTAAGGCCGCGTGTGACAGCATCTATAGAGACGACCTACACCTGTGCGTCTGTGCAGGATGACGATGGAGAATGCACGCTGCTCCATCAAGGTCGGTATTGATCTCACCGAGACCTTTGATGTCCAGAAAGGATTTAGACAAGGCGATGCGCTTTCATGCGATTTTTTCAACATCGTACTTGAAAGAATAGTGCAAAACTCACGTGCAAACACAAGAGGCACTATCTTTCAAAAGTCCGTCCAACTACTCGCATACGCCGACGATATTGACATAATCGGGAGAAAGCAGTGTGATGTCAGTGGCGCTTTTGCGAGTATTGAGACGGAAGCGGCAAAAATGGGTTTAGCGGTTAATGAGGGCAAGACCAAGTATATGCTGTCAAGCAAAAAGGACAACCAACACCGACGTAGCAGGCAGAACGTCACCTTCGACAGATATAACTTCGAGGTCGTTAAGGACTTTGTCTACCTAGGCTCTGCTACAGACAACGACACTAGCGCTGAGATCAAGCGAAGAATAAATCTTGCCAACCGCTGTTTCTTTGGGCTAAGAAGGCAATTGAATAGCAAAGCCCATTCTCGGACAACAAAAGTCACCCTTTATAAGACCTTAATAATTCCGGTCCTGCTTTATGGCGCAGAGGCATGGACATTATCAAAAATGGATGAGGGTGTTCTTGGTTGCTTCGAGAAAAATTCGTTGGGCGATCTTTGGTCCCATCTGCATTGAAGAAGAATGGAGGAGGAGATACAACAATAAACTCTCTGGACTGTACAGCCACATCGACCTAACTAGAAGAGTATTGATCCAAAGACTAAGATGGCTGGATCATATAGAGCGTATGGACACCAATGCTCCGGTCCAAAAGATCTTCGAATCCGCTCCCGAGGGACAGCGCAGTAGAGGAAGGCCAAGACTCAGGTGGCGCACGCAAGTGGAAGGGGACCTCAGCCAACTTAGCGTGTGAAAGTGGAGATAGCTAGCCATGGATCAAGCTGGCTGAGGAAGCTTGTTGAGTAAGGCCCAGGTCCACCCCGCACTGTAGCCTCACTTTAAGTAAGTAAGTGAGAAAATGTTACCAATTTAAGTAGCTAAGACATTGTCAATTACCTAGCCAGTAAAAAATGTAATGCGCACATTAACACCCTTTGTACAATTTCGAGGGCTATAATTTTAGGTAAAATCGACTACGGTCTAATTCTCTATGGGAACAGCCTAAAAACTACGATCAATGTTATAAAGGCACCCTACCGTGCAAGCGGCGCGTAGGAGTATTCATGCTTTCCCCACAAGCCCAGTTAAGAACATATTAGTGGAAGTTGGACTACCAACAATAGAAGACCGGATACAAGCAACAAAAACGATACTGTCCATAAAACTTTCTTTCTCAAATGGCTTAATCTTTGACAGAGACGTCATCTCTTGTATGAACAGCAAAAGCTCCAAGCGCCTTCAATCTGCTATTTCCTCATCTTAAATAGTGGCAAAACATATAAAA